>OX451414.1:3508393-3846894 GCA_949629135.1 Eremobia ochroleuca
CAGAATTTCAAAGCCTCGTTCGTCAGTGGTCTTGCCTCTGATTAGAAAATTTGCTGCCAAATCTCATGTGGCTGTGATTGGTTGAACAATAATACCAACAAAACATATAATTTTGGATATCAGATTTAATTGAATAGGCTTTAACCCTTTATAGTATAGTTGCCCAAATATCGATAGTGAAACTATCGATAGATGACCTCGGAAACTAGTAACAATATCGATAGTGCTATCGATAGTATCGATACCATCGATAGTATCGATACCATCGATAATATCGATACTATTGATATGACGTCAACTATCGATAGACTATCGATAGTTAAGCGATAGTCGACTATCGATAGGCAACACTACTTTATAGGGCAGAAACTGGCTTGTATATAAAAATAAAACACTGGGATATTAAAACCAGAATACTGAAAATTGTTGAGATACTTTTTTTTTTTTTTATTAAAAATATATGGTGTCCACATTTTGGACCCTGCTCCTTCTCGTGTATGAAATTGTACAAAACGTGGTGCAATGCATAATGGTACTTTGCATTTGACACTCTATTTTGCTCTTTTTTCCAAGAGATTTACTGCTGCATTTGTTTAACGTTTAGTTTAATCGCGAAGATTCAAAATGTATGGTGTCCAATATTTGGACAGAGACCCATAAAGGGTTAAGAAAACCGGGGGTTATGGCGAAAACAGTTTAAAAACTTTTTAAGTAGACTTAAGTATACAGGGTGTCGGGAAAGTCATGGATTACATTTTACCTGCTGATGGGCCACATTGGGATCTACCAATAAAAAAACAATGACCATGGTAAAAGTCTTATGGTTTCCGAGTTTTTTGATGTTTAATGAAATTTTGGAAAATCTCTACCTTTGATCAGTTTTTTCCATGCCATTTCTACGAATGAAAACTTTTTCGAGTACAGGTTTTTTTTATTTTCATCTTGAATCATCTTACTATCGATTGAATACTTACAAGAAAGTTACAGATGTCATCTTTTAAATACCTAAAATTTTGGTTCAAACTTAAAATTTTCACCAAAAAAAAATGTTCCCTTATTTTTGATCGGCCCTAGTGAAAAAAAAAGGTCATTTTTTTTTTATTGGTAGATCTCCCCATCAGCAGATAAAAGGTTATCCATGACTTTTCGGACACCCCGTATATTTTCTCACACATCAGTTAAGATTTTATTTATTCTAGCAGTACCAACACACACATTTTAGCTTAAAAAATATCACGAATAACAAAATCATCAATACTCTAGCTAACCAGACAATGTATTATTAAAACACAAGTAGACTACTCCCCAAACGAATTTGCATTCCGACCCTTTTTTTTAAACCGCTCTTAACTTCTAAAAACACCAATAGCTACTACTCAACACCACGTCTATAACTCCCGAAGGCGGCATGCCATTTAAGGCACCAATTTGAAAAGCACCAATGCGAATAGCACCCATAGTATTCCACATGGCGCACCATCTCTTTTAGTGGTAGTTAGAGAGGGGCATTAACTAAACGATACTTAAACCAGTGTCTTATGTTTTCAGGTTCGACTTAGTGGGAATCGACGTAATGATAGTACAGTAATGAAACTGTTTGCAATATTAGAAAAAAAGCGACAGAACTATTTTATAGAATATTGTTCCTACACATCGAAACAATTGTGAGACATATAACATTTTGTTTTTTCTATCGATGTTTTTCAATAGTTAATACTCTTCTTTATCTACCACTACAACGTGTAACGTTAAATGCGCAAAACCTGAAAATAGTTTGGTCAGAATAACGAGCAGAATTAATTGAACCACTTTTTAATATAGGTCACATTTTTCAAAAAAATCTTCATTAAAAACGTTGCCGTGTCTATTTATCAATAGGTCAAGCAAGCCAATGTCAGCGCGGCGCAGCGGCCCGGTGACGACTTCTCCCTCGACAAAGCGTCGTCACAGACGCAAGAAACGATCAGAATGGCCAGTAAAACTAAAACAGCACATAAAACCTTTACATTTTTTTTAATGACTTACTTTCTCTCTGAAATAGGTCAATTGAATTAAAAATCAGTTGGGGTGTCTGAGGTTTTGCGCATTTAACGTTACACGTTGTATAAACATTGGTGCGCAATATGGAATACTACGGGTGCTATTCGCTTTCGTACTTTTAAAATCAGCGCTATTAACCTTTTGAACGCCAATCACTTGTGTAATACGAACTTGTATACAAGTGATTGGCGTTCAAAAGGTTAATGGCATACATAAGGAGTAGCCAGTCCTCACCGGTCCTCACAACCTTGCCAGCAACATAAACATTCTGTGATATAAACCTCTCGTCTCGCCGCTCCAAGTTACTCGCTTTAAAACTCGCGGAGGGTAGTTTATCGTAGTCTATCACTGAGTATTTGTCTGGTGTGATTATTAATTCAGGGTACACAGTTTTCCTATAAAAGTTATTTTAAGTGTTAACCCTTAAATGCATAATGTTGCCATATGGCAACAAAGTACGTCATTTAATTTTTTTAAGAATGTGATAGCTGTGAGTTTCTGAACGCACCTCTTTTTGTCAAAACAATATATTTACTCTATGAATATTAATATTATTATATAATTATAATATATTTTTTTATTTTTTTTATATATAAATACCTATACAATAGCATTTTTTTGCAATACGACATAATAAATCATGCTTTTAAGGGTTAAAGTGAGAAAGGGACAGTGATATTTGGTCTGTATAGGACCCATCTCTGTCTTACATCGGAACAATTTTATTTTGCGAGTATGGTGCTATCTAGTATAGCTTTATCTCTTTCTAGCATGGAATAATGGTTACCCTTTTCCTGTAGCAGAAAAAAGATGGAATTACTTGTCCTCTTTTAAACAATAATGTTCAGAAAAGGGATCGAAAAATATCATGAACAGTAAACTCAGAGCAGAACGAGGGGATATAATTTCAATGACACTCAATAATACACCTTATCAATGTCTTAAATTGCAATTGGGCCGGTGCATGACTGCATCGACGTTTATACAACTTTGCACTTTATTCAAATAAAAATAAAGTGTAGTATTCAATGTTTATGCGTGCCCTCTCGGTCTGTGCGGAGAAATGACAGATTATATTGGATGACGCAAATAATTAATTAATTAACTAAAATCGTAGAAAACCTACCTATATTCATTCCTAGCTTCATCAGAGGATGACGAAGTATATTCCCCCCGCATCCTCTCAACAGATGGCGCTGTTTTGATAATAATATTTTCAGGAGTATCACAAATAACCTCAGATCCTTTATACAGTCTCCTTTTAGACTTGATGAAAACGTCATCATTTTCAGAATCAGTCTTGACACCTGATTCTCTTAACTCGCCAATGCGTTTTTGACTGAATGTCAACGGCGTAGAGCTTCTCCGTTTTGGGAACGTCGACATGAATTTCATGAAATTCTCCTCAATCATCGATGTAGGAGACATTTTTTCCTTCGAATGGTCTCTGAAAGGTGATTATAGAAAAGAGCATTTACTTGTAAAAGAACATCGAGCATTCGCCGTTTTTAAATTTTATCGAACCTCACTTCGAACACGACGCTCGATGTTTTGTTACAACCTGCCGTGCGATTCTGTAACCATCTCACCGTGAAAACTTGGGTGAAGTGAGCGTGGAGTGAGTCGTCAATAGTGTCAATCCCTAGCATCAGCATCACTCACAGCTCACTCTAAGCTCACTTCACCTTAGTTATCCCGGTGAGATTTTTCCAGAGTTGACCGGCTGGTTTTAAAAACCAACGAGCGTATTTTTTTTTTTTTTGGGTGGGAAATTATCAAATAACTTCTCCCGCTCTGGGCGGAGCGGGAGGGCGTGTCAGACTTTTACTGACTAAAACCCACCCGTGTTCCTTCAGTTGCCTGTGCCAAGGGCCACGGTAACTCTTTCGAACAACCCGCGACCCTGGCAAGCATCGGCCCCAGCGGACCCCGTCAGTTATTGCGCGTATTGGTGTAAAATTTCATCGAGCAAAGGCACGAGCGGTACATGTAGGTCCGATATTTCAACAAAGGACGCAAGGTAGAAAGAAATGTTACATGTAAATGCTCCCTCACCGTGAGCATTGCGTCGAACGCAGCGTCAGCATTCACAGAAACGTTACATTAAATGGAAATGCTTTTGAAAACTGACTGACTGAGGGGCCCGTGGCTAAATAATAACAGCCGCACAGGTCGATCGATCAGGTTAAGCTACGCTTGCCGCGGTTGGTCTGTGGATGGGTGACCATCTTTACATACTGAGACCCCTCCGTGCCTCGGAAAGCACGTTAAGCCGTTGGTCCCGGCTGTCATTCAAGATATTTGACAGTCGTTACGGGTAGTCAGAAGCCCGAAAGTCTTACCTAGGGGTATCGTATTACCCAGTAACTGGGTTGTGGAGGTCAGATAGGCAGTCGCTCCAAGTAAAATACTGGTATTCAGCTGCATCCGGTTAGACTGGAAGCCAACCCCAACATAGTTGGGAAAAGGCTAGGCAGATGATGCTTTTGAAAACTGACGTTTTGTCTGTGTTATGGAAATTCTCAAGAAAATGCTCTAGTATATACTCACCTTAAAGGAATCTTTGGTAGCTCCAGACATTTAAGTATTGGAGATTTCTTAAAATCAAACTTATAAGGACTTGAAGCTAAACTTTTGCTCATTTGTTTTTTAGCTGCCGGCTCTTTCTCCATTCTCATCGAAGAACTGGACGCAGTATTGCGACCTAAATGCGTCTCTTTCTTTCTCAAGAAATCTAAGAACCTGCCATCTCTTTCCGGCGTAGGCGGGTCGCTAGAATCATGATCTTTAGACAGAATTTCGATTGACTCCATGAACTGCGCCCATTTTGTTTTACGAGTTTTTGTTTTCTTCGGTACTTGGTACACGACTTTTTTATCGATACAATGGGGTCTTTTAGGGGAGTAGTCCGATATCGACATAAGAGGTGAGCTACAGGATGAGGGCTCAGATATTTTTAGCACTATTTAGCGTCAACGTGCAAGGAGGGTAGTTGGAGAAAAATATTAAAAACTTTACCTTGCGTTGTTGTCGGTTAGATATCTAAACAGATGCTTAAATAACAATTTTGTGAGTATTTTTATAACCAATAAATGATTAAAAAAATAATATAAAATCATAAAATTTTAGACGCCAATATTTCATTTAGATTAGAAACGTGGTAATTGTCCTGTCACGGAGTAGAAAACGCAAGGATAAACACAAAAATTGCGTGTGATTCTACGTCTAATCACGAACAGTACAAATCTCGATTGCGGTGAGATTTGAAAGGCCCAAGAAGGCTCACACAACAAATAAACAGTCTATTAACACATTGAGCGCCAAACCCATAAACTGTTTTTCATTTTCTGGAAGTTGCATTTTTTCTGCCTAATTCATATTCTCATGCTATTTTAACCCTTTACTGCATGATATATTAAATAAGTGACTTTTTTTTATGTATAATATCTTTATTAAAGCTTCAGAATTAATTTTAGTGTATTTTTTTATTTTTTTATTTTATTTTTTTTATTTCCAAGTGGTATGTGATGATAGACAAAATAGTTGTGTTTTATTATTGCTAATGATATGAAAAACAAACCCCATTAGGATTTATACGCTAGTTTTTTTTATTTTTTTAGAGTAAAATAAACTATAAACATGTCAAACCATATATGGTTTCCTATGCGGTAAAGGGTTAATAACATAGGTATGAAATTGATGCGTTATTTTCCAAAATTTTCCAGAAACAACCGTGAAGGCCAGAGGTATTAGAATTCGTAGTAAAATGTATTACAATGTGTTTTCCTGACTTGTCTGACTGTGCTTCCCGAAGGAAACACGCGGCCTCTGAAGGTGGTACTTAGTGTTTCCGGAAGGATACACATGGCGCTCAACGTGTTAATATAACAATCCACTCCGTTTTGCGAACAATAAATACCAAGTATAACAGAAATGTCCTCGGCACAAACGTGACGTTTATTCCATAACTATCACGTGTTTTTTTTTACGAACAGGTGCCGTATCACGAAGTATCAATGCCATCATGAATCCAGTCTGCAAAAAGGGATGGTGCTAATGTGCTATCGGTCTTGTACAGACGCCAGCACATCAAGCTACTACAATCTGTCAAATTTCTTTAAAAGATTTTCAATTTTATCTCTAAAGCATAAGGTTCAAAGTTGATTGGGAAATTTTGACAGTTTCGGGTAGCTTGATGCGCTGGCGTCTGTACAACTCCGTTTCTTTCTTACACTGGAATCATTATGGCAATACGCCACCTGTTCGATTTTTAATTCCTGAAATCCGGGTAATTCCCGTATTTTAAATAATGTTCGCATTGTAATCTCAGCCTCAATCTGTCAAAAAAAAAATCCTAACTATTGGCATTGATTGTCGCTAAGATGATACTGCGACTAGATTTTGGACGTTTTTGATTATAGCAGTGCGATTCTGTAACCATCTCACCGTGAAAACTTGTGTGAAGTGAGTCGTCAATAGTGTCAATCCCTAGCATCAGCATGACTCACAGCTCACTCTAAGCTCACTTCACCTTAGTTATCACGGTAAGATTTTTCCAGAATCGCCCGGCTACACTTACCGTGTTCATTGAAGTGCTTCTCGAGGTCCTCGTGCGATAAATTCGTCTGAGTCGCCGGGGAATCCGCCGCTACTGTCTGTTCTGGGCGGGATCGGGAACATCTGTACAAAATAGATAAATTGTTATAAAATCAAAATCAAAAGTCATTTATTGATGTGTACCGTAACTTGGGCTGATTTTGCGCCTGCCAGGAATACTTTGCTCCAAATCCGAAAAACTTTCAAAGCATAATAAAAAATACAAAAAATGCGTTTATGGCTTTATTTATTTCTGAACGCAATCAAAAGAAGTAACTGGCCTGTCAAAAAAATTGACAGGCCGCCATTGCCAGTATCACAAGAGCACGTTTTTATAATGTAAAAGAGCTTAATGATATGCAGTGAAGGTTTGCGCCATAAACTATGTGGGGTATAATTGGCCGAGTATTAATTGTATGTTTGGGGAGTTTGTTGCGCCACTTCTTCTTCAGAACGAAAGCACTAGGAAGTGGTGAAGGGCGGGCGTTTTGGGGGACTGTCTTTTGTAATTTTGACGTTCGAAAAGTGCTGATTCTCAGCCTAGTTTGAATAAATGACTTTTGATTTTTTGAATTTGATAAAAGTTAAGGCTGATTTTATAAAGTGGCGCAAAATGTCCCCTCCAAAGGGAATACTTTGCGCCAAATTTCATTTTAAAAAATTAATGTACCTGAATATGTGCCACTGTTGATTACTTAATAAAAGCAGTCTAAAATATCTAATCTTTCAATTAATAAGTCCTTTAATCTATATAGATGTACAAAACTTTTTATTTAACATTTACGAGTTACATGATTAAATTAGGTGCAAAGTCACCCCAACTTACGGTAACATCTTTCCTCTCGCTTTCCGGCAATCTGTGGGAGTAATTTCGTAAAAAGAAACGGAAGTGTGTAACAGGAAGCTGGAGATGCGCGCGCTATTTGATTTGACCAATCAGCGCCCGTGATGCTATGGTTGGTCGTCAGATGGTACCAACCCATTTTCTGAAAGGTTGGTACTCTCAGCCATCAGCTATGCGCTTAACCTATAGTGTTGTTTATGAAGTATGCTGTTCTTACACTTATTTATATGTTTAACTATATGAATAATTGTAATTGCTGTTAATAATAAGTTATTATCACTACATAGTATAAAACAAAGTCGCTTCCCTGTCTGTCTGTCCCTATATATGCTTAGATCTTGAAAACTACGCAACGGATTTTGATGCGGTTTTTGTTAATAGATAGAGTGATTCAAGAGGAAGGTTTATATGTATAATACATGTATAATATAGTAGAGAAACACTGATAATTTTAGAGGTTTCCAATGTGATGTAAATAAACACATTTTTTTGCGCTTACATTGTAAACGCTGGCTGAACCATTCGAGATAGATCAAAATAATGTACAACAGTATTGTACACCTTAAAAAAATCTACAAAAAAGTCCGCAATGGTATATGTCTATCTCTTAGGGATAACCCACAATAACCATGTTTTATCCTTAACTTTTTACGAGAAATAATGGCTCTAAAATGATCAGTGTTTCTCTACTATATTAAGCATGTATTATACACATAAACCTTCCTCTTGAATCACTCTTATCTATAAAAAAAACCGCATCAAAATCCGCAGCGTAGTTTTCAAGATCTAAGCATACATAGAGACAGACAGACAGTGGGAAGCGACTTTGTTTTATACTATGTAGTGATCAGCATTCCACCCGTGCGAAGCCGGGGCGGGTCGCTAGTAAACAATAATTTATACTGGGTGTCCGAAAAGTCATGGATTACCTTTTACCTGCTGATGGGCCACATTGGATATATCAATAAAAAAAAATATAATTTAAAGCTTATGACCAGGATTAACACATAGAATACTTTATATCCCGATATTCCTACGGGATCGAGACTTATGCGGGTGAAACCGCGGGGCGCAGCTAGTTTTATATGATTTTTTTTTTATATTGTTTTTTGTTTGATTTTTGTGATTGTGTCATTCTATTTAGTTTGTACTGAGAATCCCTTTTACAACCTGTATATTACCTGAGCATAGCATTGCTGCATCGTAAGGCTAGTTCCAGCCCGTCGAGCCAGCAGTGCCCGGCCGCTTGCGACGGTGCGCGGAAGATCAGGTGTGCGGTCGGTAATGGCTGGACTACAGCTCCTGTGGGACAAATAAAATATACTGTGTATAAGAAACCAGAATGGATTGGGACAAGAAAACGAGGAACATAACGTTATAGCCGTTTATTCTACACGGAACTAACTCTAAAATGCCCTCCTAAGGCTCTAGACAGACGGACTGCATTTCAACTGCAAATTTGCAGTTAGATTGCAGTTGAAATGCGGTCCGTCTGTTTAGACCCTAATGCTTTTTATACCCTTTTACAAGATACAAAACGGCCACCAGGTGGCGTGCTAGGCAACATCCGGAAATAAATATTAAATATTATTTTAATACGGTTTGCAACGACTTCCGTTTACTAATCAGAGACGGTATTTTGAGCACCGGAAGTCAGTTGCAAAAAGTCTCAAATAATTTACACAAACGTTTATAAATATAATCTGCATCCATCAGTAACATTTAATTACATTAAAAGCAAAAGCTAACATGTGTTAGAAATACAACACATAAAACATAATTTTGTCTCTAAAAGAAATCAGAATCAGAAATAATTTAACATTTTCTCGTTTGAAGATGACCTTCAAACGAGAAAATGTTTATGATTGTATTTCTGTAAATAAAATCATGTCCAAAATATTTGAAAAAATTATTAAGAGTAGACTTGTAGTTCATCTAAATTTAAACAAGGTTTTGCACTTGAGACAATTTGGATACCAAAAAAATGTCGGAACAGGGGACGCGATATATACATTAGTGGGAGATATTATTAGTAAATTGAATAGGAAAAAGAGGGTAGCTGGCATTTTCCTTGACTTAAGCTCTGCCTTTGATACAATTAATCACAATTTACTCATTGCAAAATTGGAGCATTATGGCGTGAGAGGCAAAGCTTTACAACTTTTCTCTTCATATTTAAGAAACAGGAAAATGTATGTGGACATTAGTAATATGCAAGCTAATGGTAATAGCAATTGTAATAAATCTTCTATGCAAGATATAGTGGCTGGCGTACCCCAAGGTTCGATTGTGGGGCCTATTTTGTTTATATTATTTACAAATGATTTAATTAATTACATTAATACAATATTTCCCGACATACAGCTGACAGTTTTTGCGGATGACACTAACGCAATAGTTGAAGCTAATGACATACAGGAGCTTTCCGCTAAGGTTAATGCAGTGTTAACAGATTTTAATTCTTGGTTTGAAAGTAACAAGCTCATAATTAACACTGAAAAAACCAAAGTAATGTTATTTAGTACAACAGCCCGTAATAAAGACAGTATGACGATCGCACTTAATGAAGTTAAAATTGACATAGTTAATGAGGTAAAGTTTCTAGGGGTATACATTGACAAATTTTTAAATTGGAAAAGGGAATTGCATGCCATTGATTCGTATATTTCTTCAGCGTGTTATGCCTTACGCAGTCTTAGGGATGAAATAGATATAAAACACCTCAAAATGGTATACTATGCTCTAATAGAATCAAGGTTGAGATATAGTGTTCAGTTTTGGGGGAATAGTTTTAAATATAACTGCCAGAGCTTTTGTACTCCAAAAGAGAGCCATACGACCCATGGTTCGGAAATCACAAATAGAGAGCTGTCGGCCACACTTTATACATTTAAAAATTCTTACTGTACCCAGCCTCTATGTTTTAGTATTGTTGGTGAATTTTAAAAAATACCTGCATATGTATGAAACAGATGAGGAGAGACATTTGGGGGAAAGTACACGCAGGAAAGATTTTAAAAACAATATAATACCCCAACTTAATATTGTTCAACATAGTCCTCAATATCAAGCAGTGCGGATTTTTAACAAGTTGCCATTGGACTTAAAAACTATAATTTACACGAGCTCTTTTAAGTCAAGACTTAAAGCGTTCCTATTGGAGAAATGTCTGTATTCGATAGACGATGACATATCCACGTATTAATTTTTTTTTGTTTTGTTTTTCTAAATATTAGTTAATGGGACAGATATTAGTTTGGAGTGCATGAGAGACTGTGTAATGTTAGTAATATTGGCTTGTAATGTTTGTAATATTACTTTTTTTAATGTTTTTGTTATCATTTCCTTTTTTTCAATAAATACATATAAATTATATTTTTAAATAGTACAATATAAATATGAAAGCATTAAAAAAAATATAAAAAATAGTGGCCCATATTATTATTATTACCTATTATTATTATTTCTTTTTTGTAATTTTCTATGATTTTTTGTAATAAGAATGTGTTAGTTTTATATTTTTTATGATTTCAAACACAATGTGAATTGTTCCTGAATAAATTGAAATTGAAATTTAACATTTTCTTACCCGTGCCTGTACAACTTATCAATTAATCACGATTTCAAATGATAAGTACAGTTATCCGCGGTAGATTGTTTCCGCGTTATAGGGGTATTCCCGTATAACTCGTTTTTACGACCTCGTATAAATAATTCATCTCATTTAACTTTTCTGCAGGGGGTTTAAATCGAATATTTAAATTTCACAATACAGAAATATGTATGTAGGAAATCCCCGCGTTATATGAGGGAATGGCCGTGTTATACGGGGGATTGAAATCGCGTAATATGAAAACGCGTTATAAGGGTACCGTGTTATAGGGGGGATTACTGTGATCGTTAATAACACAAATAGCTGAGATTAATACAACATCAAATGTTTTAATACCTTATCTAGGTTGACCGCCAGTTTGGCGTAAATGATAAATGATTTTGTTTCTGTAAGTAGGTTTGTACAAACACTTATACAATTTGTAACTTAAATAACGCACAACCTCATAAGGGGTCATTGTACTACATCATTATGAAGAACTTTTACTATGGGACCAAAACAAATATCGCGAAAATAAAATCAGCTGTTCCCTACATTTTCACGAGATATGAGAACATAAATGTAGGGAACAGATGATTTTTTTTTTCGCGATTTCAGGTCGAGCAGGGAGCGGAGCTACGCTTGCCGCAGTTGGTCCGTGGATGGGTGACCACCATCTTGATATACCCTCCGTGCCTCGGAAGGCACGTTAAGCCGTTGGTCCAGGCTGTCATTCATGGATCTTTAAATCGTTACGGCTCGTCAGTAGCCCGAAAGCCTGAGACCCAGTCTTACCAAGGGGTAACGTATTACCCAGTAACTGGGTTGTTGAGGTCAGATAGGCAGTCGCTCCATGTAAAATACTGGTACTCAGCTGCATCCTCAGGTTAGGCTAAAAGCCGACCCCAACATGGTTGGGAAAAAGCTAGGCAGATGATGTTGTAAGAAGGAGCAGTGGGTTTGTCAAGAATATACAACGTGTAACGTTAAATGCGCAAAACCTGAAAATAGTTTGATCAGAATAACGAGCAGAATTCATTGAACCACTTTTTAATATAGGCCACATTTTTCAAAAAAATCTTCATTAAAAACGTTGCCGTGTCTATTTATTAATAGGTCAAGCAAGTCAATGTCAGCGCGGCGCAGCGGCCCGGTGACGACTCCTCCCTCGGTAAAGCGTCGTCGCAGACGCAAGAAACGATCAGAATGGCCAGTAAAACTAAAACAGCGCATAAAACCTTTACAATTTTTTTAATGAGTTATTTTCTCTCTGAAATAGGTCAATTGAATTAAAAATCAGTTGGGGTGTCTGAGGTTTTGCGCATTTAACGTTACACGTTGTATAAAATTATCAATAAAATTAGCATAAAACATATTATTAAAATCTCGATTATGATTGTAAATGTATGCTTGGTAAATCCCTAGTATCAGGTGGGATGACACTGACAGCTCACTCCACGCTCAATTCACCTAAGTTTTCAGGGTGATATGGTTAGAGAATCGCACTGCAGGGCTTGGGGAATATTGCCAGACTAGAAAGAAAGAAAGAAGAAAGAAAATATATTTATTTAGCACAGACTGTAAGACACACAGTACACCTGAGACATACATCAGATAAAAACAAATGAAAATCAAATAACAAAGTGTAAAGTCCGATGTAAGAGATTAAACTGAAAGGTGTGCCTCACGGCTGCGCCAAAAAGGCCCAGTTCAGCAAAAATGCCAGACAACTGGTGTTTGACGCTGGTTTTCAACTGGACCAGATTTGTGAGGTCACGGATGTATATCAGTTTTATACTGGAACGTGACGTGTGTATACATACTTAAATAAATAAAAAATTGTGTCAGATAAAAACAATAATGAGTATGTATAACTAGTGCGATGTAACAACACATAAACAACAAAAGTAATATTGCAAAAAAAAAAAAAAATAATAATAATAAACAAATACTGATAAATAAATGAGATGAAGGTTATGTAAACAGAGAAATTCTTCGAAACGAGTCAGAACAAAAGCCTGTTTTAAACGATACCTGCCTTCCACGACTACCTACCGATGGTCTCGTTGTGCGGGCCCCTCGGCGCCCAGATGCTCTGCTCCAGCGGATGGTACAACTTGAAGCAGAACCCGTCTTTCTTACTGGGACGCTCTATCACTTGGCACGACGTCAGTAGGACTGTCCCTACCCAGTGGCTACTCTGTAAAAAAAATATTAGATTAAAATCATGGCTGTATTCCACGAAAAAGTGGTCGTTTTTTTAGCTGACTATAACATATTTCCGGCTTAGAAATAACAGCCGCACGGTTCGATCGATCAGGTTAAGCTACGCTTGCCGCGGTTGGTCCGTGGATGGGTGACCATCTTAACATACCAAGACCCCTCCGTGCCTCGGAAAGCACGTTATGCCGTTGGTCCCGGCTGTCATTTGTAGATCTTTGACAGTCGTTACGGGTCGTCAGAAGCCCGAAAGTCTGACAACGAGTCTTACCTAGGGGTATCGTATTACCCAGTGACTGGGTTGTGGAGGTCAGATAGGCAGTCGCTCCATGTAAATTACTGGTATTCAGCTGCATCAGGTTAGACTGGATGCCGACCCCAAGATAGTTGGGAAAAGGCTGGGCAGATGACGATGTAACATATTTTCGAAATCTGTAAACGCAGTTGGCATTATTCAAAAACTTATGGACGTTAAGCCCACGCGAGTTGGCAGGTCTTTGAATTTTTGGTTTTAGGACATGCCGGTTTCCTGACTATGTTTTCGCAGCACATAATTAGCCCTAACATCAAGCGCTTGAGTACAAGGCTTTTGGCTACGTTGTATATTTTATGTCTTTTTATTTTTCATTAATATTTTGTTTTTTATTTGTAACGTGCGTTTTGTTTGTGCAGAATAATTTTTTTTCTTTCTTTCAGCATCATGCTGAGATAGGAGTCTTTTGGCCTCATATAGGACTTTCTGTTTCCATTTTATTTTTGTTACTTTTTAGGTTTCCGTAGTCAACAAGGAACCCTTATTATTTATATATTTATTCCTTTATTTCAGGCAACTAAGGCCCATAGAAAAAACAATATAATAATAATAATATAATATGTTTGTCTGTCCGTGGACAGCTTATTAATTACTATTTGTGGGAATTTTAGATAATACTCATGTATGTATGTGTTCCTAGTTCAGGTAGAATACAATTATTTCTTACCTACCTCTAGTGTAAGGCATTTTGTAAATATTTATGTAAATCAATTATTTCAATAAACAATTTCGATTTTAGCTTAGAGATTCTTAGTACTAGAAAGCTATAATTTGGCATGGATATACATATTAATCACGCCGACAAAGTGGTGAAATAAAAACATGTTTTTTTTTTTTATTAGAGTACCTCCTGTACACGTAAAGTGGGGATGTTTATTTTTTTCTAGTCTACCCCATCGTGTGGGGTATTGTTGGATAGGTCTTTCAAAAATATCGCGGGATTATGAAAAGCGTTTTTCGATTCTTCGATTCAGGGATCCGTCTGTGAAATATTAAGCTTCAAAGTGCTAATTTTTGATAGAGTCAAGCGTCAAGCGTGTCCAATATACTAAAAATAATCAAATGTCAGGTCTGCAATATACTAAAAATAATGTTGAATATAATTTGGTTTTTTATTTTTGACTGTGTTTAGTTTAGTTTGCGATCTTCCTGTACGAGTCGCAATAAATACTTTTTGCTTTCTTTCTTTTTTTTTCTGTCTAGTACTGTAGGAGCACCCCTGCATTACCCTTCAGGGAATATATAGGATGACTGGTAATTAGTGACCGATACTTAAACACATGATTCTACTCGTCATTACAAACAACTTTTACTATCGGACCAAATCCGAAATCGCGAAAAAAAAATCAGCTGTTCCCTACATTTATGTTCGTACGAGTCGTCAAAATGTAGGGAACAGCTGATTTTTTTTTCGCGATTTCGGATTTGGTCCCATAGTAAAAGTTGTTTGTAATGATGAGTAGAATCATGTGTTTAAGTATCGATCACTAATTACCAGTCACTCTATACAACGTGTAACGGAAAGGGGGTATCAACCCTGAAGGAGGTGAATGTGCTCATGAAACTCAACAACTTTCCCCAAAGAACATAGGTCGAAATATGAAAAAAAAATTTGGCCCTCCCTTACAAAACTGACTACCAGCTGATTGATTTACTATGGGAGGGCCAAATTTTTTTTTCATATTTCGACCTATGTTCTTTGGGGAAAGTTGTTGAGTTTCATGAGCACATTCACCTCCTTCAGGGTTGATACCCCCTTTCCGTTACACGTTGTATACGTGATGTATGTTAATGGAGTACGTCTTACCTTCGCTTTGGGACTTTTATAGAGCAGCAATAGTCCAGGCTTCAACACACACCATAGCTTTGTCCATGACTTGAGTGAGCCTCGAACCTGAAAAGGAAACAAACATTTATACAACGTGTAACGTTAAATGCGCAAAACCTGAAAATAGTTTGATCAGAATAACGAGCAGAATTAATTGAACCACTTTTTAATATAGGTCACATTTTTCAAAAAATCTTCATTAATAACGTTGCCGTGTCTATTTATTAACTAGCGACCCGCCCCGGCTTCGCACGGCTGCAATGCTGATCACTATCACTACATAGTATAAAACAAAGTCGCTTCCCGCTGTCTGTCTGTCTCTATGTATGCTTCGAACTTTAAAAATAAGCAACGGATTTTGATGCGGTTTTTTTTTAATAGATAGAGTGATTCAAGAGGAACTTTTATATGCATATAATACATGCATAATATAGTAGAGAAACACTGATAATTTTAGAGAAAAAGTATAGGATAAAAAATGGTTATTGTGGGTTATCCCTAAGAGATAGACATATGCCATCGCGGATTTTTTTGTAGACCTTTTTAAGGTGTACAATACTGCAGTACATTATTTTGATCTATCACGTAGGGTTAAGCCAGCGTTTGCAATGTAAGCGCAAAAAAATGTGTTTATTTACGACATCACATTAGAAACCCCTAAAATGATCAGTGTTTCTCTACTATATTATGCATGTATTATACATATAAACCTTTCTCTTGAATTATTCTATCTATTAAAAAAAACCTAATCAAAATCCGTTGCGGAGTTTCAAAGATTTAAGCATATATAGGGACAGACAGCGGGAAGCGACTTTGTTTTATACTATGTAGTGATAGGTCTAGCAGGCCAATGTCAGCGCGGCGCAGCGGCCCGGTGACGACTCCTCCCTCGATAAAGCGTCGTCGTAGACGCAAGAAACGATCAGAATGGCCAGTAAAACTAAAACAGCGCATAAAACCTTTACAATTTTTTTAATGACTTATTCTCTCTCTGAAATAGGTCAATTGAATTAAAAATCAGTTGGGGTGTCTGAGGTTTTGCGCATTTAACGTTACACGTTGTATAAATACAAAATATTAGCCTCCTCAATTTTTCCCAATAACACCTACCACCGTTTGTCTCCGCATCACCCAAAGGTTGACTGATAGAAAATGCCTATGGCATGAAGTCCGCCTCTGTACATTTATGTGCTTAAAGTATTACATAAAGTATTACATACCCTCGCTTTTGGGTCGCTGCAGTTGGGTAAAAATATAATAACATAAAATATTATTATGCCAATGAAATCATCAGTATACAGCATGATTTTTTTTTCTGTCTCGAAATTTTTACAGGATGTTCAACCCATGAATATGAACAACTTTCACTATGGGACCAACTCTATGATCACTAAAAAAAATCAGCTGTTTCATACATTTTGGTGAAGTAGGTATTGAACTTTTGTATTAAACAGCTGATTTTGTTTTAGGGAAATAAAAATAAAAGTAGAAGTATCTCTAAGTCCTTATAAAGATTTTGTCTTATTTGCATTTTTTTCAGATTTTCAACCATAAACTAACTCAGAAACTCACACCATAAGCTAAGTCCCTTCTCTTCTCTTTTGTAGTACTTCTGTACCTAGAGCCAATCAGCGAGCACGACCATAGAAGGGTCCTCGATACAGTGTAGGAGAGCGGAAGCAGCCTTCTTCTGTACCTTCTGTAGTGCCTTACCTTGAGACAATCAGCGAGCACGACCACAGAAGGGTCCTCGATAGAGTGTAGGAGAGCGGACGAAGCCATCTTCTGGTACTTCTGTAGTGCGGTGTCTACTTCTGTAGTGTCTTACCTTGAGCCAATCAGCGAGCACGACCACAGAAGGGTCCTCGATAGAGTGTAGGAGAGCGGACGCGGCCCTCTTCTTTTCTCTTCTGTAGTGCTGTCTCTGTGCTTTGTAACTCTCTTTTCGAGAGAGTGCCGTGCTTGCCGTCCGGGAAATGCCGCCAACTGCTGTTTCTGATGACTGAAATAGAAGAAAAGAAATATTATATACATATGGCAAATAATTTAATTTAGTGTTCTGTGTCTTGTAATGTTAATTACTTTGCATACCTTGTATTGTATTCAATCAAGTATTTTCTAACTGAACAGACAGCTGTGCTGCTGGGGAGTTTGTTGCGCCACTTCTTCTCCCCAGCGAAAGCACTAGGAAGTGGTGAAGGGCGGGCGTTTTGGGGGACTGTCTTTTGTAATTTTCACGTTTGAAAAGTGCTGATTCTCAGCCTAGTTTGAATAAATGACTTATATACTAGTTGTCGCCCGCGTGAAAGTCTGATTTAATCACACGGCAACGTACCCAGATAAAAAGTATCTTATATCCTAAACCAGGTCATGTAGTGCCTCTGTGCCAAATTTCATCGAAAACTGTTAAGGCGCCTACAGGTTACAGACATAAGGATAGCCAGAATTACTTTCGCATTTATAATACTAGCTGTGCCCCGCGGTTTCACCCGAAGTCTCGATCCCGCAGGAATTTCGGGACAAAAAGTATTCTATGTGTTAATCCTGGTTATAAACTATCTGTGTACCAAATCTCATCCAAATCCGTTCAGCCGTTTGAGCGTGAAGAAGTAACAAACATACAAAAACACACACTCACAAACTTTCGCGTTTATAATACTAGCTGTGCCCCGCGGTTTCACCCGCATAAATCTCGATCCCGCAGGAATATCGGGACAAAAAGTATTCTATGTGTTAATCCTGGTTAAAGACTATATGTGTACCAAATCTCATCCAAATCCGTTCAGCCGTTTGAGCGTGAAGAAGTAACAAACATACAAAAACACACACTCACAAACTTTCGCCTTTATAATACTAGCTGTGCCCCGCCGTTTCACCCGCATAAGTCTCGATCCCGCAGGAATTTCGGGACAAAAAGTATTCTATGTGTTAATCCTGGTTAAAAACTATATGTGTACCAAATCTCATCCAAATCCGTTCAGCCGTTTGAGCGTGAAGAAGTAACAAACATACAAACACACACACTCACAAAGTTTCGCCTTTATAATACTAGCTGTACCCCGCGGTTTCACCCGCATAGATGTCGATCCCGAGAGAATATTGGATGAAAAGTATCTTATGTGTTAATCCCGGTTATAAACTATCTGCGTACCAAATCTCATCCAAATCCGTTCAGCCGTTTGAGCGTGAAGAAGTAACAAACACACAAAGACACACACAAACTTTCGCCTTTATAATATTAGTGTGATTGGTATAGTGTGGACGAATCTAACAATTTATCTCAAAGCTAGCATCCATTCAGCCAGCTCATTTATTTACAGAATACAAGTCGCTAGCAGTGTTCACCCAGCATCCCTTATCAAAGCGTTATTCAAAGCGTTATCACTTTCCGACGGGCCCTTCCGTTTTAAGCGCCACCGGGACCCCGTAACGGAAAGTTACTGAGAGCTCTAGACATTTTTTGAATAGATATTAAATCTGAGTTGAATAGAGTTTAACAGAGGTTTCGTCTCAGGTTCCCAAAAGCCCAATGAAGATCAATGAATTAGCTGTCCAAAAAATCAAAGCTCCTGTCTCTTGCTGTGATTGGTTGATCGAAAAAAACAACAGCTACATGAATCTCTTGACAAGCGATTTGACTAGCTTTTTGGGGTCGTCTTCCAGTCTACCGGATGCAGCTGGACACCAGTATTTTACCAACCAATCTACATGGTCTTCACATCATCTGACCAAGATTATGTCTGGACTTTAACCCTTTCGTTACGAGCGCCGGATATAGCCGGCATCCACTCGATGACCTGTGTGTACGAGCGCCGGATATAGCCGGCATCCACTCGATGACCTGTGTGTACGAGCGCCGGATATAGCCGGCATCCATTCGATGACCTGTGTGTACCGCTCAGCAAACGGCCCCGCGATACTCAGTGTGTCAGTGGCGCTACTCCGACGGCGCGGTGCCCCGTTTGGTGGCGTTATTCCAGCGGAGCGAAATGCCGTAACGAAAGGGTTAAAAGAGACTGTGACCTCTGAGTTTGTTTCGGCCTTTCTTCTCAGAGTAGTCAGATAGAAAACGCCGACCTCATCTAGTTTAAAAAAATATGATTGACATGTAAAAGTGTTTGTACAAACCTACTTACAGAAAATAAATCATTTATCATTTATCATTATTTATCATTGGCTTATGTTTAACTTACCACCAGATATAGTAACAAATAGCAGACAAAAGTAGTAAATGATCACCAAAATGAAACTCGCATTTTAATGTAAAATTATAACCAAAGTTTTAAAACTTTGCTATCCTATTTAAGTAAAATGACTCCAAGTAAATCATGAGTAACCCAAAAATAGTAAATGATCACCAAAATTAAACCAACATTTTAAAGTAAAATTAGAACCAAAGTTTTTAAATTCTGCTATCCTAACTATGCGTTGCAATGTCAGGAGACTTCTCGGGCGCGCACACAACAACTTACCAAAGTTTCATCACAATCGGTCGAGCCATTTTCTAGTTTTTGAGAGACTAACGCACGGCAATCACATATTTAGGTTATGACATGATTTTAATTTTGTTTTTCTACAGTACATAAACAATGCACCTGCCATGTCATCACTCTCTCCATGTAGAGAATGATATTCTCCAATAAATCACTACATACTATAAAACAAAGTCGTCGTCCCCGCCACCGGCCACGTCTGTCTGTACGCGATAAACTGTACGGTTACGGGTATACGGTTTTCGCCAATGGACGGAATGATCCATGAGGAAGGTTTAGACGAATAATTCATTAAAGTTTTGTGTAAATTGAGGAGTGTCCGTTCAAAACTAGCTATTTAAATTAGAATGAATTTTACAGAAAATGCCCAAAAACGAATAATTAAAAACGCTTAAAATATAGAATAATTGTGTGGTACGTTTTACAAGACATAGTTGTCTAGTCATATTTATGAATTTTAATACATAGTTTTGATTTTTTTAATACATACTTTTTTTATTATTCTTTTAAAAAATTAAGAAGTTTGTAAATAGACACTTTTGATACAGATGGTACTAAATAGACACTTTAGTTTTGGATCATTTGGTAAATAGACTGGTTTGATAAAAAATCAATTCCACGAAATAATAAAGTTATTTACTTTATTATTTCGTGGAATTGATTTTTGACCATTACGATTAGAAACTCTATAATCGTAAAATAAAATATATTTAAATTATGTAAATAGCAAGTTCTGAGCAAAATTCATATTTTTTATTTGTGTTGTGTTGTGTTTGAACGTATAAATAACAAGTTTTGATCTAATTTATTTTGAAATTCAAAAAAATTCATGTCTCCAAGCTCTAATCGAAAAAAAACGAAACGAGCTCAAAATGTAAATAAAATATCTTATGTTATCTTATCTTTGAACGGACACTCCTCAATTGGCTGAAATAATAATTGTTAAAGATGTCGGTAAAAATCATGACGACTGGGAGCTTTACTGTCGTGCGCCGCGTAAACCTATAGAGTTATATGAAAACCATGTATTTACGGAATCCGCGAGTTGGCTAATTTTTTTTATTATTTAAATTGAAGCTTTTTTACCTCACTAATAGCTTGGTATAAACAGTTTTTTAATATTTTTAATAATTGAAAAGATATGAGCGTTCAAAACTCTCAATTAGACAGAGAGGGAAATACTGAATTGAGACGTCATAGTTCAGTATCGCCATATAAATTACATGCAAAACTTCGTTTTGCGAGAAAGAGATAGACAAAAAGTTTCTATAAGTTATAAGTTTTTTATTTTTCGACCGATTTCAAATTTGATTTCGAATTCTATTATTGTATTACATGTGTGGATATATTATCTACTAGAATATATAGTATTCAATATCATGCAACTACCCAATTATTCCTCTTAAAAAGATGTATTAAACGTAGTAGTACGTTTCCATGGAATAATTTTTATGAATTAATTAATTATTTTTAGAAAGCTTACCTTATCAGAAGACGTGCCGTCAGGGGGGTGAGATCTACCGTCTCCGGATGCAGAAAGTGGGCTCGCAGCTGTGGGGACACCTGGTGAGCGCGGTGGTGGGGTTAGAGTTGCTTCACCTGTAAATTATAAAGGAGAACGATAATTTAGAGGTTAATATAAGAATAATACGTGGGTGGATCAAATATAAACTGGACTTAAGTAAAAAAAAAATACGCACGTATTATTATATTGGTAAAAAAAGGGAATATATTTTATTTTTCTACATAATCTCCCTCTCTATTAACACATTTTTCCCAGCGCAGGGGATGTTTCTTGATGCCAGTATCGAAGAATGTAGTCGGTCGTGCCTTTAGCCAATTGCACACAAATGATTCCACTATCTGGTCAGTGTGAAAACGGCGTCCTCCACTTGAATTTTTTTTTGTGCCATTCCTACACTTGAGTTCTTGAAAGCGTATTCTTATCGAACTGTAGAGTCAATGGATGCAACATTTCGGAAGGTTTTATGCCCTCCCGTGTTAAAAAAATTATGATAAGTCGTTGCTCAACAGACTTATATACCTCCTGCTCATACATGATGCTACTGGCGCGCAATAAACTAAAGTGAGCCGGAGCAGTATACCCCCCTCCCCTAGATGATCCCCCCTAACACATACAACATCACCAAGCGCGTCACTTCACTCAGCGACTAGTAATAAAAAAAGTCCTGTTTATATTTGATTCACCTAATATGTGATGTTAACGAGTAGATTTTATGTTAATCTATTTCTTAGCGTCTCGATGGCAATCCGACGGGTGTAAAAAGACACTTAACGAAGCGGAGAGTCACTTGTATTCCCCGTAATTGTAACCCTTTTTTTGCACTGGACCATACCTGGGAACCTTCTGGTTACGAAGATATTGATGGTGAAAGTTCCAACTTTTATTTTTTTACAAAAATAAGTTTTTCATGTTACAACACAACACTTAATACCCCCACGACCCTTGTATCGTTGCATGCACCAGTAACCACATTTTTTTTGCGTGCGTTATATTGCGCACACAAAAGGCAAATTTTCACACCAAAAATAAAAATCGTTTTCCAACAATTAGTTTTGTACAATGTATTCCTTCCAGGCATCCTTTTATAGAGCCACCTCGATCCAACCCTTGCGGTCAAAATCAAAATCAAATCAATCAAAATCAAAATCAAAAGTCATTTATTCAAACTAGGCTGAGAATCAGCACTTTTCGAACGTCAAAATTACAAAAGACAGTCCCCCAAAACGCCCGCCCTTCACCACTTCCTAGTGCTTTCGCTGAGGAGAAGAAGTGGCGCAACAAACTCCCCAGCAGCACAGCTGTCTGTTCAGTTAGAAAATACTTGACTGAATACAATACAAGGTATGCAAAGTAATTAACATTACAAGACACAGGACACTAAATTTAATTATTTGCCATATGTCAGCTAGCAACGCCAATATACCAAGAAATACAATAAAAAACTATACGTACTCAAGCAAAAATTAATAAATGAAAATTAAATAAAAGCCTCCAGGTATACGTGTCTAGGTCATCTCGCCAAGTCTTCCTCGGCCGGCCTCCATCCTCAGGCACCCATCAGGTGGAGACGTTTGCCCAGCGTTCACTGTGCATGCGGCTGACTTGGCTCGCCCATTCCCATTTCAGCTTGGCAGCGTTTTTGCCTACGTGTTGGATCCCCATTTTTGAGCATTTCATCATCTGCCTAGCCTTTTCGGCTTCGGGGGCTTCGGGGTCGGCTTCCAGTCTAACCGGATGCAGCTGAATACCAGTATTTTACATGGAGCGACTGCCTATCTGACCTCCACAACCCACTTACTGGGTAATACGATACCCCTAGGTAAGACTGGTTGTCAGACTTTCGGGCATCTGACTACCCGTAACGACTGTCAAAGGTCTACGAATGACAGCCGGGACCAACGGCTTAACGTGCTTTCCGAGGCACGGAGGGGTCTCGGTATGTAAAGATGGTCACCCATCCACAGACCAACCGCGGCAAGCGTAGCTTAACCTGATCGATCGACCTGTGTGGCTGTTATTACTTAGCCACGGGCCCCTCCCATTTTTGAGCATTTAATAATAATAATTAAAACCGATACAGAAATATCTTATCTTTTCAGACCGGTTTTACGTACAATTTTTTTTTTTTTTTGGGTGGGAAATTATCATATAACTTCTCCCGCTCTTCGTGTCAGACTTTTACTGACTAAAACCCACCCGTGTTCCTTCAGTTGCTTGTGCCAAGGGCCACGGTAACTCTTTCGAACAACCCGCGACCCTGGCATGTTTTACGTACCCTCAAGTGCTCTCAACCCAAGAGGTGCTCAAAACACTTACCGTAAGTAGGGGGTGTTGCTGGTGCAGTGACTGGTAGTATGACGTTCAGGGGCGGTTGTGGCTGCTTCTGAAAGGAAGAAGACCTGTAGTTTCTACTAGCCAACTAACTTACAAAATAAAAATAAAAAAAATCAAGCCGTCTTAATACAAAACGAGTTCTAACATTAGAACCTAGGCTAAACCTTCGAGACAGTTACTGTATTTTAAACATTATTCCGACGTATTTAAAGGTTATAGTTTCCGTCAAAGTTATTTTTAACAATGACCATAGAATCTAACTATCTGTTGTTGCACCGTCATGTAAAGAGTTAAAAGGATGACCAGTGACAGCAAGACGTCTTATTTCCCCAAAATGTACGTGGGTAATTTTTTTGACCAGGGCAACACTTCAAGCTCGTTGTCATCACACTTTCTTTTTTTAACACTAGTGACAGGCAACTGAAGGAACACGGGTGGGTTTTAGTCAGTAAAAGTCTGACACGCTCTCCCGCTCCGCCCAAAGCGGGAGAAGTTATTTGATAATTTCCCACCCCAAAAAAAAAATAGGATTAGCATTACAAATCCTTGCAGAAAAACACATTTTTGTTGGGCAAAAAAAAAGGACGAGACTAGTTCAAAACAACAAAAAATAAAAACAAGCATGGGACAACATTGAAAAGGAATTCAATGCCAAACTCCAATAAAATGATGACACAAAACGTAACTATAGCCCTTAAACGCCCGAAGTTGAGCGGTTAATGTTATCGTTATTTGTGACGTCATTTTAACAATTGTAACAATTGCAACAAATGTAACACGAATTCCGCTTAGCTGGAGATTTGACGTCTGTCAAGGCATTGGTTATCGTTATAATTACTTGTTATAGTTATTTATGACGTCATTTTAACAACTGTTAAAATGATGCAACCCGAATTTCGCTTAATCGGAGATTTGACGGCTGTCAAGGCATTGGTTATCGTTATAATTACTTGTTAGTTTTAGTTTTAATCATGCTCTGGCAGTTTGAGTAATTTATGCGGCCTACCCAAATGTCCTTTCATTGGTTCGTCGAATCGTAAGGCTCCTCAAGTTCTGAGTTGAGCTGCACAATTTTTGACAAATGCGTGCACTGACTGGACTGGTCCGCTCAATCTGTGTGGTTCTTTACTCAAAAGACCATTTCAGACACCAATCTGCATGGTCTTCACATGATCTGACCAAGATTATGTCTGGACTTTAAAAGAGACTGTGACCTCTGAGTTTGTTTCGGCCTTTCTTCTCAGAGTAGTCAGATAGGAAACGCCGACCTCATCTAGTTTAAAAAAATATGATTGACATGTAAAAGTGTTTGTACAAACAAACCTACTTACAGAAAACAAATCATTTATCATTTAGTTATAGTTATTTTTAAAATGATGCAACCCGAATTCCGCTTAACCGGAGATTTGAAAGCTGTCAAGGCATTGGTTATTGTTAAAGTTAGTTGATGCAACTCACTCTTAACATTGTCAGAATATATTTCAAAATTGGACGTAGTTACACACAAAGGATCCAGTCCACACAAAGTCACTTTAGAGATATTAACGTTTGAAGTATGGAAGATATTTCTTTACTGGTATTCATTTAAAAATTAATTGAAAGTAATGAACACATTGTAATTACACAAAAAGAATCCAGACTCCTTGACTTGTTTTACTTAATTGGTTGGTAATATTGGCTATGAACCAGGAAGGTCGGATTATTTATTTATTTTATTTATTTATTTATTTATCGTTTATTTCAGGCATTAATTAACCCATAGTATTAGTAAAGTGATTTTATTTTAACATGCCATTCTTGTGGGTTGGTTCTGGGGTTGATAAAAAGTGACAAGACAGTTGTTTTTGCTTGGATCTTTTTTACTGGCCGATAGTACTGATATTTAGGATCAGTTTGGTGCACTTAACTCATTTTTGACCATGTTGTGGATTGGATCCTTTTTGTTTAACTGCGTCCAATTTTAAAATGGCTCCATGGCTTAACCTGGGTCTAAAGATAAATCTTGTTTTGTAGTAAGGCCGAGGGCATTTGCTTCAATGAATTAGACCATTTACATGCGCTTTAGAATTGTGGGAGTCGGTCAGTCAAAAAAATAAAGCCAGTTGTCCATTCCAAAGCGTATTAGGTTCCTATGGAGAAGAACGGGCAAGAAACTCCACGGACACTTTTAACCCTTAATAAAACCGTGGGACTATAGCTTCCACATACATTTTCATTTTTTAACCAGGCCGTGACTGTAATAATCCCACATCGTCAGAGATTATCGATCATAGAATATTTCTGAACGAATTAAGTGCAAAATATGTGAGGTGTCTTTATGCGTTGTCCCATGTTGTGAGCAATTTCATAAAATTAATGAGCAATAAAACATACTGTTATTTACACCTGGATTATACCAGCTTATTTATGAAAAAATAAGAGAGATTTGTTCTATTTTGAGAAGTTTAGTTTATTTAAATTAGTGTTGTTCTAATTGGGCAATGGTAGAATAGCTCCCACATAAATTGAATTAAAAAAAACAAGAGTAAAAAAACAAAAAAAACAGTTTCTGAAAATATTATAATCAGTACACAACACTTTTTCATCAGTACCAACCCCTCTTTCAAACCAATTCGCGGTGCCCGATTAAGGGTTAAATCAAAATATAGTAAAGGTTTAAAAGGCTCCTAAGAAAATACTGAGTTCAATAACTATGTAATTTGCTGCAATATTAGATGTCACGGCTAGAATAGACTATAATAAAATAGATTTCCAAAAAAAAAAAATCAACCGAATTGAGAACTTCCACCTTTTTTGGAGTCGGTTATAAATATACGAGTAATTACAGGCGTAACGTCAGGGACATTATAACTCATTTCGTTCGCCAGATAATAAAAAAAAAACTTGCCGGTGTATTCTGTAAAAATCTCACAGTGACAACATCGCAAAATGAGCTGCCATTCTACCTGATTCTAGGGATTCACACTATACAACGTGTAACGGAAAGGGGGTATCAACCCTGAAGGAGGTGAATGTGCTCATGAAACTCAACAACTTTCCCCAAAGAACATAGGTCGAAATATGAAAAAAAAATTTGGCCCTCCCATAGTAAATCAGTCAGCTGGTAGTCAGTTTTGTAAGGGAGGGCCAAATTTTTTTTTCATATTTCGACCTATGTTCTTTGGGGAAAGTTGTTGAGTTTCATGAGCACATTCACCTCCTTCAGGGTTGATACCCCCTTTCCGTTACACGTTGTAGACAGTTCACTTCAAAATGACTTCACCTATGTTTTTACAATGAGATTTTTACAGAAGAGATCGGCTGTAGGGAATGCAATGTCGTTCTCGCGAGATCTCGGCCTTTTTTAGCGAGATTGATCTCGGACGAAAAAAGGGCGAGATCTCGCGTAGTCAGCGTGCATTTGTTTGTTTAGTAATAGTTGTTGCTAACTAATTTTATTTTATTTTTTTTCCAATTTATTCAAATATTGTGACTATTTGCAAAAAAACACACAAAACTGCCAATCTCGCGAGATCTCGAAATTGGCGAGATCTCGCAGTATTGTTATTCATAAACTCGCGGGATCTCGCTTGAGTCCCAATCTCGCGAGATTGGCATTCATTGAGTTAAACTCCCGAGATTTCGTCCGAGATCAATCTCGCTAAAAATGGCCGAGATCTCGCGAGAACGAGATTGCATTCCCTAATTGGCTGGTATATAAGCAAACCACAAAATCTTACCCGTCCAGTGTAATAGGGGGTCGAAGTCTGGAACTGCGCACTCTCAGCTCGAAGCGCTGGGGAAGAGGGGGTCGTGGACGGCGATGAAGGCTCGACAGCTGGGGACGACGACATCGTGGGAAGGGGTCAGAACATTGCGGACGACGTTAGTGGGGATATAGGGGGTTATAAGGGCTATAGGAACGACATAACTGGGAGTATCGGCGTGATTGTAAAATGGGGGATAATTATACCAATTTTTTATTTTTTTTATTTTGGTATAGTGTTAGACTATCGTTGTTTTTTTAATTGTGATTGATGATTGTAACTGCTTTTTAATGTTTGAATAATACTTTTTCAAGGCGAATTTGCTATCGTAATTTGAAATACATTCTATTTTACAAAAAATATATTTCTTGCTATTCAATTATTTATTAAAACATTTATGTATTCGTTTATTCAATAATTAAAAATTAAATTGGAATGAATAAAGGAATAGGGTAGAATAATTAAATATATAATAATTATGGAAGATTTATTTTATTATTAATATTTGGAATGGTAAGGAAGTACAATTAAGGAAATGGAATTAAATTAGGTTTTCCTGAAACAAAAATAGTTTTTATTAGTGATCATAATTGTTTTAATTTATCCCGACCCGGAAAAGGGATAGAGGACAACAAAAATATTATTTATCTTTATGTAAGTACATACTACACGCTGATAAGCATGTTTACAAAATTTAACGCGATAACACTAATATTATTAAGGCGAAAGTTTGTGAGTGTGTGTGTGTTCGTATGTTTGTTACTTCTTCACGCTCAAACGGCTGAACGGATTTGGATGAAATTTGGCACATGGGTAGACTATGACCTGGACTATTACATAGGATAGTTTCGTAGTAGTTTTTATCCTGATATTCCCATCTGTATGTCTCAGGTGTACTGTGTGTTTTATAGTATGTGCTAAATAAATGTATTTTTTTTCTTCTTTCTTTCTGGGTAGACCGCGGCGTAGGAGGTGTGACGATCTGATAACGTTTGTGGCCAACATGGCCAGCGATCGCAAAAGAACAGAGGTTTGGAAGGAAAAAGGGGAGGCCCAGCAAGGGGCACAAAAAAAAAAAACAAAATATACGGGCACTTTTGACCTGTCAAGGAGACGTCAGTAAAAAATATGATGCTGGTTGCCCATTTCAAAGCGTAGCAGGTACCTATAGAGAAGAACAAGCAAGAAGCTCCATGGATACTCTTTTAAATCAAAGTACAGACGCCAACACATCAAGCTACTACAATCTGTCAAATTTATTTAATAGATTTTCAACGTTGTGGCTAAAGCATAAGGTTCAAAGTTGATTGCGAAAATTTGACAGTTTCGGGTAGCTTGATGTGCTGGCGTCTGTACGTCTGCAATACCAGCGGGTCCTTGGCATACCATAATTGCGTCAACATTACACACAATCGTTACACTTTCAATCGCAAATTGAATCATTTTGAAGGAGCTAATTCATTGCTTCATGTTTGAAAATTGTGTCTGTAACGTAAATAAACGCAATGGATGTTGTTGAAGTGTCAAAATGGAAGCCAATGCCACTATTAATGCGTTACGCAATTATATCCCGCAGAGACAAAGCAGAAATGCCCAAAGTGACTGTTTGTTCCAAAATTGGAGTAAATACATTTGGCCAAATGTGAACATTTTCTTATCCGTCCCTGTACAAATTTATCAATTAATCATGATATCAAATGATAAGTAATCGTTAATAACACAAATAGCTGAAATTAATAAAACATCAAATGTTTTAACCCGGCTTAAGGTAAAATTTGCTTAAGGTAAAAATTTGTAACACGGAGCATAAGGTGGGTGTGACAAACCCATAATATGATAAATTAGACATTTTTACGGTTTAATATTGATTTTAAATACAGAGAAGTTTAAAATACATAATATATATACAGGGTGTAACTTAAATAACGCACAACCTCTTAAGGGGTCATTGTACTTATCGTTATGAACAACTTTTACTGTGGGACCAAACCTGAAACCGCGAAAAAAAGTCAGCTGTTCCCTACATTTATGTTCGCATCATCATCATCTGCCTAGCCTTTTCCCAACTATGTTGGGGTCGGCTTCCAGTCTCACCGGATGCAGCTGAATACCAGTATTTTAGGGTGCGTCCACATCTGGCGAATGCGCAGCCGTCAAGCCGTTCGTGAGCCGCCCGCGAGCTGCGCGCGTGCATGTTATGTTCGCGCACTGCTCTTGCGCCGTTCACGCGCCGTGCGCGAGCCGCGCAAGTGTCGCGCGTGCGCTATCGCTCCTCCCCGCGCTGAGGCTAGGCAAACGAAAATATAAGCACGTGAGCTGGACGCGCGCAGCTCCCGGGCGGCTCGCGAACGGCTCGACAGCTGCGCATTCGCGGCGCATTCGCCAGATGTGGACGCACCCTTACATGGAGCGACTGATTAATAAAATTAATTAATTATTAACATTTATGTTCGCATAACTCGTCAACAACAACTCGTCAACAGCTAATTTTTTTTTTCGCGTATTCAGGTTTGGTCCCATAGTAAAAGTTGTTCATAATGATGATGTAAAATGACCCCTTATGAGGTTGTGCGTTATTTAAGTTACAAGTTGTATATGAACGTAAACGAAGTAAAACGAGTATGTAAGGATCGTAACAGGTGGCGTTTATTTATATATTTATTTAATACTTCAAGCACATACATGTACAGAGGCGAACTTTATGCGTTCTGTGGTTTTTGTCTACCCAATGGGAAGAAGGCGTGAGTTTATGTTATTAAAATCGCGTCTAAAAAAATACACGTAAAGACTGCAGAAAGTCGAGTTCATATTTTAATGTCTGCAGTCTGGGCAAGCCTTTTAACGCAAAAAAAAAAGGCAAAAAAACTTATTCTGATTGATTTTTTTTTTTTCTCTTTTACTCCTACACACGCTGTCTAAACCTCTCTATACACTGTCGTATCGCAGGTATGCTGGAAGAGATTTCTTTAGAAATAAGCATCATTTTTGTAACTGTTTTTCTTTTTTTCTTGGCTGTTTATACTGGATGCTTTTTTTTACAGGCTCCAAATTTTTACAGGCTGTTCTACTCATGAATATGAACAACTTTCACCATAGGACCAACTCTGAAATCCCGAAAACAAAATCAGCTGTTTAATACTAAAGTTCAATACCCACTTGACCAAAATGTATAAAACAGCTGATGTTTTGGTTCCATAGTAAAAATTGTTCATATTCATGAGTAGAACACCCTGTAAAAATTTGGAGCCTGCAAAAAAATCATGCCGTATATGTGTACTTGGTAAATGGTAAAATATTGGGTTGGTAAGAAAATAATGAAACACTTTCAGGTGCTCTTGAATTTATTAATTATTAATTTAATGTTACATGTTTAATCAACAATATAATCACCCTCCGTATCTGCTACCTTTGCCCATCTTTGTGATAGTGACTCAGTAGCTTTTGCCCAGAAGTGTGGAGACTGAGATTGAAAGAATTTCTCTATGTCACTTTTGAGATTGTCATATGATTTGAATTTTTTTCCACGTAAATACTGTTTCAATGACCGAAATAAATGGTAGTCAGACGGAGCAAGGTCAGGAGAGTACGGAGGATGGGGCACTGTTTCCCAGCCAAGTTCCTTTAATTGATGACAAGCAACGGAAGCGACGTGCGGTCGCGCATTATCATGGAGAAGGTGAACCTCGACTCGTTTTCGGCGTTTTTCCCAGATCGCAGCAGCGAGCTGGCGTAGCTGAGAGGCGTAAACATCCCCGGTGATAGTGTCATTGTTATGCAACATGTCCCACCAAAGGATTCCACGAGAATCAAAAAAGAATAGAATAGAATACTCTTTATTATGTACACCATATAGATAAGAAAAAAAAAAGCAACACATTAGAGACTTCCGACAATAGGGATTGCGTTGTGGCTGGACTGACGGTTCTTGTCCACGGGGAAGCAAGAAGCCGCGTCGCGTATCGTTTTCATTAAGAACGTAGCTTTCATCTCCCGTCACTAAATTTGTTAAAAACTCTTTACGTTGTGAACAAAGTAGAAGAGATTGGCATATCGCAACTCGGACTTCTCTTGTAGCATTGGTCAATACGTGGGGGATCCACCGCGACAGAACTTTTCTGTAGTTGAGTGTACTCAAAACTTGTATCTCCAGAGGCAAAGCGCTTAAACCAACGACTCACGGTTACATGACTAGTAGTCCCCGGGCCCAACGCATGGTTCATGTTATCCGCTGCTTTACGCGTCGAATAAGTAGAGTGCTCGAAGATACTTGTTGTCCATCTCGAATAATATTGCGCAACAATTTTGCGTGCCGCACTTATTTACTCTTCTGCGTATTCCTTCGAGAGTATTCTACGAAGTGCTAGAAGTACTTACTATTGAAAAAATATTTTAAACGGAATAGATAAATAATAAAAAAAGTGTTTCATTATTTTCTTACCAACCCAATATAATATTATAAAAAGGAAAGGTTTTACTGTTTTTTTTTTTTGTATTGAATAGGCTCCGAAACTACTGGACCGATTTGAAAAATTGTTTTCCCATTAGAAGCCGACATTAACCCTGATGAATATAGGATACTTTTTACCGCGGGAAAATGCTTCATTCCTACGGGAAAACGGGTAATAGGATCTAAACGGCGGGAATTCCGAATTCTACGCAAACGAAGTTGCGGGCGGATGCTAGTGGTAAAATAAAATAAACAATTATTACTAGCAAACGGCAACGCAGCACGCCCAGGAGATGGCGGGACGAACTCGACTTGTTCCATAATGATTGGCAACAGAAAGCAGTACATAGGGGTAAGGGAGGCCTCTGACCTGTAGTGGGAGTGGGACATAAATGTCTGATAATAATTACCTCTACTAATTCTTAATATTAACCAATCCACCCTCATCAGGCAGATAAGTCACATTCTTCGATTTCGAGAGCTGGTATGCTATATCCTCCGCTGCTTCTATACGCCTCAACTCCACCAGACCTTCTCCTGCATTGCCGAAAGCCTTAGCTAGTAAAACAGCTTGCTGTGTATCGCCTTCAGCAGATATAACTGCTGCCTTCTTCTTCTGTTCTGCTTTTTCAACCATGAACCTTGCTTTCTCAGCTTCCAATTGAGCTATTTGTTTTAATTCGACTGCCTGGAGGAATTCTCTACCGAATGTGATGTGTACTATGGCGATATCGTCCAGTATAAGTCCGAATTGCTTAGCCCTCTCAGTAAGACTCTCATTAACTTTAAAAGACACCATTTCTCTCTGTGTTATCAGTTCGCTAGCATCGAATTGAGCTACAACAGCTTTTAAAACTTCACCAGTAATTGACGGCAGAACTCTCTGGTCATAATCCTCGCCCAAAGTCGTGTAGATCTTCGGTAATTCATCAGCTATAGGTCGGAATAAGATTCTAAGTGTGACCTCGACTCTTTGCAGATCTTTGCTGCCAGTTACCGTGGACACGTTGCGCGGATTCGATTTGACGTCAAAGATTATGGGCTTCTGTACCCATGGAATGATGAAGTGTGTCCCTTCTCCGACTACTTCTTTTTTTATGCCAGTGAATCTATCGAATATGACTGCCCTTTGGCCTCCATCAACGTTGTAGAGGGCGTTGTTTGTGACTCCTCCGACTAAAGTTAGTCCTATACCCATTTGGGCTAAGCGGTTGAAGATTTTAGCCGACATTTTGTTGGTTTGGTAAGAAATGCTGGCTGGTTCTTTGTTTGTGCGTAGTTCCTTTGTAGTTTGGATCTATGTGCTTGGTTTTATTTCCTTAGCTGTCCCTTTGTGACCGAAAAAGGAGAATTTATGGTATCAAAGTGGTCTTCGATTAAGTTGACCTAAATTCTTAGTTCACTTATTGCTTCGTAGATCTAAGAAATGCTATATGGTTCTTGTTGGTAAGTCGTTCCTTGGTTGACGGTTAAATCCTTCTTGGTTTTATTCTTGGTCGTGTTTTTAAGACCAGAAATGGAGCTTTTATCACAATCTTTCTAGACAGTATCAGATTTAGTGTTTGTTTGAGTAATTTAACCCAAATTCTTGTTCACTTGTTGCTACGTAGATTTCAAGGTTATAAAGCGTCTATCAGAAAGATATGGTCATATTCAAGTGTGTGGTACAGACCATCAAACTGAACAACTTTCTTCATGGGACCCCACATCGACCTACACCCTAATTGCGAAACACACCATTACTCTCAATTTGAATAATTTTGAAGCATATTGCTAATCCAATGCTCCATGTGTTCGAAAAATGTGCCTGCTCAACAACGTAAATAACGCAATGAATGTTTCTGAATTGTCAAAATGAGACCCATTGCTACTCATAGTGTGTTACGCAATTAGCCTGCCGATCCCACCATCGCCATTTTACTACCGAACTACCAGACGTACTGCAGAGTATCATCCACACTTGGTTGACATCCCGACCAGTCGTACTGACTACGACGAGTGAAGAAATTTGGAGGAGATTTATACAGTCAAAGTGTGGACCTCTCTGCCAGAATCTCTGTTCCCTTCCGGATTTAACCCGTCTGCCTTCAAAGCAAGAGTGAACAGGCATTTTCTGGGCACGCTCGTTCCATTATAGACCTCATCCATCGCTTTCCATCAGACGTGAACGAGGTACGTTCAACAATTTAAAAAAAAACATAATCTCGATACTTCAACCTTAAATATGACCACACGTTTCTGATACACGCTGTATAGTCCCTAATTAGTTCCAATAATCACTGCTCAAAATATTCCAACACAACACAGACCAGGCAAGAGAATTAACACTTTATATCACATTCACACTGGAAAAGTTTCTAAATCAATTATGACCGTACTATTATTTTTCACACAATATACACGATGTAACAGAATAAACGCAAGTCCTGAAAGTACAGTCGCTAGCACATCAAGCTACCCGAAACTGTCAAATTTTCCCAATCAACTTTGAACCTTATGCTTTAGCGATTAATTTGAAAAACTATTAAAGAAATTTGACAGATCGTAGTAGCTTGATGTGCTGACGTCTGCTGAATCGATTTCAGTAACTTTTAAATCAGGTATTTTTTTTTTTCAAAAATTACTTATTTTGCCATACTGACCGCCGATTGAGCAAAAGAAAATTAAATCTTGTTTCAATGCGATAAGACTAAATTTTAAATGCAGAAAGTATTGCTAGGGTCAACACGATTTTTTCAATAATAATAGCAAAAAATAAGCTTTGGTGATTGTATTATGCTTTTAACTCAATACTCTAATTCGGATGTATGAGGCCTTGCGTTAATTGTGTTATTTTAAAAAATTTCAAGAAAATTTTCTGCCACAACTATGACACCACTATCATTTTTAACACAAGATATAATGACACTATAATTTTCTTAAACACTATAGGAAATCTTCCATAGCTGTGTACTGACTCAGTGACTAAACAAAACTGAAAGACTTCAAGGTTACATAATTAACAGGTAATGTATCACCTGCCGTATGTGACATACTTGGTCGAACTATAAGCTAAGCAGGCTAGGAGATAGGGAGGTTAAAAATAATGTCATCTACACTAATAATATTATAAAGAGGAAAGATTTGATTGTTTGTTTGTATTGAATAGGCTCCGAAACTACTGGAACGATTTGAAAAATTGTTTTACGATTAGAAGCCGACATTATCCCTGATGAACATAGGCTACTTTTTACTGCGGGGAAATGCTTCGTTCCTACGGGAAAACGGGTAATAGGACAACGGGTAGTATGAATTATCCTTCCGTATTTGTCTTTTTCACATAACTTCTAAACGGCTGAACCGATTGGGTTGAAATTTTATATGGGTATTTCGATGGTTTCCTGGATTATTTTAAAAATACAATTGGACCCGGTAGGTGGCGCTGCTGTCGATATGTAAACTACTAAACGGCTTGACCGATTGCGTTGACATTTTGTATGTGTATTTCCATGGTTTCACAGACACGAATGTATTAAGCCTATCTAATCTATCTTTCTACAACGTGTAACGTTAAATGCGCAAAACCTCAGACACCCCAACTGAGTTTTAATTCAATGGACCTATTTCAGAGTCAAAATAAGACATTAAAAAAATTGTAAAAAAGTTTTTATGTGCTGTTTTAGTTTTACTAGCCATTCTGATCGTTTCTTGCGTCTGCGACGACGCTTTATCGAGGGAGGAGTCGTCACCGTGACGCTGCGCCGCGCTGACATTGGCTTGCTTGACCTATTAATAAATAGACACGGCAAAGTTTTTAAAGAAGATTTTGTGAAAAATGTGACCTATAATAAAAAGTGGTTCAATTAATTCTGCTCGTTATTCTGATCAAACTATTTTCAGGTTTTGCGCATTTAACGTTACATGTTGTATAAATAAACCAATTACATTAAACACATTATTTAAGCAACATATTTTTAAACGGCGGGAATTCCGAATTCTACGCAAACGAAGTTGCGGGCGGATGCTAGTCTATAGATAAAAGACAATGCCCATCTGTGCCCCAGAAATGCCCAGATAAAGTATATTACAAGATTGCTCTAATAAATAAAAACTAGAATTATGTTGTTAATTTTAAATCATATGAAGCACTGGAAAAAAATTTAAAAAAATAAGACGTTCTTTGAAGCTTTGTATTTAACCAAATTGTTTTCACATACATATTGACACTATGCAATTGAGACAGACTAGATAATTCCAAATAACTGACATGTTTACTTGACAACATACAGATAAGTATATAAAAGAACACTGATCTGGCTTACCTTATGTGATGATCATGAAGTTCCTAGTGAAAAATTAATAGCAATGCTGTCTGTAAACGATAAAATGTATAAAAAACCAGTAGGAAGTTATCATGTTTAATGTCCAATATCTTTTGAACCGGTGCTTTATATGACATTAAATGTAGATATCATATAAGTACTGCTAAAAAGTTATCATATGACATAGAGCTGCAATTTGGGCATTGCATGGCATTGCTGACTTTCAGCTCCATACTAATATGGGCATGGTTCTTTGTAGGGCTTGTAGATTTTACGTCTGTCGACCATTTTTTATTTTATCAAGTACCTGTAGTCCTATTCTATAAAAATCTCACCATGATAACTCGGGTGAAGTGAGCTTAAAGTGAGCTGTCATTAGTGTCAATCCCTAGCATCAGATGGAAGGACAGCTCACTTCACCTAACTTCTCACGGTGAGATTCTAACAGAATCCATCGGCTGGTACTTGTTGACATGCCTACACTGTCGGTACTAGGTATGGGAGTACTGTAATTTGAATACATTGTAAAAGACAATTATTTTTAAAAGAGTAACCGTGGTTTCTCGCCGGCTCGTTGCCATAGGAAACGACCAATTGGAACCGTGCACCTAGCTTCTGACGTTTCATAAGTGCCCACGTAGGTTTATATGGAATAAAATACAGGGTTATTTTTTAAAGACCAGCCAAATCTAAGGATGTGGTACAGACCATCAAACTGAACAACTTTCTCCATGGGACTAACATCGTATTCGCGAAAAATTTATCAACTGTCTTTGAAAAATAACCCTGTGTAATGTCAGATGACAACACAAGACGGGCAATTCTCGTAATTTTAAGAACGTACACAGTCTGATCTCTAACTCAATCTGTCAAAAATACCTCTAATTTCTCTACGTTTATGACATGTTTTAGACATTGACTGTCGCTGAAATGAGATTGCAACTAGATTTTGAACGTTTTAAATTACGAGAATTAGCCTTCTGGTCATAAGGTTATTTGATCTGAGATCTTCAAAGGAATACGACGTCAACCTTCTTTATTATTATTTTTTTTTTTTTTTCTTTGTGTAGTATTAAAACATTTCCTTATTCGTCTTCAACGATATTCTACATCAATGCGTCCAAAAGCTCTCGCCCACCCCTTCGCAAAGCATCACCTGCCCGCGCTATCACTTAGCGTACTGACATTTTTTTTTTCTTTTTGCTCGCCTCATGAGGGTCACAGCGTGCTGTTAAATAGCCTTCAGCCTTCCTCAAGAAATGAACTATCAAATTCAAAAAGATTTTTTCATCTACGACAGGTAGTTCCAGAGATCAGCGCGTTCAAACAAATGAATACCGACATAGCTTGCAGAGTAAGCAAACTGAAGTGGCAGTGGGCTGGCCATGTCTGTCGAAGGGCCGATGGCCGGTGGACCAGACGAGTCCTGGAGTGGAGACCGCGTATCGGCAAGCGTAGTGTGGGACGCCCCACAGCTAGATGGACGGACGACCTAAAGGTGGCTGGGGTAGACCGGATGCGGAAGGCGGAGGACAGGGTGTTGTGGCGCAGTCTGGGAGAGGCCTATGTCCAGCAGTGGACTGTTATAGGCTGAGTTGATTGATTGATTGAAACAAATGAATAAACTCTTTAACTTTAATTTTAGTATAGATAGATTATAAAGAGGTAAAATGTGTGAGTGATGTTGGGGATAATCTTCGGACCTGCTGACGATACGATTCCGAAAATTCTATCACTAATGGGAAGTCAGAGTATTGCTGTGTCATAATATTGGTGAAGGGTCGGCGTGCCGGGGGAATGCCTCATGTAATTTTGACCTTCGAAAAATGCTGAATCCCAGGCTACTTTGAATAAATGACTTTTGATTTGATTTGATAGGATATACAACGTGTAACATTAAATGTGCAAAACCTCAGACACCTTAACTGTTACACGTTGTATACTTTTATATGAATTTGGTATAAAAGCCCATATTTTGACATACCAAACAGATACCTACTTCGATTTTATTTATTTTTATGGATTGTATAGACAAGGAAGGGCTTGTGGCTAAGTAATAACAGCCGCACGGGTCGATCGATCAGGTTAAGCTACGCTTGCCGCGGTTGGTCCGTGGATGGGTGACCATCTTCTCATAGCAAGACCCCTCCGTGCCCCGGAAAGCACGTTAAGCCGTTGGTCCCGGCTGTCGTTCGTGGATCTTCGACAGTCGTTACGGGTCGTCAGTAGCCCGAAAGTCTGACAACCACAACCAGTCTTACCAAGAGATTATCGTACTTTCCAGTAACTGGATTTTGAGTCAGATAAGCAGTCGCTCCATGTAAAATACTGGCATTCAGCTGTATTCGGTTAGACTGGAAGCCAACGCCAACAAACATAGTTGGGAAAAGGTTAGGCAGATGATGGATTGTATAGACAAGAAATTCCATACGGACTAAATCGTGGACAGAAGTTAGTGTTAAATAACTTTGTTTGGTTGTTTTCTTTGCCCCAATTTTTAAAAGTATGACAAATTGATGATAAACTATCTGATAAAATAAAGCGGACATGATAATATTATGTTTAGGGATACGAAAACTTATCATTTAGGTACTTGATGGAACTTAATCATTTTTTTTTTTATACATGCTCAACTTTTTTATACATGACTAATAAGACACAATTACTTTTTCTATGGTTCTAAATCAAATTTTGAAACGAGTTAGGTTAGAACGCGGTTGCAGCCAGGACGCGGCCCTGCACACTCTCGAGCAGTGCCCTGCCTGGGAGGCGCAGCGCCGTGGTCTGGCGGTAGAAATTGGGGAAGACCTGTCGCTGTCGTTGCCAGGGCTATGGTCGGCAGTGAAAGGACATGGGAGGCGGTTGCGTATTTCTGCGAGGACGTAATCTCGCAGAGGAAGCGGCGGAGCGGATTAGGGAGGCAGAGTCTCTCGCTGACCCGATTCGCCGCAGGAAGACATGACGGCGAAATACGGACTTAATGCCGCCATAAGAGGGCCCATCGGATGATAAATCGGGGACTCTATCGTACACGCTGCACGGTCCCTGGAGTTGTGGTGATGTCCCAATGCACTCGGATATCGCCGAATGAGGAGGGAGCCCGGAGGTGGGCCAAGAAGAGATAGCCCAGAAGTGAGCCTCGCTGGATGGGTCGCGAATGTCATACGTAGCAGTTCTCGCGGCCCACCCATCAAGGCAAAAGTACGTACAGAGGCGGAGTTTTTAGTGGGTACGAGCCCTACATAACCACGTCGTCTCCCCGGACGGCATGGTATGCGTTAGGCATTTTCTTCGACGAAAACAAAAAGGTTAGAACTGTAACCAACCACACGCGAGCCGAACTAGTCGCAGTAAGATCAACCTTGGGAAGACCGTCTACGAGGCAAGACCGTCTGCGCGCAATAATTTACGTTATTGAATAGATTTGCAGCTTTCTTTTTTATGCGGGTAAAACGGCGAGGCACAGGTAGTGTATTAAAAAAATTTATATAAAAAAAAAACAACCGACTTCCAAAAAAACACTACAAAGTGAAAAATAACTTTAATTTTGGAAGTCGGTGTCGTTGGTTCCGCATTTTCGTTTTTTTAGGACCGACTTCCGAAATTTATTTTTCATAAAGTTATTTTTCACTTTGGAAGTCGGTTGTTTTTTTTTATATAATTTTTTTTGTTTTTCACTTTTTAGTTATATCTACCCCAAACAAATTCATATAAACACTACTTGCTATGTAAATATCAGTGACAGGAAGCTGCATCTGCGTTTATAGGGTACAGACGTGATGTTATGTTGTGCGATTGCGTCAACAATGCATACTGGTATTAATTATTATTATAATAAAAAAAGTTTTTATAACCTTTGTAGTGAGTACAGGCGTGATATTATGTTGTGTGGTGGTGTAAACAATGCTTAGATATGCTATAGCAACAATCGCGGTTAATCTGCTGTTATTTATTGAAGATTTCCCCCAATTTCTACAAGATCCCATCATCAGATATTGAAATGGTGACAATGGGACCACACGGGAAGCACCAGCTTTCAAATAAAAAAAAGAATCATGAAAATCGGTTCACCCAGTCGGTTAATTATGAGGTAACAAACATAATTTTTTTTTTTTTTTTTAAATACAGTCGAATTGATAATTTATATTTTATCATCCGACTTCAAAAAAAGGAGGAGCTTTTTTTGAAGTCGGTTAATAAAATAGGGACTAGCTCCTAAACTACAATCGCACTTTACGACATGGACTGTGCGTGACATTTATCTCAAGCAGTTGGATAATTCCACGGGCTATAAAAATATACCGTTTCCGTTATTATATTGCAGGAACTGAGAAACGAACTAGCAAACACACAAACATGACACCATGCTAGTATTGTCTCGAAGGCTTAGGATGAGGTGTGTATAGTTCATACAGCCTTGGCCAGTTTTTTGTTTTTATTGCTGTATACAGCGTGTAACAGAAGGGGGGTATCAACCCTGAAGGAGGTGAATGTGCTCATGAAACTCAACAACTTTCCCCAAAGAACATAGGTCGAAATATTTAAAAAAAATTTGGCCCTCCCATAGTAAATCAATCAGCTGGTAGTCAGTTTTGTAAGGGAGGGCCAAATTTTTTTTTCATATTTCGACCTATGTTCTTTGGGGAAAGTTGTTGAGTTTCATGAGCACATTCACCTCCTTCAGGGTTGATACCCCCCTTCCGTTACACGCTGTATACCCGCTCCTGACCTAGATCACGCCTGATGAAAAGCGATGGATGTGGTCTATGATGGGACGAGCGTGGCCAGAAGATACCTGTTCACTCTTGCTTTTTTTAGGGTTCCGTACCTCAAAAGGAAAAACGGAACCCTTATAAGATCACTTCGTTGTCTGTCTGTCCGTCTGTCAAGACACTTTTTCTCAGGAACGCGTGGAGTTATCAAGTTAAATTAATATCAAATACTCAGGGCTGCAATCCCTTGAAGCAGTGAAAAAAATCAAACTTCTAAGTCAACGCAATCAAAAGATACGGGCGTTTATTTTAGCACTCGCAAAGGAATCAAAACCTATTAGAGTACTTCCTGTTGACCTAGGATCATGTTTGGCCAGAAGCAATGTGGTGTAACACAAGTAATGGAAAAAAAAAATTACATACCTACAGATTTCTACGCAACCCTCGATGTGTGAGTCCGACTCTGAGTTGTTCTGTATTATTAGTAGAACTCTGAACCTAATATACGCTAAAGTAAGTTTGTTTGTTACCTTTTCACGCCTGAAGCACTGAACCGATAATCCCGAAATTTTGCATATACGTTGTCAGGTGTACAGAAACGGACATAGGGTACCTTTCATCCCAAAAAAAAAGTGCTGTTCCCGAGGAAAACAACAATAACGTTATTATGATAATAGATGGCGCCACGTGTCTTTCGAATCATGATTTAATTATTTTAGAAACTTTAGAGTTTTGTGAGTCTAGAGTGAGTGGTTTTTCATCCTCCTAACTATAATATTATAGACAAGAGCAAACATTGCAGGTAGCAGGGGTGCATTTGGAAAAGCCATATTTTTCCCATGGTCAGCTATATGTAGCATGCTCGCGTGTGTCCAATGCCTAAAATTTGTACGTATTAGAGTCAAATAGAAGGACATACAACATTGTGTATAGGAGCGTCCTAGAACAATGTTCCGTTCTCAGCCCATGAGTGCAACGGCCAAACAACAAGCAGAGTACAAAAAGAATTGACTGTCAAATTATAAATTAACGCGAGCGAAGCTGCGGGCAAAAGCTAGTATTATAAGCGGCGTCAATTGATTGCTATCGATAGCTGTGATAAGGACGGATGATTGGTTTAACCTTATCAGTTAGTACCTGAGTCATTGAAAAATATTCATATTGACGTTATTTTAAATCCTCGTTGTAATTCCTCGAAGCCGACGACACCCTCACAGACTTATTGTACTAAACAGCAGTCCGATTCTATAACCATCTCACCGTGAAAACTTAGGTAAAGTGAGCATGGAGTGAGCTGTCAGTGTCATCCCGCCTGATACTAGGGATTGACTAAAAATACATTTACAATCATAATCGAGACTTTAATAATATTCTTAATACTAATTCTATTGATCATTTTATATAATTTCAAAGCTAGTATTTTAGCTGTCGAAACATTACTATATTGTGGGGTTTCAATGAAGGAATAAAAAGACTAGTCCTTATACAACGTGTAACGTTAAATGCGCAAAACCTGAAAATAGTTTGATCAGAATAACGAGTAGAATTAATTGAACCACTTTTTAATATAGGTCATACTTTTCAAAAAATCATCATTAAAAACTTGCCGTGTCTATTTATTAATAGGTCAAACAACCCAATGTCAGCGCGGCGCAGCGGCCCGGTGACGACTCCTCCCTCGATAAAGCGTCGTCGCAGACGCAAGAAACGATCAGAATGGCCAGTAAAACTAAAACAGAACATAAAACCTTTACAATTTTTTAATGACTTATTTTCTCTCTGAAATAGGTCAATTGTATTAAAAATCAGTTGGGGTGTCTGAGGTTTTGCGCATTTAACGTTACATGTTGTATAAGGACTAGTCTAGGAAAAAAAAAAGAAAAATAACAAAATTGATATTCTGACTAAGTTTCTGTTTTGTTATTTTATTTTAAAACCCCACAAAATAGTAACCTTATCAGTTAGTACCTGAGTCATTGAAAAATGTTCATATTGACTCGTTGTTTAAATATTAATAAAATATTCTTTAAGGAATTTTAAAACGAGGAGGCTGACAGGTGGGCAAAATTAGCAACTACGGACGGTCATGACTACAATGTAAAATTATTTTATACTGAATATATAGCGCAGGTTAAAAATAAATGTTATGATATATTTAAAGAGTACTTTGATGAAAGAAGTAAAGAGAAGGGAATTTGGTTTAAAACAATTCAATGTCAGCCTCCTCGAATACCATGGTTTGTTAATTATAAAGTTTGTAGGAATGTGATAGTCATAGCAAATAGGTTACGATCAGGACATTATCCCACTAAGAAATTTGTATATCTAATGAGAAAAGTTAATTCCCCTAAGTGTGAGGTATGTGGGATGTTGGATGATGTACAACACCTACTTTTATACTGTGTAAAATATGAGAGAGACAGGGAATTATTGATGCGTGAATTTAAATTAAATATAATGGATGTTGGTACATTTACATCAGTTCTAGCAAATCCCAGGTCACCTGCTGCCGCCACTTTATTTAAGATGTTCACGCGTCAGTGAGGTCTTGTTACCGATACCTTTTCTTTTACCTTGTAATGAAACTATGCTATTTGTGATGTTGTATAATTAGATGTCACTTAACGGGGCTGACATGTTCTTACAAGAACAAAAGTCCCTAAAACAAAAGATTAAAAAAAAAAAAGGAATTTTAAAGCTAGTTTTTTTTTTATGCCCCGATGTGAAACGGTAAATTATCATTTACTTATTTACGTGACCCGGCCAATCCCATGAAAAAAAGAACGGGAACTTCAATTACCAATTATTATTTAACTTGCCGCTCATTGGGCAAACATTGACTACTTTTATACTCCCTCCTTTCCATCACGATGCAGTTAAGGGTTAAATTCTTTACTTGTGGCATCGTTTCAAACTAGGTTACTTACAAGTGCGATAAACAGCATCAGATAAGATACTGTGGCACACGTCTGCCTAGGATATGATGGATCACGTAGGTCACTTTTAAGATACAAGAAAGATGCGCTGGTAAAACGATCATGATCTCTTTCCTTATATTATCTAATAGCTGTGCCTTAGCCAAGGCAACTACGGGCGCGTTTCTACCGTGGCGATTTTTTTTTTTCGTGAAAAAATTAACAGAGCGTTGGTTCCGGGTTTAATCCCAGCAAAAATAGGTGGGTGGATCAAATATAAACCGGACTTAAGTAAAAAAAAATACGCACGTATTATTATACAACGTGTAACGTTAAATGCGCAAAACCTGAAAATAGTTTGATCAGAATAACGAGCAGGATTAATTGAACCACTTTTTAATATAGGTCATATTTTTCAAAAAATATTCATTAAAAACGTTGCCGTGTCTATTTATTAATAGGGCAAGCAACCCAATGTCAGCGCGGGGCAGCGGCCCGGTGACGACTCCTCCCTCGATAAAGTGTCGCCGCAGACGCAAGAAACGATCAGAATGGCCAGTAAAACTAAAACAGCACATAAAACCTTTACAATTTTTTTAATGACTTATTTTCTCTCTGAAGTAGGTCAATTGAATTATAAATCAGTTGTATAAAATATGTAATATATTTTATTTTTCTACATAATCTCCCGTTCTGTTAACACATTTTTCCCAGCGCAGGGGAAGTTTCTTGATGCCAGTATCGAAGAATGTAGTCGGTCGTGCCTTTACCCAATTGCACACAAATGATTCCACTATCTGCAGGGTAATTGCGTAACACACTATCAGTAGCAATGGGTTTCATTTTGACAGTTCAACAACATTCATTGCGTTATTTGCGTTGTCGAGCAGACACACTTTTCGAACATAAGGAGCAATGGATTAGCAATATGCATCAAAATTATTCAAATTGAGAGTAATAGTGTGTTACGCAATTAGGGTGCTGATCAGTGTGAAAACGGCGTCCTCCACTTGAATTTTTTTTTTTTGTGTTATTCCTACACTTGAGTTCTTGAAAGCGTATTCTTATCGAACTGTAGAGTCAATCGATGCAAAATTTCGGAAGTTTTTATGCCCTCCCGTGTTAAAAAAATTATGATAAGTCGTTGCTCAACAGACTTATATACCTCCTGCTCATACATGATGCTACTGGCGCGCAATAAACTATAGTGAGCCGGAGCAGTATACCCCCCTCCCCTAGATGATTCCCCCTAACACATACAACAGCACCAAGCGCGTCACTTCACTCAGCGACCAGTAATAAAAAAGTCCGGTTTATATTTGATTCACCCACGTAGGTATTATGGCTTACTAACAGAATATGGAATGATACAGGATTTGGAAATAAAATACTTCACCACCGCGTTCAAAACGGTGAAGGATAACATAGGAAATCGGCATGTCCTAGGACCAAAAATTCGAAGACGTGTGACATCTACCAACCCGCACTGGGCCCGCGTGGTGGATTACGGCCCACTCCCTCTCACCGAGAGGAGGCCTGTGTCCTAGCAGTGAGAACATTATGTTGTACTGGAGAAATCTGAACAAAACTTAGTATTTTTCGAAGTTTGGTTGTAACTAAACCTTCTCGCCAGACCATTTTGTATGTAACTTTCATTGCTTAAGCCCAGGAGCGATTATTTCGCGCACTGGATTTTCAACGCGCTGCTTAACGCGGAGAGTTGAGAATCCAACAGTGTGTTTTAATGACGCGCTGGGATACGCTCTGTATAGGTGGGGAGCCGGTAACACTGAAAGTCCCGTCATAACGGAATCATTTTTTTTTTAATTTAAGTAAATGGAACATAAGTATAGGAATAAATTAAGCTCGGTATGCGTGGATTCCTATTGCCGAAACAATGTAAAATCAAAAAAAAATTATAAAATGTTTTACCGTCATCGCGGATATTGATTATTTTCAATGTATTCGACAGTAAATTTTATCCGCATTTAGAAAAAAATAAAAAAGTTTCCGGCATGATGTAGAAATTTTAGCCCTCATCACCGACTTCAAATAGGTATGCCAGACCCTTCCGGCAAAAAAAAGTGGTTTGCGTGATTTTTTTCTAAAAGCGGATAACATTTTCTGTCGAATACATTGAAAATAATCAACATCCGCGATGACGGTAAAACATTTTTTCATTTTTTTTTCTTTACATTGTTTCGGAAATAGGAATCCACGCATACCTAGCTTAATTTATTCCTATACTTATGTTCTATTTATTTAAATATTTTTTTTTTTGATTCCGCTATGACGGGACTTTCAGTGTTACCGGCTCCTGGACTAGTAGGATTCTCAACGTTCAACACCGAGATTTGAAAATCCAGTGCGCGATAAAATCCCGCCGCGATATTTGTACGTCCGTACGAATGTGGACATAATATCGCTTAGTAGTTTCAAATATTGGATAATTTGTTTTATAATATTGTGAAAATTGATGTTAACACCAAGTTATACAAATTTTATGGCGAAAGCGTCAGACGAAGCCCTTGAAATTCAAATTCTCTTAAGTTTTTTTTGGCATTTGCAAGTCTGTATCAGGCTGTATGGTGATCTAAATATGATTTGCGACCGTAACTAATATGTTTTATACAGAACTAGCGACCCACCCCGGCTTCGCACGGGTACAATGGAGAAACACTGATAATTTTAGAGCCATTATTTCTCGTAAAAAGTATAGGATAAAAAATGGTTATTGTGGGTTATCCCTAAGAGATAGACATATACCATCGAGGACTTTTTTGTAGACCTTTTTAAGGTGTACAATACTGTAGTACATTATTTTGATCTATCTCGACGGGTTCAGCCAGCGTTTACAATGTAAGCGCAAAAAAAATGTGTTTATTTACGACATCACATTAGAAACCTCTAAAATTATCAGTGTTTCTCTACTATATTATGCATGTATTATACATAAAAACCTTCCTCTTGAATCACTCTATCTATTAAAAAAAACCGCATCAAAATCCGTTGCGTACTTTTAAAGATCTAAGCATATATAGGGACAGACAGACAGGGACGACTTTGTTTTATACTATGTAGTGATAGTGATTATAATTATTAGAAATAGCAAGACCCCGACATGATGAAGTAGGCGCCGAACGAAGTTTGTCGATCAGCATGACCCGATTGAAAGCCGAGTATGTGTAGTAATTTGTATTATTATTATGTCGTGTATTCACTTCTTTACCTTATTTTATTATATTTTTTAATATTTCTTATAATATAAGTACAAAAAAAAATGTTATTATTATTATCTCCTTTATTTAATTATTCCTTTATTTAATACAAATAAATTATATTTTTAAATATTAGAATATAATAAATATAAAAACATTTAAAAATATAAAAAATAGTAGGCCACCGGTAACGGGAACAGGGTACAAGCTACCGGCAGTCAGGGCTCCAGAGAGAGGAACCTCCTGACAATGCAAGCCGTGTCCAGAAGTACCGCTTTCTGAATCAAGCCCTTGATCCAGCTGCCTAACGAAAGCCTCCTCAGGTGTTGGTTGAGGCTTTTGGCTATTAATCCATTGGCTGTCACGACTATCGGCACAATGATCGCTGAGTCCATATTATTATTATTATTAAAAACTTTATGCACAAGTAAAAAAAATACTGCACAAATGCGGACTTAATGCCTGAGGCATTTTCTACCAGTCAACCTTAGGGTGATGCAGAGACAAAATATGGTTGGAGCAACATACGGGATAGATAGCTACAGTCCGCGCGCGAACTCCGAGGAATCGGTGGCTGAGGAAGCGGGCGGGTGTGCGCCGCGCCCGACCGTCGCTCCATCCCCCGCACTCTCCCAGTACTAGTGTCGACCTTGACGCGAGAACACGCTTATCGAGTCATTTTTAATTTTGCGATAGTAGGTAGTGTTATTTTCTACTATAAATAGTACTACACTTATAATTATGTTGTTTTGTGTCACGATGCAATGCGATTACCGCCTTATATGTGCGACTTGAACCCAATAGAGCTCGCATGGGCAAAAGTTAAAAGGCTCGTGAGGGAACACAACATTACTTCAGATTTTTCTCTGACGAGACTGAAGGAGATCACCGAAAAAGCTATCACGCATGTCACAAATGAAGATTGGTGTGGATATGATATTTACATGTTTTAGCATTAGAGGAACATTACTGTCAAAGGGATGGCTTAATGGAGAATGTTGTCGACTCATTTATTATTGAAGTGCGCGAGGAGAGTTTATTTTCATCATTTTTTTTTATTTCAAGTACATAATACCCTCATAAAATGATTTCATGAAGTACACTCGCGCGGAGGCTCAAGATGTATTAGTATCGACAGTGCAATATCGACTAAATCACAACTCTAGCTCATTACGTCAACATTCCTTATTATTCCTCGGAGCTCGCGCGCGGACTGTAGTAGTCGATAGATAATAATTTGTATCGGGTCGGCTTATCCGAACATATGCCCCAAGACTTCGATAGAGTTGCAACTCTGCTTCGATTTACAAGGCATTTTTTTCTAGGGTTATTTTTAGAAAAAATCCTTATAAATAATTCCTCAGTCTAATTTTCGACCTTGATGACGCCAGACGGTTTAAATGGACTAACCTAGCGTGCTTGAAGGTTGTATACTGTTTTATGATCAATCGGTCTAGCGGCTAGACTCCAGCCCATTGGTTCCCAACCGGTGGTCCGCAAGAGCGAAATTATGTTTCGAAAATTCAATCATGATTCGAAAGTCATGTGGCGCCATCTACTACTCGTATCATATTAACGTGATTGTTGTTTTCCTCGAGAACAGCACTTTTTTTCGGGATGAAAGGTACCCTATGCCCTTTCTGTACTAGCTGTCTGCCTAGCCTTTTCCCAACTATGTTGGGGTCGGCTTCCAGTCTAACCGGATGCAGCTGAATACCAGTATGTTACATGGAGCGACTGCCTATCTGACCTCCACAACCCAGTTACTGGGTAATACGATACCCCTTGGTAAGACTGGTTGTCAGACTTTCGGGCTCCCGACTACCCGTAACGACTGTCAACGATCCACGAATGACAGCCGGGACCAACGGCTTAACGTGCTTTCCGAGGCACGGAGGAGTCCCGGTATGTAAAGATGGTCACCCATTTACAGACCAACCGCGGCAAGCGTAGCTTAACCTGATCGATCGACCTGTGCGGCTGTTATTATTTAGCCACGGGCCCCTCACCCCGTACACCTGACAACGAATATGCAAAATTTTAGGATGATCGGTTCAGTGGTTTAGGCGCGAAAAGGTAACAAACAAGCAATCTTACTTTCGCAATTATAATATTAGGATTAGGATGGATTAAAAGGTTATTTTTTTAACCATAATTATTATGATCCTTTTGCTAACAACAAAGAAATCAATATGGTACCTGCGTGGCTATTCACAACTATCCGACGTCGACGACTATGGTATCGAAAGTGACACATTTCGATAACCTGATTTTCCTTCCCCCCAACAGCAAACAGCTGTCGGAAGAACATTGGTCTTCTATTTAATTTAGGGCTGATTTTTCAATAGTCAGATAACTTATATCTGAAAAAATAATATGATAAAGCGCAATATTTATTCCTCAGATAAGGATTATCTAACTATTGAAAAATCAGGCCTTAAACTGACAATTTTTTTCTGGGGTTTTGGACTTGCGAACAGCGTTTAGAAGTCTCCTGCGATAACAATGATTGGTGTTCGATACGGTACCGAAGCGTATCGAGTGGTTTTGAATAGGTATGCTGGTCAATAAAGGTTGGGAACCACTGGCCCGACGACCTAGGTCACAACCTTGGATTAAAGTGATATTTGTTAAGCTGGCTTTTTATTGAGCACTATTTGTGAACAAATAGTATTGTAGCTGTTTATACAACGTGTAACGTTAAATGCGCAAAACCTGAAAATAGTTTGATCAGAATAACGAGCAGAATTAATTGAACCACTTTTTAATATAGGTCACATTTTTCAAAAAAACTTCATTAAAAACGTTGCCGTGTCTATTTATTAATAGGTCAAGCAAGGCAATGCCAGCGCGGCGCAGCGGCCCGGTGACGACTCCTCCCTCGGTAAAGCGTCGTCGCAGACGCAAGAAACGAACAGAATGGCCAGTAAAACTAAAACATCAAATAAAACCTTAACAATTTTTTTTATGACTTATTTTCTCCCTGACATAGGCCAATTGAATTAAAAATCATTTGGGGTGTCTGAGGTTTTGCGCATTTAACGTTACACGTTGTATAGTTCGATCGAGTCGAAATAGAAGAATGTGAAAACTAAATGAGGAAAAATGGTAGGCATTAAGTCACAATGGAATGCCATTTGTTACATTAGAAAGAAAGAAGAAAGAAAAGTAATGTATGTAAAAAATCCATTAAGTTTTGAAAATTATATCAGTAAGATGGCGGCAACTTTGTCAACAACTTTCCGCCACATTTGAATGGGTATGGCGGTTATTTCTTCACTTATTCTCATCTTGAGTTCATCCAAGGTGTGAGAACGTTCGAAAACTTTTTCCTTCAGATAACCCCAAAGGAATAATTCACAAATCCTCAAATCTGGTGAGCGTGCAGGTTACTTAGTCGCACCGAAAACATTTTTCTAAAGGACCATGCGTCATTTTGGGCCCACTTTTTCAATATTGTTCAACAGTGATGATTTATATGTTATATGAAAGCTCATATAGTATACTTTATTTCATTCTATGGCAGCTAAGTTCAAATCCAGCGCGAAATTAGCGTTTTCATACGTTTTATAAATTAAAAATACGCATGACATGTTTTGTTATGCACATTTTTTTATTGAATTAAAAATAATAGGTAACTTATTAATTAAAGAATGATAAATATGGACTTGGTCTTGTGCAATCTTTTATAGTTTGATTGTGAAGTGGGTGTTCTTTATAAATAAAAATCGAACAAAAATAACTCGTTTTTTTATTTGTAAAAGAACACCCACTTCACAATCACACCATAAAAGATTGCAGAAGACAAAGTCCATATTTATCATTCTTTTTTGTCATTGAGGTTGGGTCAAAATTACCCGGGCTGGTTTAAAATTTGTAATATTTTTGAAAGTACGCGCGCGACGTTGCCGTTCTGTGCTGTAGTAGCTGGAGCCAATATTGTACATTTTTTTTTCTTGTAATTTTTGAGAGTTATTTTAAAAGTTGATTAAACTCAATAAAACGTTTCTGTATTATTATTTTTCTGTTTTATTATCAAAACCAGAATACCTTTATACTGAAATAAAGACACAGTTTATGAATTTACTTAAAAATTATGTAAATATTATATATATATGGGTAATATTGACCCACCTCAACGTCCATGTATTAAATATATGGGTAATATTGACCCACCTCAACGTCCATGTAACTATTTCGTACCACAAAGACTAAAAACGGTTAAAACACACTGTTGGATTCTGAACTCTCCGCGTTAAGCAGTGCGTTGAAAATCCAGTGCGTGAAATAATCGCTCCTGGGCTTAAGCAATGAAAGTTACATAAAATGGTCTGGCGAGAAGGTTTAGTTACAACCAAACTTCGAAAAATACTAAGTTTTGTTCAGATTTCTCCAGTACAACATAAGCATAATAATGTTCTCACTGCTAGGACACAGGCCTCCTTTCTGTGAGTGGGCCGTAATCCACCACGCGGGCCCAGTGCGGGTTGGTAGATGTCACAAGTCTTCGAATTTTTGGTTCTAGGACATGCCGATTTCCTCACGATGTTTTTCTTCACTGTTTTGAGAGCAGTGGTGATATTATTTACACAAATTAAAGCGCCTGTCTGGGTTCGAAACCACGACCTACAACTCGTAAGTCGGGACCGATTCCACTGGGCCACCGCGTAATCTTATACTAATTACATACAACAATTTATTGCGTACGCAATTTTTATTTTATATATTTTATTATTTCCTAGCATCCGCCCGCAACTTCGTTTGCGTAGAATTCGGAATTCCCGCCGTTTAAATCCTATTACCCGTTTTCCCGTAGGAATGAAGCATTTTCTCGCGGTAAAAAGTAGCCTATGTTCATCAGGGATACTGTCGGCTTCTAATGGTAAAACAATTTTTCAAATCGGTCCAGTAGTTTCCGAGCCTATTCAATACAAACAAACAATCAAATCTGTCCTCTTTAAAATATTAGTGTAGATGTACACGCAGTAAAAAATATATGGATATGACATAATTATAATTTGAGTACAAAGGTACCGATTTTCGTATCACTTTTCTACTTACTTAATTTTAAAATTAAAATGACTAATCAAAGACAACAAAATAAAGTCCCTCCCGCCGTGTCTGTCTGTCTGTTTGAACGCGATTAACTTAAAAACTACAGATCGAATTTTGCTACGGTTTTCAGCAATGGGCGGCGTGATTTACGGGGAAGGTTTAGATGTATTATTTATGAAGGTCTTGTGTAAATTGGCTAAAATATGACGATGATTGTCGAAGATGTAGTGATTTTATTTATTTATATATTAAAACTTTATGCACAAGTAGAAAAAGTACTGTACAAAGGCGGACTTAATGCCTGGGGCATTTTCTACCAGTCAACCTTAGGGTGATGCAGACACAAAATATCGTAGGTCCTCCTTTTCATTTCGTTAACCTTCTGAATCAATCTATGCCGTGAATATACTGCATTATTTTGTCATCCGACATTAAATACGTAAGTCATGTATTTGATAAACTGTTTACTTTACCTGAATCTGGATAGTTCTTTCATGTTTTTATTAGTTTACAAATATTCTGTCAGGATTATAAATATTATCGTTTTTATTACCTACTAGCTTCTGCCAGGGACTACGTCCGCGTGTCCGCATCTTTCTTGTTGTCCCGACCTACGTCGTATCGCATTACCTACCCGCGCCGTCACTTGGTTTTCGCTTAACGATCTTTTTGACACTTTGTCTTTTGGCTCGGCTCCTAATGTCATACCGTGATGTTAAGTAGCCGATAGCCTTCGTCGAGAATTAGGCTATCGAATGCAAAAATAATTTATTTATTATTTATTTAATGTATTTATTATTACTTTTTTATGTTTCAAATCCGACTGCTAGTTCCACAGATTAGTGCGTTCAAACAAACAAACTCTTCTGCTTTATTATTGCTAACGATAAACATAAAAAATTGTTTATAAAATTTTTGGAAACTCAGTTCTTTCATGTCATGTGCCTTTTCCATTTTCCCAACTATGTTGGGGTCAGCTTCCAGTCTAACCGGATGCAGCCGAATACCAGTATTTTACATGGAACGACTGCCTATCTGACCTCCACAACAAAGTTACTGGGTAACAATACAACAATCAAGGAAGTGAAAAAATATCCTGTATTTTATTTTCTTGTGAAAACGTATAAAATAGATATATGATAATACAGTGAGTAAAAAACATTAAAGAAAAAAAGCATACTTACCCGTTTCACAGTTTTTTTAACAAGCACGAGAATAAAAGTACGTTAGAGCAATATTTAATTCGACGCAAATGAACTGTCATTTATTCAACATTCCGCCAATAAGTCCCATATTGTCAAGCATGGTTCGAACTTTCTTGATAATTCAAGCGATTGTTATATGCCCTGGATTTTAATTTAAAAATTCAGAAAGAGGTGGTTAGTGACACTAACCACCATGACTGAAAGAGTTAAGTGATCGTGAGTTTCGACTTTACAAAATTCTGAGCAAAAATGTAAACAACTTTAGCGGACGCAACCGGCGTCGATATATCGTGACTTTGTCTAAGAATGAGACAAAAATAGTCTTGCACTCTGCGCGCACGTTTCGTCCTGCCAGTTCGTTGGAACCCGGATGAGGGATGGCTACGTTTTTTAATCCCGACGCCTCCGCACATATACTCACTATCGTGCGACTAGTAAATTATTCCTGAACCTCACGTATGAGAGGTCTGACTGTTGAAGACCAGCTTGCATGAGATTTTTTTCCCGGACCTCTGAACACTTTCCAAACGATTACCAAGTTTTTACTGATCTATGCGAGTTTTACAGTCATTCACATAAAAAAGTCCAAAAAAGCAAGTAACAATGAGAACATTTGGACTCGAAAGACTATTATTGAACAAACTAACATATTTAACCATATCAGTGCTCACCGTGAAAACTTGAGTGAAGTGAGCGTGGAGTGAGTCGTCAATAGTGTCAATCCCTAACATCAGCATGACTCACAGCTCACTCTAAGCTCACTTCACCTTAGTTATCACGGTGAGATTTTTCCAGAATCGACCGGCAGTTATCATTAATTGTTTGGTAGCTACTAATTCATTCTTGACCTATATTTGATGAGCGGTAGTTGCTAAATCAAACAAAACGTCATTCCACTTCGAAGTTCTTCTAAGATTCTTTTATATTTTATAAATATGAGGACTTTGTAGGCTTTGTAGACTAGAACTGTAGACCATTTTATTTATTTATTTATCACAAAAACTGCTACCATTACAGGAAGTTCCTAATGCGGTAGCGTGGTGGTGGTGCGTGGTTTTTATTATATTAAGTACCTGGTAAGTACTTGTTGACAGGCCTACGCTGTCCTTCCATCAACCTCAACTCAGCCTACCGCAGTCCACTGCTGGATATAGGCCTCACCCAGACTGCGCCACAACACCCTGTCCTCCGCCTTTCGCATCCAGTCTACCCCAGCCACCTTCTTTAGGTCGTCCGTCCATCTAGCTGGGGGCGCCCCAGACTACGCTTGCCGATACGCGGTCTCCACTTCAGGACTCGTCTGCTCCACCGGATATCGGTCCTTCGACCGACATGGCCAGCCCACTGCCACTTCAGTTTTCTTACTCTGCAAGCTATGTCGATAACTCCAGTTCTTTTCCGGATAATTTTATTCCTGATTTTATCCTTCAAAGAGACTACGAGCATAGCTCGCTCCATAGCGCGCTGAACGACCTTGAAATTGTGGACCAGCCCGACCGTCAGTGTCCATGTTTTAGCACCGTATATCATGACGGCAGGACGCACTGGTTGAAGACCTTAGTCTTCAAACACTAAGAGATGGGCGACGAGAAGACTTGACGAAGTTGGTGTCTTCCCATACCAACCGGGTTTTGAAAACATTGTAAAAACCAATTATTTTTAAAAGAGTAACTGTTGAGTTTCTTGCCGGCCCTTCTCCATAGGAAACGTTGTAAACCTTGCTTCTGACGTTTCATATGTGCCCATGTAGATGTAGGTTTATGTCAGATAAAATATTTTGATTTTAATTTTGGAGTACGATGGTTCGTCTGGGAAAGTACTGTCTTACTGCCAACAAGCGTAGGGCAAATAATTTTTGTAACTCGGAACTGACTTCATCAAGCTTGTATTTTACGAACGGTTAGGCAGAGTGGTACCGATAGTACACCTACATTTCACCTTTTAACTTAAAGCTCCGTGGTACGTGGGTAGATAGACCAACTGCCCCGTTGGGTCTCGTGTGTTTTTGCGTTTTTCCATTAAGGATTTCTTAGTAACAGCCCGGAGTTTGGAACTTGGCGGTGTGATACCCCCGTGCCTCAGAAAGCACGTTAAGCCGTTGGTCCTGCGCCTGATCTCTCTCCGGTCTAGTCGGATTGCCGTCCCATCGGGCTATGAGAGTGAGGGAAGAGGGAGTGCACCTGTGTCTGCGCGCACAGTTGTGCACTATAATATCTCCCGCGCTGAAGGCTAGTCTCCGTTGAGATTGGCCGCCGTGGCCGAAATACGGTCTGGAGGACTTTTATTTATTTACGTGGGTTGATCAATAAGTACCTGTGTTAGCAATGAAAGCGCAAGTTTTTCTAATTTATTTTATTTTATTTGTATACATAATCTCTTTCAAGACATAAACACTTTTCTCAACGTTTCTGCCATTTCTGCAACCCATCAAAAAAATACGATATGTCAACTTCCTCAAAATATGTAAGTAACTTTCTCATTTGAGCTAATTTTTTTCCGTCGAGACATATTTTCATGTTGGGGAATAGAAAGAAGTCACAGAGGTCCGACGAGTATGGTGGATGCGGCAGCAATTCGTAGCGCAGATCATGCAATCTGGCCACGACAATGCTGGATGAATGTGCTGGTGCGTTGTCATGGTGAAACAGCACTTTTTTTTTTTTTTGAGAAATTGGGCCGTTTCTCCTTCAATTCCTTATCTTAAAATCTTTATTACCGTTCTGTATAAGACGCCTCCGGACTCTGCTACTTCGCGACCTTTAGTTTGGCGATCAGTGAGAATCATGTCATGGACTTTTTCTTCGGAAACCAAATCTTTCGGGTGGCCTGGTGCCGTATTATGACGGTTTAATGCCATCACGATTCCAGTGTAAGAGGGAGACGGAGCTATACATGACCGATAGCACCATCCCTTTTTCGCACTGGAATCATGATGACATTAATACTTCGTAATACAGACCCTGCCCTCTCTTCATCAAAAACACAATTGTAACAGATGGCGACTTGACTTGACTTTTATTTTTGTTCGCATATACCTAGCCTTTTCCCAACTATGTTGGGGTCGGCTTCCAGTCTAACCGGATGCAGCTGAATACCAGTATTTTACATGGAGCGACTGCCTATCTGACCTCCACATTTCCACAACCCAGTTACTGTGTAATACGATACCCCTAGGTAAGACGGGCTGTCAGACTTTCGGGGTTCTGACTACCCGTAACGACTGTCAAAAATCTACGAATGGCAGCCGGGACCAACGGGTTAACGTGCTTTCCGAGGCACGGAGGGGTCTCGGTACGTAAAGTGGTCACCCATCACATCACAGACCAACCGCGGCAAGCGTAGCTTGACCTGATCGATAGATCTGTGCGGCTGTTATTATTTAGCCACGGGCCCCTTCAATACAAACCTCTAAGTTCATATAATCCTGTTGAATAACTATTTCATAAAATATCAATCAATAAAAAGAAAAAAGAAAGAAAAGAAAAAAAGAAAGAAAGAGAAAAAGAGAAAGAGTATTCTATTCTATTCAACACGACTGAGCTGCAAATTGCAAAAAAATATATGAAATATTTGAATTTAGCGCTTCCTTCTTAAATCGATGTGGCTTAGGACATAATAAATCGAGTATTTCGTGTCGATTCGTCTCGTATTTGATAAGATTGACCAACTCGTCTAACTCGGGTCAAGGGAAGTCTCTACTCTGATAAACAACTGAAGATAAACGCTCTAATTCTGTAAGTCTGACGAAACGGCTAACATCAGTCTGTAATTAGAAAGAATAAAGAAAGAAAGTTTATTTGGACACAGTTCATGGATGTTTTTACTACACTCCGTTCACGATTTAGTTTCCAAACATGTGTTTTTCAAAAATCAACTTTACTAACTTACACATAAAGTTCAGTTTGCACAAATATTTTACGACTTTTTCAATAGTAATAACCACACTAATATTATAAAGGCGAAAGTTTGTGAGTGTGAGTGTGAGTGTGTGTGTGTGTGTGTGTGTGTGTGTTTGTATGTTTGTTACTTCTTCACGCTCAAACGGCTGAACGGATTTGGATGAAATTTGGTACACAGATAGTTTATAACCAGGATTAACACATAGGATACTTCTGATCCCGATATTCCCACGGGATCGACACTTATGTGGGTGAAACCGCGGGGCGCAGCTACTACTGCTATAACGTTAATATTCGTTCCAGTGGAAATAACGTCAATTGGAAACAAGGACTTGTATAGTCTTTAGAGGAAGGTGTTCACCGTTTTGAGAGGCTTCATTCCCGGTCGTCCCCGCCCCGTCATCCCCACTGGGCACGAGAGGGAAAAAAAAGTTTCGTTCCTCCCCAGTGGTGGCGATTGGAAGTTTTTATTTCCCACTCGTTCCGCGACCTAGAGTCAAAATGCAATAATGGGGATATCAATAAGAGATTTTACGGTTTGTTAAAAAATGTTTTAATTACGACTTTCTGAGCAAGAGCGGTGGGGACGACGGGGCGGGGACGACCGGGAATAAGAGCAGTGGTGAGGAAATTATTTACACAAGAGTCAAGCGCCTGCCTGGGTTCAAACCCACTACCCACAACTTGTAAGTCGAGACCATTACCACTGGGTCATCACTGCTCTCCTTTTCACAGCGATATTTTTAACCGACTTCAAAAAGGAGGTTATCAATTCGGATGTTTATATACAACGTGTAACGTTAAATGCGCAAAACCTCACACACCCCACCTGATTTTTAATTCAATTGGCCTATTTCAGAGAGAAAATAAGTCATTAAGAAAATTGTAAAGGTTTTATGTGCTGTTTTAGTTTTACTGGCCATTCTGATCGTTTCTTGCGTCTGCGACGACGCTTTATCGAGGGAAGAGTCGTCACCGGGCCGCTGCGCCGCGCTGACATTGGGTGGGTTGCTTGACCTATTAATAAATAGACACGGCAACGTTTTCAATGAAGATTTTTTGAAAAATGTGACCTATATTAAAAAGTGGTTCAATTAATTCTGCTCGTTATTCTGATCAAACTATTTTCAGGTTTTGCGCATTTAACGTTACACGTTGTATATATTTTTTTATGTTTGTTCGGGCATAACTCCGTCAAATATGGACGGCTTTGCAAAATTATTTTTTTTGTTTGATAGAGGTTTATTCCGAAATGGTCCCATTTAAATTTCGTAAAGATCTTTCGGAGATAGACAACGAAACTGTTCAATAACTACCAGTAAAACAACCACGATTGCTGCTATCGCATAATGTATGCATTGTTTACGCAATCGTACCCTATAAACGCAGATGCAGCTTCCTGTCACATACATAGCAAGTAGTGTTATATGAATTTGTTTGGGGTAGGTACAGTGAAAAATAAAAACTTATTTATAAAAAAAAAGAACCGACTTCAAAAAAAAACACTACAGAGTGAAAAATAACTTTTATTTCGGAAGTCGGTGTCAAAAAACGAAATAGCGGAACCAAAGACACCGACTTCCAAAGTTAAAGTTATTTTTCAATTTGTAGTGTTTTTTTGGAAGTCGGTTGTTTTTTTTTATATAAAAATGATTGTTTAAAGAATAGATCGCCAGCTTTATAGTGGGTCCACACGGTACAGACTTTCATACAGACTTCTATAGAATTTTGTCTGTGCAACTAAGCAGTACAGACAAATGTCAGTGTGATAAAAAGTCGCACAGACAAAATTCTATAGAAGTCTGTATTAAAGTCTGTATCGTGTGGACCCACCATTAGATTCGTTTGGCGACGTAACTATTTGTCACAACACCAGTCATCAAGTTTCAACCGTTAGCCATCCTTAACTTGAACACGAGAACAATTATTCCTCTATAGACTGTCAACAACAGAGTTGGGCAGCCTATTTATATCGGAAGGAGCTATTGTGTGTGACGTCACCAATTAGGCTAATTAGACTACGCACGTAATTCTAATTGAAACTAATTGAAAGTGGTAAACTATTTTTTTTTTGTATCTATGAATAGTGTTTTATGGAGAAAGATGAATGAAGGACCGTACAGAGTGACACGGACATCAACACTGGCGGTTGATTCTGGAAAAATCTCACCGTGATAACTAATAGAATAGAATAGAATAGAATATTTTTATTTGCGTAAAACATGGTATACAAGGGTGTTAAATACGAATTGAGGCACAAGCATGTTTAGCTAGGATAAAACATAGCATGCAAAATTTTAAAAACAAGTTAGCAACAACAATCATTTTTTTTTTATAAAAAAACATCAACATTTTTTACCTATGAATTCTTTTAAACTATAAAAACTCCACTCGAGTAACCACTTATGAAATTTAATTTTAAATAATTTTGTATTGAAAGCTTTGAAATGCCTTGGTATTTTATTATAAATGCACACACACATTGCCAAGCAGTTACTATTGTATTTAGACAGTCTAGGCAAATCATTTAACACTAGTTTATATGGATCTCGTCGGTTCCGAGGATTGACATCATTTGCAGTCTTAAATAGTTGCTTATTTTTCACAACAAACACACATATTTCGTAAATGTAAAGCGACGGTAACGGTAACTAAAGGCGCATTCAATTTAGACGATTGGTGCCGGACTGCTGCCGCACGGTTGTTGCAGAATTATTACGACCGTGAGCCGTACTGCTGCCGGGCGACAGCAGTACGACGTGAATCGTCTTATTTGACGGCTCCCGCAGACAAGCGCGACGCGACACTGGTAGAACAATTTCTATGAAAACTTCGTGGAATTTGTTCTACCAGAATCGTGTCGCGGAGCCCTGAAGATATACGCGGCTGCAGTCCGATCGAATTTTAGTGATTTCCATCGAAACCAGACTTCAGTCGGCGGGCTGCAACTCTATTTCGTTTATAAAATCTTCTGTATTTAAATCGTTCATAATTGGGTAGTTGCATGATATTGAATACTATATATTCTAGTAGATAATATATCCACACATGTAATACAATAATAGAATTCGAAATCAAATTTGAAATCGGTCGAAAAATAAAAAACTTATAACTTATAGAAACTTTTTGTCTATCTCTTTCTCGCAAAACGAAGTTTTGCATGTAATTTATATGGCGATACTGAACTATGACGTCACAATTCAGTATTTCCCTCTCTGTCTAATTGAGAGTTTTGAACGCTCATATCTTTTCAATTTTTAAAAATATTAAAAAAAACTGTTTATACCAAGCTATTAGTGAGGTAAAAAAGCTTCAATTTAAATAATAAAAAAAAAATAGTCAAATCGCGGATTAGGTAGGTTTGCACACGTCCTTATTAACGTTGATGAAACACGATGCGTTCACCGCACTAGCGAACAACGACTGAGGCAGTTAGTATAATACATTGTTGCCGTTCCGTCAACGGACGTGCGCCGCACTGCTCTCGCACGACCTTGCGTCGAGACATTTTGTATGAAAAATTATAACCGCCCGTGCGCAGTACGATACCCGGACTGCAGCAGTCCGGCACCAACCGTCTAAATTGAAAGCGCCTTAAGGTGAAGTGAGCTTAGAGTGAGCTGTGAGTCATGCTGATGCTAGGGATTGACACTATTGACGACTCACTCCACGCTCACTTCACCCAAGTTTTCACGGTGAGATGGTTACAGAATCGCACGGCTGAAGTACCATAGAGTGACAGGGACATAAACACGATTCTAGACTCCCTGCGTTGAAATGTTTCGTCTGTTATTAAAACAAAAATTAGCTGTTCCATACATTTTGAACTTGTAAAAAAAATAATAAAAACATTGCTGTTCCATACATTTTGAACACATACATTTTGATTTTGAGGGGCCCGTGGCTAAATAATAACAGCCGCACAGGTCGATCGATCATGTTAAGCTACGCTTGCTGCGGTTGGCCTGTGGATGGGTGACCATCTTTACATACCGCGACCCCTCCGTGCCTCGGAAAGCACGTTAAGGTGTTGGTCCCGGGTGTCATTCGTAGATCTCTGACTGTCGTTACGGGTAGTCAGAAGCCCGAAAAACTGACAACCAGTCTTACCTAGGGGTACCGTATTACCCAGTAACTGGGTTGTGGAGGTCAGATAGGCAGTCGCTCCATGTAAAATACTGGTATTCAGCTGCATCCGGTCAGACTGAAAGCCGACCTCAACATAGTTGGGAAAAGGCTCGGCAGATGATGATACATTTTGAACTTGTAATAAAAAATAATAAAAAATTGCTGTTCCATACATTTTGCCCTTTTTCTTAACTTCTTTAATCTTTTCGATAAAAGACGTAATATTCCTACGCTAGGACCGCTGATGGTGATCACCGTAGTGGTTTAGTGAGGTAACCACACTACCTGGTCTTTTTCCCCATAGTCCAGGGGCCTGTTGAAGGTTTCCCCCGTAAAAAAAGGGGGTCTAGGACCATATTATTGGTTATAAAGTTCAGTAGGTGGGTTGTGCTCGCAACAGGCGCACAGGGACGATGAAACGGGAGTATGTGTAGGATGTTCTGTACTTTCTGCCTAGTCCTGACTGTGCGAAAGCACTAGGAAGCGGTGAAGGGCGGGCGTTTTGGGGCACCGTCTTTTGTAATTTTGACGTTCGAAAAGTACTGATTCTCAGCCTAGTTTGAATAAATGACTTTTGATTTTGATTTTGTGGGAAAAAGGCGTGAGTTTATCAATCTGCCTCGTTGATCTAGTTGTCCCAAGCGCTACCGCTAAGCACGAGGTCCTGGATTCGATTTACGGATCAAGCTGCTTGAACGCGCTTATCTCAGGAACTACGGGAGTCGGATTTGAAAGAAAGAAAGAAAAAAATACACATTTAAAACTATAAAAAAAAAACTAAAATACTTTTTACATTCGATAGCCTGAGGGGCTTGTGGCTAAGTAATAACAGCGGCACGGGTCGATCGATCAGGTTAAGGTAAGCTTGCCGTGGTTAGTCCGTGGATGGGTGACCATCTTCACATACATAGACCCCTCCCGTGCCTCGGAAAGCACGTTAAGCCGTTGGTCCCGGCTGTCATTCGTGGATCTTTGACAGTCGTTACGGGTCATCTGTAGCCACGAAAGACTGACAACCAGTCTTAGCAAGGGGTATCGTATTACCCAGTAACTGGGTTGTGGAGGTCAGATAGGCAGTCGCTCCATGTAGATGTCAGCTGCATCTGATTAGACTGGAAGCCGAACCCAACATAGTTAGGAAAAAGCTAGGGAGATGATGCGCCCAATTATTGCAGAAAGCTATGGACATCGCACTAAGACCCTAAAAACCCGAGCAAAAACAAAAAAAGTCAGAAAGAATTAGCACTGCCATACAACGGGGCAACGCTGCCAGCCTTTTGGGCACTGTTCCTGTTGACAGCAATGCGGAAGAATTTCTTGACACCCTATGATTCTTTTTTCAATGTACCGATGCCAGCACATCAAGCTACCCGAAACTGTCAAATTTTCCCAACCAACTTTGAACCTTACGCTTTAGTGATAAAGTTAAAAATCTATTAAAGAAACTTGACAGATTGTAGTAGCTTGATGTGCTGGCGTCTGTACATAATTATTATTTTAAATTTTAGCTAATAAACAAATGGGTTACTCATTTAAGAATGCCAGAATAAATTTTAGACTAAGAGGTGTTTTTTATTGTTTTTTTTTTCATACAAAAACTGCATACAGAACATCACAGGCTCCAGGTTTCACCAACATAAGTCTCAATCCCGTGATAATATCAGGATAAAACAAATCCATATGTCCAGATTCAGTCCAAATTTCATCCAAATCCGTTCAGCCGATTTAGCGTGAAAGTGTAACAAACAAACATACAGCATGTTTTTTTTATTGTCTCCAAATTTTTACAGGATGTTCTACCCATGAATATGAACAACTTTCACTATGGAACCAACTCTGAGGTCACAACAAAAAAATCAGCTGTTTCATACCTTTTTGTCAAGTAGGTTTTGAACTTTTGTACTAAACTGCTGATTTTGTTTTCATATTTCAGAGTTGGTCCCATAGTGAAAGTTGTTCATATTCATGAGTAAAAAAAAAACATCCAGTATAAAAATAATTTAATATTTTCTGTCTTTAAAATATTACTTTAAATAGAATGCTTAATTTGCGTCTATGATAAGCCTATGGTTTTGATATTATCATAACTGAGGAGGTTCCTCAACTGGATGAAACACATGCATTAACTAATACCAAAGCTCTTACTCAATACTCAATCATTTATTGCATTCCGCAATGTATATGCTTAGGTGGTAGGTAACATTTGTTGAAACAATCGTGGACCCTGTCAGGCAAAGCAAAACAAAAAAAAAAAAAAAATTAGGAAGAAACCTTATGTATACATGCAAACTAATAATAATAATAATAAACAATTGAAATGATAGCAACAACATGTTATTTCATTTTTTTTTTTTAATTTTAGATTTTAGTTATCATGCAGATAATCTGCCAAAAAATTCAATATAAATATTGGTTAATGCAGACCATTGTAAAGTGTATTTTTTACCTGTTTTACTCATCTATGTAAAAATACAAAGCTACATAACAATTGAAGAATACTTTAAATATACATAATACTAACGCAAAAACATTTGCATTAAATTAAATACAGTCCTATAAGAATCTATTTCCATTCTCTATGAGCTGTTGACCTAGTACCACTGCTCACTTAATTGAATTAAAAAAAAACCTTGTGATATAATATTACCGCATCACTAAAAAAAAAAGCCAATTATTAAAAAAAAAATAATACTTACTGTGAATATCACTGATATTCTCCCAGAAATTGTTCATCAAATTTCTTTTGAACGCGAAAAAATCGTTTTGATTACAGCAGCACACATTTCTTGAAACGATTGACTAATAAATAACAGTCTAGAGAATTAAATGTCCGGCAATTGTCGCTCGCACAATGTAGTAGGCGAAGCAGACGGCTAATTATAAAGTCCTTTGCCAATTCATACAATACAACCGCTTATTTGCGAAACATCAAAACCGTTTTCGAACACAGATAACAACGGAAGAACGCACACACAACACAAAAGTTTTACAGGGAATGCACAGTTTATTGCCCTAATTACGGTAGCCGTATTGTTTATAACTATGTCGAAACAATGTTAATTTTTATTGAAATATTATGCTTCAAGGCACAAAATTTATCCTTTTTCTGATTCTGACGTGACGTTGTGGCGCTGCCCCTTTTTAGTTGGTTTTTTGTTACCGGTTTTAGTCGATTAAGAACAACTTCATACCAATTTGAATCGGTATTAAATATTTGTTATTAAGAAACAGAAGCATTATAGTACACACATTCGGCTCATTGAAAAACATGCTTAATGTATAATAACCCAAAGCACCTAGTTTATTTAGTAGCGATATCACAAAAAAAAGATGAACAACCTTTTTTTAGTAGAATTTCGTTCTAAACCTTTTTGATACTAACACTAAATGAAACGTAAAAGTACATCCCTAGAATACGCAATTTCCAAAGACAACAGAAACAAACAAGTTTTGTATGCGTTCATAAATTGATAATTTTAAATAAAATTCAATGATTTTACTTTAATTATACCATTTAAATACCTTCACTCTATTTGCATGAATTTACGTGATAATCTTGTTGCGTAAACACACGAAGGATTACTATATTCCAACACTAAATTCAGTTTTATGACTGCACCGATAAAACCATAAGCAATATTTTTGAAGGAATCAGGTGATCGATCGATTTGGACAGCAGCTGTCAGCTGTCTAGTACGGGATAATTGGGATTAGATTTTATTTTGTTTACAAAATCAAGAAAACATTATTGAAAGATTGAAACATAATACATAAATGAAAAATGTCTTCATTTCTATGTTTTATTTGCCACAACACCGTGAATTCGGATACCAATGAGGAGACACGGGACAAATACAGAGAAATCGTCGGAATGAACGTAAATAAACTCTCCTGTTTAAGATATGATATTTATTTATATTCAGTTCTAACCCGCTTCTGACTGATTCGCGTAGACATTAACTTCTGGTATATGTAGAAATTCATTAAATCCATAGTCAAATGCAACTCAGTATAAGACAATAGCAGTTCTGAAAATTAAATTAAAAGTATCTCCTCCAACACAGTTCAGAGTTGTTGAGCTCCTATTTATAAGCGATTAATATTTAATTCCCAATTAATTATTTAAAATATTTATGCTACAATAAATATATTATTTAAATAATTATGTCTTTTAAGTTCAAGAATATTTTACCCAAAAATATGTTTTTATGTAAGTAAGTACCTATACATATATTATATACAACATGTAACGTTAAATGCGCAAAACCTCAGACTGATTTTTAATTCAACTGACCTATTTCAGAGAGAAAATAAGTCAGTCAGAAAATAAATAAGTCAGTCAATAAAAATTGTAAAGGTTTTATGTGCTGTTTTAGTTTTACTGGCCATTCTGATCGTTTCTTGCGTCTGCGACGACGCTTTATCGAGGAAGGAGTCGTCACCGGGCCGCTGCGCCGCGCTGACATTGGCTTGCTTGACCCATTAATAAATAGACACGGCAACGTTTTTAATGAAGATTTTTTTAAAAATGTGACCTATATTAAAAAGTGGTTCAATTAATTCTGCTTGTTATTCTGATCAAACTATTTTCAGGTTTGGCGCATTTAATGTTACACGCTGTATAGTATATATTTTTTTAAAATTATAATAAAATTTATTTCATTAAAAGTATAAACATGGACTTCTGAGTTGAGTTGACACATATATATGTACTCAAAACTCAAAAAACTCCCAGCATTTTTTTCAAGCAAACCAATTACTGGCACTTTTGAATTGCCAAATTGCCATCATCGGACTACGAGGGGGAGGGAAGAGAGAGCGTACCTGTGTCTGCGCACATACTTGTGCCTTATAATATCTTCTGGGTCGAAGGCTAGTCTCCACCATGGCCAAAATTCGGTCTGGAGGACTTAGACTGAGACTGACTTTCCGAGCAAGTAACAGCGCGGATGTAACAATAGTGAAATAACTAAAATAATGATGTTTGTTTCAGCTGTGTCCTGATTCTCAGTTATGCTATATTTGTTGTCACATGCTAAATAAGCTGTGGTTATTTAAATCTGTATGTCTAAAAAGGAGTTTGGAATATCCAGTACTGTTTAGGTAAGTATTTTAGCCACTCACCTGTCCTCGGGTATTATACTCTCCAAGTTAAAGGGGCGGGCATACACCCCGGGTAGGATTCTCCCCAAAAAACTACTCTGAAATAATGCCTTACTGTGCATACGGCATTCATTCGCAAATATCTATATACGAAGTTGTTTAACCCTAAACCACCTATCACCGCGGTCCCTGAGACCGCAACGTATTTTTGCTTTGAAATATTTCGATGTGTAAGTGTCGTAGGACAGTGCGCGTCTATATACCTTTTCTACACATCCTTTATTTCGGAAAAAACAATAGTCACAAAATGCATTAGTGTGTGTAATGAAAGTAAACTTACCTTAACCTTTATTTGCTAGTTGCCTTTGCGGTCCCAGAGACCGGTGGTAGGTGGTTACGGGTTAATACATTCTTGTGCAATAGGATGACTCATGAATAGCTGTTATTTGAATTGTAACTGAAATGGTGATTTTTATTATGATTTTTAGGTTTCCGTACGTCCGAATAAAAAAACGGAACCCTTATAGGATCAATCGTCTGTTCGTCTGTCCGTCCGTCACAGTCAATTATCTCCGAATCTACTAAACCGATTAAGTTGAAATTTGGTACACATCAATTTCTGTGACCCAAACGCAGATGTGTGACGTAAACAGACGAAATCTGTATATGGGGATCACTTTTGGGGTCAAGATGGAAAATTAAAAAAAGAAAATAACTGCAAACTGCATTGTGTGACATATCAAATAAAAGGGCTTATTGTGAGGATCTCAAATATATTTTTTTTTTGTAATTTTAAAATAAATAGTTTCCAAGTTATTCAAGAAAATAGACGAAAATTGACCATTCCGCCTCCCCCCCCCTTCTCTCCGAAACTACTGAACCTAAAATTTTGAAAAAAAAAAATACAGAAATTAGCTTTCTACTTATAGATTATGGGAAAACCTATAAGAAGTCCATGATATGAAAAATAACATGGTAAATCACTCAATATTGTGCGTACCAACTTACATTTGCAGTTGGAATGTATGGGAGAACATGATTTTCAACTACAATGTTAAGTTTGTTCTTGGGATAAATTCGAGTAATTCCACTTTGCCCCACCAAGCCCGCCACCCTGGTGTGGCAAAGTGGACTGCCTAAAATTTTGCAGTGGAATATGCCCCACTATTCTGATTTGATGGGGCGGATAACACTAGCATAAACACTTTGTGGATTCTGCCCCACTAGGGTTGGCACCTCAGGATTTGTGTATGAAGGTTAACATGTATTTTTACATTTGTTTGTAAAAAAAATAAATGTAACCACTGACGTTAGGATTTGACAAGTCTGAGACAAGCAAACGTAAATCTAAATACATCAAAATGGTTATTTAAACAGTGTATTAAGGTTCTACTTTTGTAAAAAACTGTCACATATTAAATCTTCCTGGATTTAATTAAATACATTATATAGTTTTGCTGTATTTATTCAATTTAGTCTGACATAGCTGTGACATTTGCTATTTGTATTCCATTTACGTTCCGATCCATCCGTTGCAAACATTAAATGATTTAAAAATATATTTAGATGTTTGCCCAGAAATTGATACATTATCACTGTTGATAACTATTAAATAACAAAAAACGAAGAATAATGTACGAGAACACTATTACTAAAGGGATAATTTAAATAATAATTATTAAAAGAAATCGTAAATACTATATTACTAGTATCGAAACGTAACGTAACCACAGATTGTGAAAGAATGCGTTCAGAAACGCTTTATGAGAGTTATAGTTTTATGTTAATTTATTAAGTCTAGTTATTAAGTCTTGTGATATGTACTTGTATTATTGTCATATTATTATTTTTTATCTTTAAATAAATCAAATACTTATTAAATAATAAAAAAATGCGTTGAAATGCATTCGAAAGTAATAAAAATATCGGAAGGATTTAAGTTTAAAAAAAAATCTATATCATTTTATCCCGGCTTCGAAAAAGTAAATAAATACTTGTAATTATAAGCTCATAAAATTAGCTACGAGTCGTATGGTTACATCACTAATTACGCCGCGAACACAAATGTCAAAATAGGTCTATTATTTTGAGGTCCTTTACGTACAAACATCATGGCTTCATTTGTTTGTTAGTATTTTTTTATTTAATCTGAGATTAAAACATGCTGTTGGAGTAAAAATGACTAAACCGGTTATGGTTCACCACTGCCTCGCCCACCGCGACTTATCGGTTGTCCTTGTCTGACATTTTTTGTTTCATTCTGTTTGTTTACAAAATAGACGGACATTTGCATTTGTGGAGTGGTGGTGAGTGGTATTGAGTTTATTGTAAGTATTTTCGTATTTATTTTTCATGGATGCTGATGATTTGTGTAGATTTTTTTTAATAAGATATTTTTTGTGTTTTTCAGCTTTACAAAAATGGCAGAAGACTCGGTAGCAGGAAGTTCTAGTGGGCAAACTGGCCTTGAATTTATAAATGATGGAAAATGTATTATTAGAGCTGGGCATCAATACTATTTCAAAAGAAAGTACAAAAATGCATCTGAAATTTGGGAATGCAAAAACAGAAGGAGACAAAAGTGCAATGGGTCGATTGTAGTGAAAGTAAGTCCCTACTTATTAGTAATTCTTTTTACTGACTCACTTTTAGTAATACGGGTCTAATACAATTTAAAATAATAATAATACATATACATATAATATTACTTGAAGTTGTGCTATGTTATAAATATTTTCTAATACCTACATTTTTTTGTTTTCAGGGAAATATACTTTTAAACGAAAAACCTCACCAATGTCAACCTGATTTTGACCGAAACAAAGTGACAAAATTAATGCAGAAAATAAAGAGAGAAATCACTTCAGCAGACGTACCAAGCATTCCAGCAACATACGACAAAAATGTAGCTTCCTTACATTTAGAAAGTAGCAACAGCAATATTGTGAGTAAAATTCCTCCATTTTGTAAAGTAAAGTCTGCATTGTACAAATACAGAAACAAAAATGCTAATGTAAAAAAAATATATTACAATACATTATCAGAAATAGAAGTTTCTGAAAAATTTCATTCTTTTTTACTTGCCAAGTATATTGACGAAGATATTTCTATTTTAATATTTTGTTCAGAGCATGCTAAGAATTTGATGAAAACCTGCAAACATTTTTTTGGCGATGGCACTTTTAAAAGTTGCCCACAACCGTTCATACAATTGTATTCGTTGCATGCTGATTTGGGTAGCTCCCAACAAACAACAAATATTGTGCCATTAGTATATGCTCTTATGAGTACTAAATCAACCAAAGCTTACACCGCTCTCTTTTCTGTAATAAAATCACAGATTCCGGATTGCCAACCACATAGTTTTCAGTCGGATTTTGAGGCAGCGGCTATGACTGGTTTTAAAAATGTCTTTAAATCAGCATCAATCAAAGGGTGCTTTTTTCATTTTTGTAAAGCAATTTGGAAAAAGGGGAAAGGGTTAGGGTTGACAAAATCTAAATATTTGCGAAAACAAGTAGCGCTTAGCGCAGTCTTACCCTTATTACCAGAAGAAAAGATTTTTGAAGGTTGGTTTTACATAGCCGCACAAAGCCCAGATGACGAAAAAAGTAAAGAATTTAGAAAATATATGCTGCGCAATTGGCTGAAAGATAACTTTTTAAAAGTGTGGTGCGTATTTGGGGCAAAACACCGCACAACTAATGCCCTCGAAAGTTGGCATAATAAACTTAACAAAAAAATTCTTAAAAAAAGCCCCAGTTTATTAAGACTTCTTAATGTCTTATACGAAGACATAACGCTTTCAATAGTTAAATCTATGCAGAACCAACCTTCCAAGCTACGCCTTGATAAATATATACAAAACGATCAGAATATACAAGATGCCCAAATGGAGCTCATAAACGGCGACATTACGGTTGGACATTTTTTGGAAAAACTAAGATAGTTTTTCCAAGAAATCTATTTTAGTTTTTCCAAAAAATGTGAACTAAACAAATACAAAATCTATGATTTTAGATGATTTTAATTCTTATAAATAGTCAGTACTCAAACTAATATAGTGGCTGTTTGTTATGATAATTATTTTGTCAACAGTCAGTATTTACCTACTTTCGTTAGGATGTTTCTTATTTGTATTAATAAGACTTTTTGCTATGTAAAATTTTATCATTCTATAATTTTAGTTTTTGTTTTTTAGCCGGAAGTAATTTCGTGGCTGTTTTTTTTGCATATAAATTGTTTTTATTCATAAGGTAATACATAAGACTGTTTTATACCATGTCGATCAATGTGTGATTCTATAATCTGTGACTCTATAATCTGTGATTCTATTTTTTGTAACAAGTAATTTAGTGGCTGTTTGTATGTATATAGTTTAAATTTTTTTTTTTTATTTATAACGTAATCAGTAAGAAAATACCTATATCTACACAAACCATACAAAATGATGACGAATCTGTGATTTTGAATAGTTATGTAGTAAATATGTTTCGTTTTAAGAACATATCATAAGAACAAATCATTGTTTAATTTGTGATTATCAAGATTTATCTTAGTTAGTAAGATTTTATTTGTAAAAGGTATACCAAATGATGAAGAATCTGTGATTTTGAATAGTTATGTAGTAAATATGTTTCGTTTTAAGAACATATCATAAGAACAAATCATTGTTTAATTTGTGATTATCAAGATTTATCTTAGTTAGTAAGATTTTATTTGTAAAAGGTATACCAAATGATGAAGAATCTGTGATTTTGAATAGTTATGTAGTAAATATGTTTCGTTTTAAGAACATATCATAAGAACAAATCATTGTTTAATTTGTGATTATCAAGATTTATCTTAGTTAGTAAAATTTTATTTGTAAAAGGTAATTAATCTGTGATTTATAAACCGATTCCTTCCAGAAATAAATAGTACATTAAAATTATTTATTTATTTTTTACTTTTATTTAAACCACTTCGCTACGTATTAAATCTAAGCTTCCAGCACTAATAACGTTTTACTTACAGATATAGGTATACATTTATTTTTTTTACAAACAAATGTAAAAATACATGTTAACCTTCATACACAAATCCTGAGGTGCCAACCCTAGTGGGGCAGAATCCACAAAGTGTTTATGCTAGTGTTATCCGCCCCATCAAATCAGAATAGTGGGGCATATTCCACTGCAAAATTTTAGGCAGTCCACTTTGCCACACCAGGGTGGCGGGCTTGGTGGGGCAAAGTGGAATTACTCATAAATTCATTCCAGCTACGGAACCCTTCATTGTGCGTGGTCCGTCACGCACTTGGCCGGTTTTTGAGTTGTAAGAGGCTGTACTGTTGGTGTGCTTATTATAAATAAATAAATAAATAAATATTGATACACCTCTGTGAATGCTGATAAGCCTCACAATGCTGTTGAACCGCTGGTTCTGAATGCCATTCATAGATCTTTGACCATCGTTACAGTTAGTCAGAAGCCCAAAAGTCTGGCAACCAGTCTTAACAAGAGATATTGTATTACCTAGACTGCTTATCTGACTTCCACAACCCAGTTAAGGTTGTGGAAGTCAGACAAGCAGACGCTCCATGCATTCAGCTGCAACCGGTTAGACTGGAAGCCAACCTCGCCATAGTTGGTCAGTCAGAATCATATACTGAATTCATGGTAAAAGGTTGCGCGTCCTGCGCGATCTCTCTGACAGACTGTATGTAATAATAATAATAATATTCCACAACTTTCACACAACGCCATCTAGTCCCAAACTAAGCAGAGCTTGTGCTATGAGTACTAGACAACTGATAAACATACATATATATTTCTAAATACATACATATTATAGATAAATTACACCCAGACAAAGAACAAATGATCATGCTCATCACAAAAACATTCGTCCTGGGTGGGAATCGAACCCACGACCGTGTGTATATCAGTCAGGGCCACTGGCCACTCGACCAACAGGCCTACATAGATACAGAATTTTTTTTTTAATCCATTTAATTTACAGCGAAAAGGGCACAATAAACTTACAACGCAATGAAATGGACACAGTTATAATATGTTCTGAAGAAACTTGTCTACCAACCAATGCATCCCAACTTTTCGTTGATAACAGAGACCAAAGTATAAATAGTAATGATTACACAAAACTTGAAGAAAGTCATAATGATTTTGATGATTATTTCCGAGATAATACGGCTGTAGAAACGGAAATAGATAGAATAGAGAGGTTTGATGATTGTGATAGACAGTTTGTGAAAAGTGATGAACAATTTGTGAATAATGAAAAACAGATTGTTAGTAATGAAGAACAGATTGTGAATAATGAAGAACAGATTGTGAATAATGAAGAACAGATTGTGAATAATGATGAAAATTTTGTAAATAATGATGTTCGTCATTCTGGTGGTGAAACTATGTTTGATTATGAATTAAATAAAGACGAAGAAGGTGAATTGGAATCTAAAGTACTGAGTGAAGAAGAAGATGATGAAATAAATTATGAATATTATGAAGACGAACGCAATGAATGTTTGGATGAAATTAGAAATGAATGTGGTAATGAAGAAACTTCTGGAGAATTAGGTAAAATCTTATTTATAATGGCGGGTAAACATAATATCTGAATCGTAACATTTAATTATTTCCCTCATACAGAGGGGCTCCTGGCTAAGTAATAACAGCCGCACGGGTCGACTGATCAGGTTAAACTACGCTTGCCGCGGTTGGTCCGTGGATGGGTGATCATCTTCACATACCAAGACCCCTCCGTGCCTCGGAGAGCACGTTAAGCCGTTGGTCTCGGCTATTATTCGTGAATCTTTGACAGTCGTTACGGGTAGTCAGGAACCCGAAAGTCTGACAACCAGTCTTACCAAGGGGTATCGTATTACCCAGTAACTGGGTTGTGGAGGTCAGATAGGCATTCGCTCCATTTAAAATACTGGTATTCAGCTGCATCAGGTTAGACTGGAAGCCGACCCCAAAATAGTTGCGAAAAGGCTAGGCAGATGATGATGAATTACAAAATCAAAAAGTATGATTTAAAAATTCAATGTTCATAATATTTTTACTCTTTATCACATCAGCTATCTGCCAATGAAAGTCCCGTCAAAATCGGCCCAGCCGTTTTGGAGATTAGGCGGAATCAACAGACAGACAGACAGATTTTTTTTTTTTTATTATAAGTATCGTATATCCTCCTGAGCTGAGTCCACCATATTTATACCTCAAGATGTCGAAGAGATCGCCCTAAGTCCTGAGATTATACAGCATTTGAATTCTCATTGGTTGACTAAATCAGGTGTAGCAGCGCCGATTTTTAAACGATAAACTAATATGTGTGTTAGAAAGTACGTCCGATTATTACAAATGGCGACCGTGAGTAATGTCAGTACTTTATGACATACGATAATTTGTCCGTTATGATGACCTCAGGGAGTTAGGAGGATATACTTTCATATGCAATTAGTAAAAAGCTGGTATTTTGACATTACAAAGAGACACTTCAAATGTATTTATTGTATAGAAGATATAAACTTATCAACTTGGTTAAAGCATCATTGAAACAAATTTCAGATACATCAAAAAAGAAAAAATCAAAGAAGAGTAAAACGAAAGATTTCGAGAAGATTCTTCTGTCTACAGAAGAGCAGAAGGCAGAATTAGAAGCTCAAAGAAGGAGCAAGAAGTATCTCGAGGCAGAGTTTAAATGCTATAACTGTGCTTTAGGGTTTCTGTTTAAAGATACTTATCAGGCCCATATGATGAGACATGAAGAGGTAAGATATAAAACAACTTATTTAAAAATCAGTATCACTATAAAAAATATAAAAACCCCCTCTAAAAAGAACAAAAAAAAAATGCGCAAAACCTCAGACACCCCAACTGATTTTTAATTCAATTGAGCTATTTCAAAGAGAAAATAAGTCATTTAAAAAATTGTAAAGGTTTTATGTGCTGCTTTAGTTTTACTGGCCATTCTGATCGTTTCTTGTGTCTGCGACGACGCTTTACCGAGGGAGAAGTCGTCACCGGGCCGCTGCGCCGCGCTGGCATTGGCTTGCTTGACCTATTAATAAATAGACACGGCAACGTTTTTAACCTTCAAGCGGGCGCGCGGACATTTGTAACGCCAGCGGTCGCGCGTAACCTAAAAGACCTATAGGATATTTCAGGGATTTAAAACACTAATTATTTAATATTTTTTGTATTTATCACATTATCATTATGTTAGGACATAAACAAAATTATAAAATCAAAATAATATTCTAATTTTCTTTGGATTTGTAAGCAATCTGGCATCATAAATGTATCGAGAAACGATCGCATCGCGGTCGATTCGACGCCGCGCGCCCGCTTGAAGGTTAATGAAGATTTTTTGAAAAATGTGACCTATATTAAAAAGTGGTTCAATTAATTCTGCTCGTTATTCTGATCAAACTATTTTCAGGTTTTACGCATTTATCGTTACACGTTGTATAAAAGGAGAAACTGACTGACTGACTGACATATCAACGCACAGTCGAAACTACTGGGGCTAGGAACGTGAAATTTTGCACACGGCTTCCTTTTACTATATAGGGGAGCACTAAAAAGGGGTTTTTGGTAATTCGACCTTTAAGAGGGTGAAAAGAGGGGATTTGGTTTCTTTGAAAAATATTATTCCTTGAGTTGATAAACTTGAAATTTGGCACGAATACATATCTAAGTAAATTATAACTGTTACACCTAACTTTCATACAAAAAAAAGCTTTAAATTTATTTTTAACCGATTTAAAAAAGGAGGAGGTTATGCATTGAATGATTTTTTTTTTTGTTTCAGTCGAACGGAGAATACCGCTGCATGCTATGTTCTCTCCGCTTTGCGACGGGCGCCGTCCTTCGGTCCCACGCTTTGCTCCACTCCGTACGATACCGGTGCTCGCGTTGCTCCGAACACATTCGTGCACGACGGACTCATACGCACGCGAAATACTGTCATGAAAAGGCGTCAGCCGCTACTTGCCATCTGTGTGGGAGAGTTTTTCAGTAAGTATGGTAATCAATATCAATATATATTATAAAAGAAAGTGTACAATGTGCGTGCCGCTAAAACTAAAAATGAGTCCCGGTACGATCAAGGGAGTTATATGGTGTGTTAACCCTCTATCTCCTGTCTATGAAGAAGGTTCCCATTTTTACATGAAGGGCATGCTTTTGAAGATATAAAGGCTGGAATTTTCGACCTCTAGAAATTTCTAGAACAGTCCGGAACATTCGAGAGTATTCGATGGCATTCCACAAGATTCCAGAACTAACTGGAATTTTGTGGAATGTTCGGGAACATTCGAGAGTATTTCAGAGCATTCCAGAACATTCTGGAACGTTCGGAAACATTCGAGAGTATTCGAGAGCACTCCCTGAGCGAAGCCGGGTACCTCAGCTGGTACGTAATAAGGAACACTGGAGCAGTGTTAGCCCAGTGGTAACAGCCGCGACATGATAAATGATAAATGATTTATTTTCTGTAAGTAGGTTTGTACAGACGCCAGCACATCAAGCTACTACAATCTGTCAGATTTCTTTAATAGATTTTCAACTTTATCGCTAAAGCATAAGGTTCAAAGTTGATTGGGAAAATCTGACAGTTTCGGGTAGCTTGATGTGCTGGCGTCTGTACAAACACTTTTACATGTCAATCATATTTTTTTAAACTAGATGAGGTCGGCGTTTCCTATCTGACTACTCTGAGAAGAAAGGCCGAAACAAACTCAGAGGTCACAGTCTCTTTTAAAGTCCAGACATAATCTTGGTCAGATAATGTGAAGACCATGTAGATTGGTGTCTGAAATGGTCTTTTGAGTAAAGAACCACACAGATCGAGCGGACCTGTCCAGTCAGTGCACGCATTTGTCAAAAATCGTGCAGCTCAACTCAGAACTCAGAGACTTACGAGTTGTTGTGGTCGTAGATTCGAACCCTGACAAACGCTTTACTTTGTGTAAATTATTTCATCAGCACTGCTCTCAAAACGGTGAAGGAAAATGTCGTGTGGAAACACGCAGACAGCGTGTCCTAGAACAAAAAATTCGAAAATATGTGAAAATATGTGGCAGGCCTGTTCGGGGTATCGTATTACCCAGTAACTGGGTTGTGGAGGTCAGATAGGCAGTCGCTCCATGTAAAATACTGGTATTCAGCGGCATCCGGTTAGACTGGAAGCCGACCCCAACGTAGTTGGGAAAAGGCTAGGCAGATGATGATGATGTGGCAGGCCTGTTGGTCTAGCGGTCAGTGGCCCTGACTACTATACGCAAGGTCGTGGGTTCGATTCCCACCCAGTTCAAATGTTTGTGATGAGCACTATCATTTGTTCTGTGTCTGGGTGTAATTTATCTATAATATATATATTTATCTATAAATAATAACAGCCGCACAGGTCGATCGATCAGGTTAAGCTACGCTTGCCGCGGTTGGCCTGTGGATGGGTGACCATCTTTACATACCGAGACCCCTCCGTGCCTCGGAAAGCACGTTAAGCCCTCGTTGGTCCCGGCTGTCATTTGTGGAACTTTGACAGTTGTTACGGGTAGTCAGAAGCCCGAAAGTCTGACAACCAGTCTCACCTAGGGGTATCGTATTACCCAGTAACTGGGTTGTGGAGATCAGATAGGCAGTCGCTTTATGTGAAATACTGGTATTCAGCTGCATCCGGTTAGACTGGAAGCCGACCTTAACATATTTGGGAAAAGGCTAGGCAGATGATGATCTATGTATTTAAAAGTATACAGGTTGAAATTGAAAACATGCGACAAATCGAAATGAGAGATTGTACTCATCATTGTGAACAACTTTTACTATGAGATAAAACCTGAAATCGCGAGAAAAAAAAATCTGCTGTTCCCTAAATTTATGTTCGCATAACTCGTCAAAATGTAGGGAACAGCTGATTTTTTTTCGCAATTTCAGGTTTGGTCCCATAGTAAAAGTTGTTCATAATGATGAGTACAATCTCCCATTTCGATTTGTCGCATGTTTTCAATTGCACCCTGTATATGTATGTTTATCAGTTGTCTAGTACTCATAGCACAAGCTCTACTTAGTTTGGGACTAGATGACGTTGTGTGAAAGTTGTGGAATATTATTATTTTTATTAGTATTATCTACCGACCCGCACTGGGGCCGAGTATTGGATTACAGCACTTTCCTTCTCACAGTGAGGAGCGCGCCGGATCAACTCAGTATGGATGAAATGGCGACAGGTCACTGGAACAACTTGTGACTTATTTATTTTTTATTTATTTATTTATTAAAGGCAAACCAACAGCTTCTGTATACAGCTTTACATAAGAATAATAATAGTAACAAAGCAACAGACTTATACAGTCGCCAATAATAGGTCGACCAACATTCTAAGTGAGTAAAATAACACTTAATTATTATTGGGTATTAACATCTTGATAAAGGAATTATGACATAAAATAACAAATAATCGAATTAAAGTAAAAAGAAAACATAAAGAAATTACAAAGAAATTACAAGTATACGGTAAGTAACGAAAAAATCCTTTTAAAGGTACAAATATTGAGTACAGTGGGAGCTAATGAGATCAATATGACTACAAATTTAAAATAAAATAAAATTAAAATAGAATCAAAACAAAACAAAATAATCACAGTTATGGAAAAATAATGACATAAAAATTTCAAGAATGTATAATTGTATAATCAAATCAAATCAAATCATATTATAAACACTATGAATTAACAATTAGTTATTAATTATTCAGTTGCGTTCTTCGGTACTGTTGTATTTTGGCCTTAAAGACTTTCAAGGAATCATGGTGAATGTCAACATCTGGTACAGATTTTACAAAAGAATTCATCTCTCTACAGAGTCTGTTAACTGTGACCCACGGATGCCCCTCAAGTTAAAGGGGGAAATATACAAGTCCGTGATTAGGCCTGTCGTACTGTATGGATCAGAATGCTGGGCTGTGAAAAAGATGGATGAAAAACGATTACATGTAGCGGAGATGAGAATGTTGAGATGGATGTGTAGAGTGACAAGAATGGATAAAATAAGGAATGAGTATATTAGAGGAAGTTTTAAAGTGGCGCCTGTTACAGAAAAACTGAAAGGAAGTCGTTTGTCTTGGTATGGACATGTAATGAGGAGGGATGAAACGCATGTAACGAAAAGAGTGATGAATATGAATGTAGATGGATGGATGGTGTGAGGAATGATATGAAAGAGAAAGGAGTAAATGATGCCATGACGTCTAACAGGGAAGAATGGAAGAAGAAAACGTGTTGCGCCGACCCCAAATAAAATGGGACAAGGGCAGGAAGACGAGAGGAGGCCTGTATGCCAGGAGTGGGAACATCAAAGGGGCTGTTCATTTATTACGTAAGACAATTATGACCACTTTCTGACCCCCCCCCCCCCCTCCCCCTACGTAAGAAAAGATAAGACTTGGACGTACCCCTTCCCCCCTTTTCAATCTTACGTAAGATCAGTAGGTATCTACTAAAATTGCAAAAAGTAGCAAAAAAATTAAAAACTTATAATTTTTGCTTACTTTGGTGAGATAAGTAAGATCAGTCTAGACCCCTCCCACACCCACGTAAGACATAATAAGACTTGTTCCCCCCCCCTCCCCCCCCCCCTCAAATCGTCTTACGTAATACATGAACAGCCCCAAAGGCTGATTATGCTAATACTCGTATGTAGCACTAGCTTTGTGTTCGCGATTTCTTGCGCGTGAAATTTCGGCCCCCGATACACCGCGTCGTATCGCATTGTCCGCCCGCGCTATGGGGCCATTTAAGTATTACGAAAGCAGATTTTTTGCAATTATTAACCTCCCCCCCCCCTCCCCCTCGTCAGCAAAAGTAAGCAAATCTATTCCTCCCCCCCATTCTTACGTAAACATTGGTAGGTAAATGCATTTTTCAATGTTTTGTGGTTTCTTTGTTCATTGATGAGCCTCCTGCTCTTATAACTATTTATTTATTTAATTATTTCCGGGAATCCCTGAAAATGCGTTTCGTTTTCAAGCATAACGTAACATCGTAGGGTTGCTATAATAATACAAGGTGTAACTTAAATAACGCACAACCTCTTAAGGGGTCATTGTACTCATCATTATGAACGACTTTTACTATGGGACCAAACCTGAAATCGCGAAAAAAAAATCAGCTGTTCCCTACATTTATGTTCGCATAACTCGTCAAAATGTAGGGAACAGCTGATTTTTTTTTCGCGATTTCCGGTTTGGTCCCATAGTAAAATTTGTTCATAATGATGAGTACAATGACCCCTTAAGAGGTTGTGCGTTATTTAAGTTACACCTTGTATGTGTTCAAACCAAAATTGACTAAATTTTGTTGAAATTCCAAAAAAGTGAAGAAATAAATACTGTTGACGTAATCACCATCCAGACCCCCCCATCCCCCATGTCATCAAATATAAGCAAAGCAAAGACCCCCCGCCCCCCTGTAGTGCTTACGTAATAGTTGAATGGCCCCTATTACATCGTATTTATGACGTGACTGCTCAAGTGCCTAACTACCAGCGGCCATTGCCCCCAAACAAAAATATCATCAACTTTTTTTTTGTTTTATCATTTTTAGATATAGATACCCATTACATCTGCCGAGTTTTGCTAGCTAATTTGATTTGACCCTGTATACTGGAGTGTGGAGGTAAGCCACAACCCAGTTACTGGGTAATACGGTACCGCTGGGTAAGACTGGTTGTCAGACTTTCGGGCTACTGACGACCCGTAACGACTGTCAAAGATCCACGAATGACAGCCGGGACCAACGGCTTAACGTGCTTTCCGAGGCACGGAGGGGTCTTGGTCACCCATCCACGGACCAACCGCGGCAAGCGTGAACCCGTGTGGCTGTTATTACTTAGCCTCGAACCCTTCATGGGTCCGACTAAATAAGTAAATACTAGCATTGAGTTATTTCATCTGCCTCGTCAAGGCCCGGATAGCTCAGTCGGTAGAGCATTGGACTTTTAATCCAAGGGTCCAGGGTTCAAGTCCCTGTTCGGGCGATTCTTTTTGTTCGTTTATATTATTTTAATTTCCTTTTTTTCGTTGAGACAAGTAAAAGAAATACACTATCAACTGTTAGAACCGAAGATTTTTTTACAATATATGTTTTGTGTTCGATTACCGGGTCGTCAAAGATGTTATTAATATAATAATATTCCACAACTTTCACACAGCGCCATCTAGTCCCAAACTAAGCAGAGCTTGTGCTATGAGTACTAGACAACTGATAAACATACATATATATTTCTAAATACATACATATTATAGATAAATTACACCCAGACAAAGAACAAATGATCGTGCTCATCACACAAACATTTGTCCTGGGCGGGAATCGAACCCACGACCTTGCGCATAGCAGTCAGGGCCACTGACCACTAGACCAACAGGCCTGTATTGGGTATCCATTTAGAAATTCTTTAGTATTAGAGCCAGTTATTGTATTTCGAACATTATTCCGACTACGGCAAAGTTTAATACAAAATTGGCAATTCAGACTCGAGTTTAACGCCAGATTTTGTAATTTTAACTTTAAATTAATCGCATTATGGATCGCATCTTCTATGGATTCCGTAAATCCGAAATAAATAATTTTTATTTTATTTTTTTATATTTTTTACTGTTATCCGCTCGGAAGTCCCGCCGTTTAAAAATATGTTGCTTAAATAATGTGGTTAATGTAATTGGTTTATTTATATATGTATAGAAAGATAGATTAGGTAGGCTTAATACATTCATGTCTGTGAAACCATGGAAATACACATACAAAATTTCAACCCAATCGGTCAAGTCGTTTAGTAGTTGACATACCGACAGCAGCGCCACCTAACGGGTCGAATTGTATTTTTAAAATAATCCAGGAAACCATCGAAATACCCATATAAAATTTCAACCCAATCGGTTCAGCCGTTTAGAAGTTACGTGAAAAAGACAAATACGGAAGGATAATTCATACTACCCGTTGTCCTATTACCCGTTTTCCCGTAGGAATGAAGCATTTTCCCGCGGTATAAAGTAGCCTATGTTCATCAGGGATAATGTCGGCTTCTAATGGTAAAACAATTTTTCAAGTAGGTCCAGTAGTTTCGGAGCCTATTCAATACAAGCAAACAATCAAATCTTTCCTCATTATAATATTAGTGTACTTAGATTAGTTAATTTTTGTAATGGCGTGGATAACGCCATCAGTAGGGACTGGTCATCCTGTAACTAATTTAGGACTGATTTTTCAATCGATAGACAATTTGTATTCGTGGAATAAAATTGACGTCTGTCTGACAGATTTTGTATAGAAGAACTGTCAAAAATTCAAAATTAAATAAATAATAATAAATATTTTGTTTATTTATGGCAACTATTCCCAATTGTTAGTAATATTGTTATTAAAAACTTTTGTAACAATATTTTTTAAGACCAATGTTGATCCCGGCTGTCATTCGTAGATCTTTGACAGTCGTTACGGGTAGTCAGTAGCCCGAAAGTCTGACAACAGTCTTACCAAGGGGTATCGTATTACCCAGTAACTGGGCTGTGGAGGTCAGATAGGCATTCGCTCCATGTAAAATACTGGTATTCGGCTGCATCCGGTTAGACTGGAAGCCGACCCCAACAGAGTTGCGAAAAGGCTAGGCAGAAAATGATGCATCTTTTTCTTTTTATTTCATTAAGAAAAGGACAGAAGATAAATATTAGTTTAGTCCTGTCAAATTAAGATACTCCATAGACAAGTTTAGACGTGATTAAAAAATTGGCTACTAAAAATACGTCAATTTACGTTTATATCAGTCGGGTCGTTTATAATTTAGTTTAGTTTGTGAACAAGGGACTCAACGCCATTGTTTTCCTACACACACGCGAACGAAGTCACAGGCACAGTTAGTTTGGAATAAATGCTTTGAGTTTGAGTTTGAATGTTTTACATTACAGGGATGCAAGCGGCTTACAGCAGCATTTGAAAAGGTTCCATATGACAAAGAACAGCAGCAGAACATACTCTTGCAGCGTTTGTGGGACGAGTTATAACAACCAAGCAGCCGTTAGGACTCATATGATGTAAGTCATAAAAGTCATCAACTCCCCTAGCCTTTTCCCAACTATGTTGGGGTCGGCTTCCAGTCTAACCGGATGCAGCTGCGCAAAGGTCGATCGATCAGGTTAAGCCACGCTTGCCGCGGTTGGTTTGTGGATGGGTGACCATCTTTACATACCGAGACCCCTCCGTGCCTCAGAAAGCACGCTAAGCGGTTGGTGCCGGCTGTCATTCGTGGATCTTCGACAGTCGTTACGGGTAGTCAGAAGCCCGAAAGTCTGACAACTACATAGTCTTACCAAGGGGTATCGTATAACCCAGTCACTGGGTTGTGGAGGTCAGATAGGCAGTTCTTCCATGTAAAATACTGGTATTCAGCTGCACCCGGTTAGACTGGAAGCCGATCCCAACATAGTTGGGAAAAGGCCAGGCAGATGATGTTGATGAAGGATTTTATCATTCTATTTTCAGTAAACACATCCACCGCAAGTTCAGCTGCGACCAGTGCCAGTCCATCTTCAGTAGCCCCTACACACTTACCCAGCATAAAAAGAAACACACTATGACAGACGAAAGCAAAGAACACTACTGCACAACGTGTGGCGTCGGGTATTCTAGTAGGAAGAGTTTGTTGGCACACCAGAGACAATCTGTCAACCATCAGCAGAGAGCGTAAGTTAATAGAACCAAAAAAAAAATCAAGGAGGCCATTGTGTAATGTAGCAGATTATGCTATGCTCCAGCTTGGGCCATTGTGTAATGTAGTGGGCCAGCTTGGGCCATTTTGTAATGTAGTGGGCCAGCTTGGGCCATAGTGTAATGTAGTGGGCCAGCTTGGACTATGGTGTAATGTAGTGGCCCAGCTTGGGCCATTGCGTAATGTAGTGGGCCAGCTTGGGCCATTGTGTAATGTAGTGGGCCAGCTTGGACCATTGTGTAATGTAGTGGGCCAGCTTGGACCATGGTGTAATGTAGTGGCCCAGCTTGGGCCATTGTGTAATGTAGTGGGCCAGTTTGGGCCATTGTGTAATGTAGTGGGCCAGCTTGCAGCATTGTGTAATGTAGTGGGCCAGCTTGGACCATTATGTATTGCAGTGGCCCACTGTGTAATGCTGTGGTCCAGTATGGGCCATTGTGTATTGTAGTGGGCCAGCTTGGACCATTGTGTAATGCATAGGGCCAGCATGGACCATTGTGTACTGTAGTGGCCCAGCTTGCACCATTTCATAATCGTGGGCCAGCTTGCATTATTATTAGTATTGTAGTGGTCCATCTTGGACCATTTTGTATGGTAGTGGCACAAGATGGCCCCTCGTGTTGCAGCCTGTTAATATTTTATTATCTGTACAAACAGAGCGACGGATCTTTTAAGTATAGAATTGGAGTGTTCAGCTGTGAAAATATTATAATAGCCTTTGTTATACAAGGTGTAACTTAAATAACGCACAACTTCTTAAGGGGTCATTGTACTCGTCATTATGAACAACTTTTACTATGAGACCAAACCGGAAATCGCGAAAAAAAATCAGCTGTTCCCAACATTTTGACGAGTTATGCGAACATAAATGTAGGGAACAGCTGATTTTTTTTTCGCGATTTCAGGTTTGGTCTCATAGTAAAAGTTGTTCATAATGACGAGTACAATGACCCCTTAAGAGGTTGTGCGTTATTTAAGTTACACCTTGTATAAACTAACAATAAATAAAATAATGACTAAAATTGGTATTCGAGCCTTTATCATTACTTACATGCATTGGCAAATTTCGACTGACTTAGCAAGGCCCGGATAGCTCAGTCGGTAGAGCATTGGACTTTTAATCCAAGGGTCCAGGGTTCAAGTCCCTGTTCGGGCGATTCTTTTTGTTCATTTATATTTTTATTAAAAGTGAAATAAAGCTTTATACTTATGCTATATACAATGAAATTGTGTGTTTTAACAACTTTTGATCAATAAACACTGTATATTTTGCATAAAAAATGCTATTCGTTTTATAAATTTTTCTATGAAAACAGTATTTTTTTTTCCTTACGCGTATAATATCTTCTTACATAGAGAATAGAACTGCACCCTAACTGCGAAACACGATATCAGTCTAAATATGAATCATTTTGAAGGATATTGCTAACCCATTGCTTCATATTATGTTCGAAAAATGTGTCTGCTCAACAACGTAAATAACGCAATGAATGTTGTTGAACTGTCAAAATGAAACCCATTGCTACTGATAGTGTGTTACGCAATTATTTCACCGCGCTGTTCAATGGATGAAACGTAAATTCAACTAAGATTACAAATAAATATACATGTAAATATATGTGTATTTTATATATGTGTTTGTGTATTTTTAGCATTATGTACTTACTTAAGTATGCTTATGTTCATTTTCGCATTATATGTGTAGGTATATTTAATATGTTACTTTTAGACTTCACACATTCATATTTTTCTCTTCATGTTCTCGCACACTATTGTCTACATTTCTTTTCTACTTCTCCTTTCGCAGGTCTGCTGGAAGAAATTTCTTAAGAAATAAGCAGTACCTTTGTACTCAAATTATAATTATGTCATATGGATATGGTATTTTAGTACATAAATAATAAAATTAATAAATAAGTTTCCTGACTGCAATCTTTAGCTATAAATAGCTACAAAAATAAACTAATCTAGTAAAAACCGCTTTACGAAAGACATGTAGCGCCGACCCCAAATAAGGGCAGAAGAATGAATGATTTTTTTTATTTTTATAAATGACCCTTCGCAGTTCAATCTATGAGGTTGTCGTCTGCTTATCCGGGCTTGGAGAATGACTGATATACAACGTGTAACGTTAAATGCGCAAAACCTGAAAATAGTTTGATCAAAATAACCAGCAGAATTAATTGAACCACTTTTTAATATGGGTCATATTTTTCAAAAAATCTTCATTAAAAACGTTGCCGTGTCTATTTATTAATATAAGTAATAACAGCCGCACGGGTCGATCGATCAGATTAAGCTACGATTGCCGCGGTTGTTCCGTGGATGGGTAACCATCTTCACATACCGAGACCCCTCCGTACCTCGGAAAGCACGTTAAGCCGTTGGTCCCGGCTGTCATTCGTGGATCTTTGACAGTCGTTACGGGTCGTCAATAGCCCGAAATTCTGACAACCAGTCTTACCAAGGGGTATCATATTACCCAGTAACTGGGTTGTGGAGGTCAGATAGGCAGTCGCTCCGTGTAAAATACGGGTATTCAGCTGCATCCGGTTAGACTGGAAGCCGACCCCAACATAGTTGGGAAAAGGCTAGGCAGACATTCCTCGTCGTTCTTACTATATTTATTCGTCAGATCTGCCGCAGTAAGCGAAAAAGACGCATATCGGCCAAAAACGTAAAGAAAAATAAACCTTACTAAACAAAAAAGGCGTATCCATTAAGGCTCATTTTTCTCCATTCCCTTTCGGCAGATGCGCCCCTTTTACTTAGGGCGGCAAAGATGACGTTTAAAAAATCGACCAAGTCATTTTTATTTTAAGTTTATTTTTGTTTGTCCTGTCTTTGCATACTATTGAATGAAACTCCCTATCTGTTTACAGATACGAATGCCCGATCTGCAACCGATCCTGCCCGAACGAACGTTCGCTAACCTCCCACATATCAACCGTCCATAGCGCCACGAAACCGTTCCGCTGCCAGACGTGTAACGCGCGGTACAGCAGCCGCAAGTCGCTGACGAGACATGCCCGTGCGCACATCACGCCGCCGCAGACCAAACAAGCTGTGTGCCATCTTTGTGGGAATAGTTTTAAGGTATGATATTGCTTGAATTAATTTTTAGGGTTCCGTACATCCAAAGGACAAACGGAACCCGTATAAAATCACTTCGTTGTCCGTCAAGTAACTGTTAAGACCCTTTTTCTCAGGAACGCGTGGAGTTATCAAGTTGAAATTAATATCAAATTTTCAAGGCTTCAATCCCTTGAAGCGGTGAAAAAATCAAACTTCTATGTCAACGCAATCAAGAGATACGTGCGTTTATGTTCCGTTTATGCCGCATATTTTGACACTCGCAAGGGAATCAAAACCTATAGGGTACTTCCCGTTGACCTAGAATCATGAAATTTGGCAAGAAGTAATGTCGTGTAGCACAAGTAAAGGAAAGCAATCCCAAAACCGTTGTAGTTACGTACCTACAAATTTACTACATTTGACGGCACGGTTGGCGCAGTGGTTAAGCGATTGACTGCTGCGCTGCGTCTCGCGGGTTCGATTCCCACACGGAAAAAATATTTCTTTTATAAATCAGTTTCCCTGGCAAAGTCATAGGGGTGACAAAATCGAAAAGGTTAGGAACCACTGTTATATCCTCTCTATAAGAGGGAGTGGGCCGTAATCCACCACGCGACTCACGCGAGCCCAGTGCGGCTCAAACCGGAACTTAATTCTCATTGGTTGATCGGTTAGTACAGTGAATGCCGTGAGGTGGCGCTATAACTTCGCGCCATTTTCTACACGTGGACAGAGCCGATTGGAGAGCGGCCGGCATTCGACTTGCGGAGCGCACGCCGGACGGTTGAGAGCATACCATCGGAACTGTCATGTTCACCGTACAAACCTTTGTTTCTTACTACTCATAAAGTGATTGTGAATTACCGAATAATCGTGACTGTGATTTGTGCTTCAAACTACGTTTTACTGGGTTGCCCGAGTACCCACCTTCCTCATGGAACCCGTACCAAGAAACTATGATGATGGCCCTGTTATCGCTACGCCCACGCTCGCGACGACATATACTTTTTAATGACGCTTACATTTTCTGTTCTTTCAGGGTAAGAGTAAACTCAACAGGCATTTACGAGAAGTTTGTGAGAAGGATAAACTGGAAGAAGAATTATCATCTTATTATGAACACAATGTTATTTAAATATTGTTTTGTGGCAATAAAAGTTACTATTTTTTTTTTTTCGTTTGTCTATGCTGTGTCCCACTGCTGGCAAAGCCCTCCCCTTTTTTCTTCCAAACCCCCCCTGTCTTGAGCGGCCTGTGGCCAAACCACCACTGCGGATGTTGGAGAAAACAGCCAGGCTGAAGAGACCGTGAGCGGTCGTTCACACGGTGCTGTCCTGCACGATATTTTACGATAAAAAAGAATGCCCATCTGTGCCCCAGAAATGCCCAGATAAAGTATATTACAAGATTTCTCTAATAAATAAAAACTAGAATTATGTTGTTAATTTTAAATCATATGAAGCACTGGATATTTTTTTTTAAAAATAAGACGTTCTTTGAAGCTTTGTATATAACCAAATTGTTTTCACAAACATATTGACACTATACAATGGAGACAGACTAGATAATTCCAAATAACTGACATGTTTATCTGATAACATACAGATAAGAATATAAAAGAACACTGATCTGGCTTAGCTTATGTGATGATCATGAAGTTCCTAGTGAAAAACTAATATCAATGCTGTCTGTAAACGATAAAATGTATAAAAAACCAGTAGGAAGTTATCATGTTTAATGTCCAATATCTTTTGAACCGGTGCTTTATATGACATTAAATCTAGATATCATACAAGTACTGTTAAAAAGTTATCATATGACATAGAGCTGCAATTTGGGCATTGCATGGCATTGCTGACTTTCAGCTCCATACTAATATGGGCATGGTTCTTTGAGATCACACGTCAACATCCTACTGTTCACACAGTCAAAAACAAATGCAGTTTGAAACCACCATGTGATCCCAAAATTATACAGCAAAAATATCGTACTGAATGACGCCGTGTGAACGTGGCCTGAGTGGACCGGACACGTTTCACAAATGCACCCAGAGAGATGGGCAACGATCGTCACTCACTGGACGCCTGAGGCCTCATTTACGGAGACGCGGGGCGTCGCGCGTTGCGTTGAGCGGCGCGGCCCGCACTGAATTCAAATATATGGCGTTGTATGAGTGCGTTTACGGAGAAGCGATTTTAGACGCGTTTGTTTGAATTAGGGCGTTTTTTGCGGCCGAGCCCGCCGACGCGTCCCACGCGGCGTTTATCGCGGCGGCGCACGCAGCGGCAATTCTCGATTTTTCGTCATTCATGCTGCAAGTTGCGACACGTGCGCTCCCATCTCTCGCCAACATAAAACTAGTCGATTTGATCGAGGCGAGCGTGCGCCGCCGCGATGCCCGCCGCGTGCTTCGCTACACGCTAGAGGATTCGCCGCGGGCGCCGCGGCGGGCACCGCCACGCCTCCCGTCTCGCTTCTCTATGAACATAGTCGTATATTGCTATAAGTTTGTGTTTACGCGTGCGATGATGCGTGCCGCTTCACGCGCCGCCCCAGCGTAAACAGAAAAAACGTCCGACGCGCCGCGAGACGCCACGCCACACGCGACGCGAGACGCCCCGCGTCTCCGTAAATGAGGCCTGAAGGAGGTTACTGGCGCTGATTCTCTTGTTCACAATCTAAAGTTCAGTGCATCTTTTTCTTTCTATTTCATTAAGGGTCAATTTATACTAGCGCAGAGTCGAAGTGCATCGAAGCGTCAAATTCTTTACAACTAAAGCGAAGCCGCACGAATGCGCGCGTATTCGCCAGAATGGGCATCAACAGCAGTGCTATTGAATCACTTGCCAGTTGACTCTCGTAGCTGAAACGTGTGTAAAATGGTTGACATTGATCTTGCTATGATATTACTTATGCACCAGGAAAATTAATTTTTCGTCCGAGTCCATCGTGTTCAACACCGACGCAGGCCAATTTCCGACTGATGACGCGTAGGTTCGCTAGTGGGCGCATGGATACGCGAGAATGCGCGCGCACCAATCAGCGTTGTTCACGCGCAGACGCGCGAATTCCGACGAATGCGCGTGTCTTTTTAAAATCTCAAAAGTAATGTGTGCGTTACGCTGTGGAGTTAAGGTTGAATTTGGTATGTTCAGTTTTGGATAGACGCTTCGATGCGTTTCGACTCTGCGCTAGTATAAATTGACCCTTAGGGTGCGTTTCCACAGAAGCGAAGCTGGGCGGAGCGCAGCGGAAACGTTTAGGAATCGTCCAATCACAGACGAGACGAGTGACGCGATGAGGATTTCAACCATTGTGATTAGTCGATTCCTGCACGTCTCTGCTCCGCTTCGCCCAGCTCCGCTTCTGTGGAAACGCACCCTTACGCAAGTACCCCGCTGACCGCTGAGGTCAGATAGGCAGTCGCTCCATGTAAAGTTAAATGTTGTCTAGTAAAGAATTTATTATTGATGTGTAACATCTTTCCTCCTGCAATCTGTGGGAGTAATTTCGTGAAAAGAAACTGAAGTGTGTAACAGGAAGCTGGAGATGCGCGCACTATTTGATTTGACCAATAAACGCACGTGATATAAAATTTTAAATCTAGTGTTAATTAAATACAATACAATTTTTATTAAAAAAAAATATTCTTCCTTACGAAAAATCATTTAAAATAATACCTGAATCATTTTTTTCAGGATATAGTGTTAATGTTCCTTATTACCAAGGCGAGATGTCAGATGTTACACATCATCAACAATTTTTTTTTTTTAAATAAAACAATATTTTTACGAAAAAGTATTATTACATTGTTTATTATATCAATAAAAGGTTACAGATTCAATTTTATATAACTTCATTTAAACATAATATAGCCAGACGTGGCATAAAATTTACACCATATGAATCGATAGATATAATAAATTAAATAGGTATAAAGAGGTAAAGTTTGTGAGTTTTTAGGTACGTGGGATAATCATCGGAACTACTGATTTGATTCCGAAAATTCATTCATTAATGGGAAGCTTCAGTATTGTAGTATCACAGGATATATTTTTTGTTTAACCTATTTTTCGTTTGGGTTTTATATACCCCAGCGCCCAGCTTATATATCGACAAATAAATATCTACGTACATCAATAGCGCCGTCTCCCTTGTTCATAGACTAAACTAAATTTAAGTTTATTATTTATTTATTGAGGATCTCCAACAAAGGATACACATAAAGAATACAACGTGTAACGTTAAATGCGCAAAACCTCAGACACCCCACCTGATTTTTAATTCAATTGACCTATTTCAGATTGAAAATAAGTCATTAACAAAATTGTAAAGGTTTTATGTGCTGTTTTAGTTTTACTGGCCATTCTGATCGTTTCTTGCGTCTGTGACGACGCTTTACCGAGGGAGGAGTCGTCACCGGGCCGCTGCGCCGCGCTGACATAGGCTTGCTTGACCTATTAATAAATAGACACGGCAACGTTTTTAATGAAGATTTTTTGAAAAATGTGACTTGTATTAAAAAGTGGTTCAATTAATTCTGCTCGTTATTCTGATCAAACTATTTTCAGGTTTTGCGCATTTAACGTTACACGTTGTATAAATTTACAATAATAAAAAGGTTCTTTTACGTGTGCTCCTTCAATTACAGGAGACCACAGCATGCACATATAACTAGGTGTAACACGATAAAAACAGAGAAAATAAATTATGAATACAAATTATAAGTTCAGTGTATCTTTTTCTATCTATTTCATTATGAAAAGGACAGAAGATAAATATTAGTTTAGTGCTGTCAAATTAGTCAGCGCCTGACGTATTTTTAGTAATATTTATCTTTTGTCCTTTTCTTAATGAAATAAAGAAAAAGATGCACTGAACTTAAATTTAGTTTAAAGGGAATCGGCGCCAATATCTACATAAACATTTATAAAAAAAAAACAAAAAGTGAATATACAGCGTGTAACGGAAGGGGGGTATCAACCCTGAAGGAGGTGAATGTGCTCATGAAACTCAACAACTTTCCCCAAAGAACATAGGTCGAAATATGAAAAAAAAATTTGGCCCTCCCTTACAAAACTGACTACCAGCTGATTGATTTACTATGGGAGGGCCAAATTTTTTTTTCATATTCGACCTATGTTCGTTGGGGAAAGTTGTTGAGTTTCATGAGCACATTCACCTCCTTCAGGGTTGATACCCCCCTTCCGTTACACGTTGTATAAGAGGTTCTTCGTAGTGTCGATGGGAAGCTAAATGGACCCGGCCCAGAATTCGGCTACGTGTTTGGCGCTATCACTAGCGTCCATTAGTTCCTGTAACGTGCAGCCGACAGGTCATGATATTAGGTGTCCCATCGTTTGTGGAACAGCACAAGCAAGGCAAGTCGCAAGGCGGAGTCGTCTACGAATCTCCACCTGCCCCTGCCGGTCGATTCTGTAAAAATCTCACCGTGAAATCATAAGTGAAGTGAGCGCTTAATAGTGTTAATCCCTAGCGAATGACAGCTCACTCGACGCTCACTTCACCCAAGCTTTCACGGTGAGATGGTTACAGAATCGCACGGCAGAACACGTTTTTCTTGTTTCGGCCAACCTGGGTCCGTCCGGAGTTCGTTTAAAGACTTCTTGGTTGGTTCTCAGTCGTATAAATTATACTGGCGGCACGGACACAAAAGTTGACTGGGGCGGTCAATATATTAAACAAAAAAATTCACGGGAACGAAGTCGCTCGCAGGAGCTAGTTACATTTATAACTGTAGTTTTACATACGGTGACACAATGGGCGATCTTATCGCTAAAAGCAGCGTTGATGTTGTATCTTTCAGAAATTTGCTGGAATACACGTCTTTTGGAAGCATGCTCAAGAAATTGGCTGTCAGCTCTGTTGTTGACCAGAAAAAAATTTGGATACAACAAACAGAGGTTAACATTTTATTATAAACTACATAATTATATAAATTAACAATTTTGTAAAAAAAAAATCATAGGTGGGTGAATAATATGTGCCAGAAAAAAAATTCTTACCATAGACAAAATGAGAATTAATGGAAGAAGTACATACGGCGACATATCGAGCTACATTCTTCCAGTTTAAGCTAACCTCGTACAGTATAGATGGAGCATACCGTAAGCATGGCACAATGGGAAAAAGTTCATTAATTCTAAGTATTATTTAACCCTTAAATGCATGATTTATTTTATCGTATTGCAAAAAAATGCTATAGTATAGGTATTTATATATAGAATTTAGATAATAACTATATAATAATTATACAATAATATTAATATTCATAGAGTATATATATTGTTTTGACAAAAAGAGGTGCGTTCAGAAACTCACAGCAATCACATTCTTAAAAAAATTAAATGACGTGCTTTGTTGCCATATGGCAACATTATGCATTTAAGGGTTAAGTCCCAGATAATAAGGGACAATCTTACTACTTAAAAAATAAATATGTTTAGTACCTACTAAGAAGTTTCCCAACGGATTAACTCAATAAGAATGCCCAGTACTGCATTTTGAAGGTCAGATAGGCAGTCGCTCCATGTAAAATACTGGTATTCAGCTGCATCCGGTTAGACTGGAAGCCTACCAAAACATAGATAGGAGATAATGATGTAACTCAATTACACTGCCCGATCCAGGAATCGAACCATAAATACAATATACAACGTGTCCCAGAAATCAACGTCAAGCCGAAAACGGGCAATAGGCCAAGTCGTGACAGCTATTAGAAAAATATAAAAAAAAATCTTGGTCATGTACTTTTCGAATTATAAGCATTCAAAAATAAATCTCAAAAAGTGACACCCTGTGATGGTTTTTCAAGTCCTGTGACTACATTATTAACATTTCGGTAGTTTTTTTCTCTGTGATGTAACCATGAATAACCCTTCTGTAAATTACAGTTAAAAGTAAAACGTAACTGCCTCAGTTCTAAATTAAATGTTAGATTTTTGCCCAATATTGAATTCAAAATAATGACATCACCCAACTTTAACCGACTGTACTGAAAAAAAAATCTACTACACTATTTTGGCAAGTAACTTTAAAAGATGGCGCGTTTAGTCAGGATTCCAAAATGGTATAACACATACTAATTGCTACTTCTTAATTGAGAAAAAACATTTTTTTTTTATGAAGCCGTAATTCATAAAAGTTCGATTGAGACGAAGAGTGACGTTATTTTGACTAGTGTGAGCGAGAAAGATTCATTTTAGCTAATGTGAGGTGACGCTACTTTGTCAAGTGGGAGCGAGATAGATAGTGACGCTACTTTTATCTAACTAAGAGGGAGACGGATTGACACATCATTTCATATGTGTGAGTGAAACAGATAGAGACGCTACTCTGGCTAAACAGGGATGCGTCGGCAAATTGTGCAATACTGCAGTACGTTACGCTCTTTCGTTGACTGCACATCTTTTTGTATTCGTATTGACTTCGTACTTACAACTGTGGCTTTGTTTATTGGACTTGATTTGCATTGTAATTTGGATTTATCTGCACCGTTTCTGACAACCCCGGACTTGTTTTAATCGCAACCCCGTGTTTGTGTAGTGTTTTATCATGCCATCTCGATACACCGCACAGGAATACGCCAACATGCATCTCATTTATGGAGAATGCTTATGCAACGCCAATGCCGCAGCAAGAGTGTATCGTGAGAGATACCCGAATGCTGAGCGTCATCCCGATCATCGAGTATTTATTAATGTGCATCGGTCATTATCAGAGGGTCGATTTCCTAGCCAAATGGTTAGCGAGGGAAGACCCGTTATGCCCTACGAAGCCGAAGTCTTGCAAGCAGTTGAAGAAGACAGAAGTATCTCAGTACGTGGAATTGAACAGAGCATAGGAGTCCCCAAAAGTACTGCACATCGTATTTTAAAAAAGAACGAGTTTCACCCATACCATGTACGACGAGTACAAAGTCTGCTACCCCGAGACTACCCAGAGAGAGTACGATTTTGTCGAACGATGTTGCAGAGGCACCGAGAGGACCCGCGATTCTTTGAAAAAATTCTATGGTCTGATGAATCAACATTTAAAAAGGACGGTTACATGAACCTCCACAATTTGCACGAATGGCACGTGGAAAATCCAAATTTGATGCGGGAAGATAGATCTCAGTACCAGTTTAAAGTAAATATGTGGACGGGAATTTTGAATGGTAAAGTTATTGGTCCAATCGAGCTGCCGGAGAATTTAAATGCCCAGGGTTATTTGAACTTCTTACAGAACCAATTACCAGAATTATTGGAAGAAGTGCCACTGAACATTTACGGCAGCATGTGGTATCAACAAGATGGCTGCCCAGCGCATTATGCTCTCACTGTACGAGAGTTTCTCAATCGAGAATACCCCGATAGGTGGATTGGGCGGGGTGGTACAATTTCGTGGCCTGCCCGTTCACCCGATTTAAACCCCATAGATTTTTTTTACTGGGGTACGATAAAGGATAAAGTGTACTCTAAACCAATTCAAGATTTAGACGAGCTGCGCCAAAGAATTGCAGAAGCCGCTGAATACATCAACTCAAGAAGATACGCCCGTCTTATTACGCGATCATTTTTAAAGAGATGTAGAACTTGCATTGCAGCTGAAGGAAAACAGTTTGAACATTTGTTATAAAACTTCGTAAATCTGATTTAATAAAAATTATAATAAAAGAAATCCAACGACTGAATTTTATTTCAAATGCACCTAAAACCAACAATGTACTTTTTTTCCTCAATTAAGAAGTAGCAATTAGTATGTGTTATACCATTTTGGAATCCTGACTAAACGCGCCATCTTTTAAAGTTACTTGCCAAAATAGTGTAGTAGATTTTTTTTTCAGTACAGTCGGTTAAAGTTGGGTGATGTCATTATTTTGAATTCAATATTGGGCAAAAATCTAACATTTAATTTAAAACTGAGGCAGTTACGTTTTAACTTTTAACTGTAATTTACAGAAGGGTTATTCATGGTTAGATCACAGAGAAAAAAACTACCGAAATGTTAATAATGTAGTCACAGGACTTGAAAAATCATCACAGGGTGTCACTTTTTGAGATTTATTTTTGAATGCTTATAATTCGAAAAGTACATGACCAAGATTTTTTTTTATATTTTTCTAATAGCTGTCACGACTTGGCCTATTGCCCGTTTTCGGCTTGACGTTGATTTCTGGGACACGTTGTATAGCACTATCAAATGAAGACATTTCATATTTTTTAAATCATATCTTAATAAAATAACATCACGCCCCGTAGGGGGTAGACACACACATTGCGCCATTTAAATTGAATTCATGCTTTAATTTCATTTTAATGATTTTTTTTAAATAAAATAATTAAAAGCATTACACATTAAATCTATTTTTACATGTCCAAGGCTTAACGTAAAAAAAAAAAGTTAATTCTAACTTAAATTAAAAAAAAAATGTTAAAGCTAAAAATGCTTAAAAAAACTAAACTAAAGATTAATAATAATAATACAAGGTGACAAGAGACCACAATACGCAATCTGTACACGTGTGTGCGTGTTTTTGACGTTCGAAAAGTGCTGATTCTCAGCCTAGTTTGAATAAATGACATTTGATTTTGATTTTGTAACCATGAATTCAGTAAGTACATGATTCTGAAACCCGCTGCGTTGAAATTATTCGTAGGTTATTAAAAAAAAAAAACTGGTCAAGTGAATGTGACTCACGCACCGAGGGGTTCGTACAAAGGTAGGTATGTAACTACAAATTTACGGTATTGGGATTGTTTTCCTTTAATTGTGCTACATGACATAGCTTCTTGCCAAATTTCATGATTCTAGGTCAACGAGAAACGGCCTATAAGTTTTGATTCCCTTGCGAGTGTCAAAATATGCGGCATAAACGGAACATAAACGCCCGTATCTATTGATTGCGTTGACTTAGAATTTTAATTTTTTCACTGCTTCGAGCGATTGCAGCCCTGAGTATTAGATATTTATTTCAACTAGATATCTTCACGCGTTCCTAAGAAAAAGAGACAACGAAGTGATCTTATAAGGGTTCCGTTTTTCCTTTTGAGGTACGGAACCCTAAAAATTAGTTACTGTTCATTCATTTTGTACAGACGCCAGCACATCAAGCTACCCGAAACTGTCAGATTTTCCCAATCAATTTTGAACCTTATGACTTAGCGATAAAGTTGAAAATCTATTAAAGAAATCTGACAGATTGTAGTAACTTGATGTGCTGGCGTCTGTACATGGAAAACTGCAATACTATACAGCGTGTAACGGAAGGGGGGTATCAACCCTGAAGGAGGTGAATGTGCTCATGAAACTCAACAACTTTCCCCAAAGAATATAGGTCGAAATATGAAAAAAAAAAATGGCTCTCCCTTACAAAACTGACTACCAGCTGATTGATTTACTATGGGAGGGCCAAATTTTTTTTTCATATTTCGACCTTTGTTCTTTGGGGAAAGTTGTTGAGTTTCATGAGCACATTCACCTCCTTCAGGGTTGATACCCCCTTTCCGTTACACGCTGTATTGCACTTTCTACTTTTTCTACTTACTGTTTGTTTTTTTTACACGTTGTATAATTTTAAGTCTAATCACTACATAGTATAAAACAAAGTCGCTGCCCGCTGTCTGTCCCTATGTATGCTTAAATCTTTAAAACTACGCAACGGATTTTGATGCGGTTTTTTTTAATAGATAGAGTAATTCAAGAGGAAGGTTTATATGTATAATACATGCATAATATAGTAGAGAAACACTGATCATTTTAGGGGTTTCTAATGTGATGTCGTAAATAAACACATTTTTTTGCGCTTACATTGCAAACGCTGGCTTAACCCTACGAGATAGATCAAAATAATGTACTACAGTATTGTACACCTTAAAAAGGTCTACAAAAAAGTCCGCGATGGCATATGTCTATCTCTTAGGGATAACCCACAATAACCATTTTTTATCCTATACTTTTTAAGAGAAATAATGGCTCTAAAATTATCAGTGTTTCTCTACTATATTATGCATGTATTATATGCATATAAACCTTCCTCTTGAATCACTCTATCTACTAAAAAAACCGCATCAAAATCCGTTGCTTATTTTTAAAGTTCTAAGCACACATAGAGACAGACAGACAGCGGGAAGCGACTTTGTTTTATACTATGTAGTGATAGTGATCAGCATTGCACCCGTGCGAAGCCGGGGCGAGTCGCTAGTTATAAATAAAACTACACTATTGTATTAGGTAAGCCTGCGATGATAGTGTATGTGAAATAAATAAATAAATAAAAACATTTTTTTTAGGTCAGTCTTAAAAGTAAGTTGTAGTCTCATTCCCTGCGAATTGTATTGGAACTGTTTTTTCATAGAAACCGGTACACCAACAACAGATTTTTGTTTTTCATAACCGACGAAAAATTTCTTTGCTACGTCTAGAATTATGTGCTGGATTCATGGTTTCAGTTTGCGCGTCGATATCCTGGCCAGCCTGTCAAAATGTCACGCCTTGCCTTAATACAAAAGGTAGGCAGAGCTCTATGTATAATAAATCCAAATTCCACGATTCGTATACCAACTAGTTTGTAATGATTGAAGAATGTCATAGGAAAAACTAACACCTTTAATAAATATACATTTAGACGTCCTGTCCAAATTTTAATCATGCATACAAAAAATCCATAGATAAAAAGACGTTCCGTTTTTCCGCATTTCCCAAATTTCGCGACTTTTCTTCCCAAAAACCTTATTTAGATCATGAGGATTATAAAAAAATCTCTCAAGCCATTCTAAAGTGATGTACTCACCAGCGAACAGCGTTTAATTTTTATTAACCGACTTCAAAAAAGGAGGAGGTTCTCAATTTGGATGATTTTATACTATCTTTTTTTTCTATACAGAGTGGATTTTTGAGACGGGGTAGTAAGGGCAGCTAAACTATTTTTTATTTATTTATTTTTCTTTATTTTCGGTCAGTCTGATAAAAAAAGTAAGTTCGAGTCTCATTCCCTGCGAATTGTATGGGAAAAGTATTTTGCGATTTCTGACTTTTCTAAACAAAATCGATAAGCATAAAAAAGTTTTTTTTTTTTGTGAAAATTGGCAATTTTCTTGCTGATTGTACAGACGCCAACACATCAAGCTACCCGAAACTGTCAGATTTTCCCAATCAACTTTGAACCTTATGCTTTAGCGATAAAGTTGAAATTTCAACTTGACAACTCCACGCGTTCCTGAGAAAAAGGGTCTTGACACACGGATAGACAACAAAGTGATCCTATAAGGGTTCCGTTTTTCCTATTGAAGTATGGAACCCTAAAAACGTAAGAAAAATTGAATTTCGCGGGGTACCCTGGAGCTTCACCATGAAGGATATTTTGAAACCTTGCACATTACACTCATGAATCTGAATCATACACCACCAAAGTTTCCATCCTCCCAGTTTTGATCTTCGCAGGATCTCCTATGTACTTATCAATACCTATATTGGACTTTGTTGCCTGTTTTTTGACAGTCAACACTGAAACTTCCTTCATATGGTGTACTCTTGCATGTAGACGGACATCGGAATACTTCCTGAAGGACTCGTGGCATATAGGACAGTCCGCTTTCTGCTTCCTTTCCTTATGTACTTCCCACATATGGTTCCATTTGAATTTTAGACTTTCGAAGCGTTCGCCGCACATAACGCAGCGGTAGCCGATGACGGTTTTCTCGTGGAAGTATCTTACATGGCGTCGATAAGACGTATCGAAGTAGAAGAGTTTGTTGCAAATTTTGCAGGTAATCGGCTGTGAATCCATGTGTTTCTGTGAAGCGAGAAATTTGTAGTTTTACTAAGAAAACAAAGTGACAGACATCAGGGACAGAGATTCAGTAAATCATTGATTGACACTGTTGGAGTTGCTGAAGATTGTAAGACTATCATTGCATTATAAAAACACAATTTTCTTTGTATTGTATAATTGCATATTTTATTTATTTATTTATTCAGATAACAGAGATCCATTGGGTTAGTAACAGTAGTCTTAACCTATGTATGTTAGTAATTAACTAATAACACCGACAATGTACAGGTGACAAGTGACCTCACCAACGGGCTGTCATGTCTCCCGGCTATAGCGCGTAGAATGCTGCTGGGGCTGCCACGGAGTCTGTTTAACAGCGAGGCCGCTTTCTTACGCCGTACAGCATTGAAGCAGTCGGTGCGTGCCTCAGCGAACATAGATGACGCGCTACAGGACCGAGGCAGACGCAATCGCACTCTAAGTGCGTTGTTGTACTGGATCCGCAGAGCATTGTGGGCGTTTTGGATGTGACTGAACAGCAGGCTCCCCGAGTACAGCGGCATGCTTTAAACAGCGTTATTTTCACCGCCACTGCACATCGGAGGAACCAGCGGGGCAGCATATTAGCGCGAACCGACAATGCTCTGCGCTCCCTCTCAATATCCGCGTCGTCTTTCAAATCCACGGAGGATTCACCAAGTGGCCCAGGTATTTAAGAGAATACACCCTGTGCAACTCCACACCGTTCAGTAACAGAGAAGGGACGGTGGAGGGACACTTGGTATCGGACTTGAAGACCATGTATGTTGACTTGCCTTCGTTGTATACAAGGCCATGGGAAGCAGCATACTGTTATAACCCTTATTACAAGGCAATAAAGCCTAAGTCAGCTTTTACTTATTTACAGTGTACAGTAATCCCCCCTATAACGCGGTAGATTGGTTCCGCGTTATAGGTAAACGCGTTATATGGGTATTCCCGTATAACACGTTCTTACGACCTCGTATAACGCGTTACGTATAAATAATTCATCACTTTTAACTTTTCTCGCTGCAGGGGGTTTAAATGGAATATTTAAATTTCACACGCTACCGTGTTATAGGGAGGATTACTGTACTTTTCCTTTACTAAAGTACTGATGTTGCATTTTTACCCAATGCACAGAAATAATATGTATAATAAATAAAAGTTAGTGAGATTCTGGACGCTGTCATGTAATCTAGTGTGCCCAAATTAAGGGAACAATTAAGAGGGACATAGCCAAAATATAAGTACTCAAGAACTTGTATGTCTGTGTTGTTGTATTGTGGTGAATCAAAGTGGTTCCAGTACAATAATTGCTTTTTTTTTTAAGACGAACGGAGTCCGCTTAGTAACCGTACGACTCTCAAATATAGAGAAGCTTACGAAGTGCACCGACCGAGGGGACCAGCGGCCACCATTTTGTCTATCTGCGACTTCCAAAAAAGCAATTCATAGTGAATAACTTCAACCGAAGTTAAAGTTATTTAGTAGCAAAACATGAACCAACGATAACAACTTTGTAGGTTGGAAGTAGATCGTTTTTTTTTTTTTGGAAAAAGGTTTTTATTTGCAATACAATAACATAGAAAAAGAATCCAACTCACCTCAATATGCTTCTCCAAAGACGCTTTCGACTGAAACTTTTTACCGCACAAATCACAGATAATCACTTTCAAATTGTGCACTTTTTTATGCTTTGTAAAGTTGCTTGAATCACTAAAGGTGCGATCACACAGTTCACACTTGTATACAGGTAGGGACGCATGGTCCCGCATATGTTGTTTATATTTTTCTGGTACAGCAAACCCTTGTTCACAGACCTGGCATCTGAGCTCCTTGTAGATGTGTTTCTGGCTGTATGCGTCATTTAACAGATGCTCTATAATGTGGCGCTTGCATTCGTTAACCCGTTTGAACCAGCGGTGACAGTGGTTGCATTCCTTTGGCTGTTTTGTTAAGCGGGCTGTAAAAACAAATATTTTGACTTACGAAAGAAGTTTATTTGAGGTAAACATGACGCAGAACACAAGAAAGAACAAGACGGGGTAAAATATGAATCACATCCACGCATACAACCATCGTAGAGTATAATGCTGCGACCCTATGCGAGACAGTCCCAGCGCTGGTTCTCAGCGACACAAGGGGTTGACTTGATGACGTCAACCGGTGCAGTATTCGAAAAGATACAAATAACACAATAAGAAATAAAATAAAAACACAATAACTAATTGTTAAGTACATAGTTTTTAAGTCATTGTTACTAAAATTATATGGATTATGTGTAGTCCGAAATAAAGAATACAACGTGTAACGTTAAATGCGCAAAACCTGAAAATAGTTTGATCAGAATAACGAGTAGAATTAATTGAACCACTTTTTAATATAGGTCACATTTAAAAAAAAAATCGTCACTAAAAACGTTGCCGTGTCTATTTATTAATAGGTCAAGCAAGCCAATGTCAGCGCGGCGCAGCGGCCCGGTGACGACTCCCCCCTCGATAAAGCGTCGTTGCAGACGCAAGAAACGATCAGAATGGCCAGTAAAACTAAAACAGCACATGATAATACCTTTACAATTTTTTTAATGACTTATTTTCTCTCTGAAATAGGTCAATTGAATTAAAAATCAGTTGGGGTGTCTGAGGTTTTGCGCATTTAACGTTACACGTTGTATACAGCATGATTTTTTTTACCACGTCCAATTTTTTACCGGGTGTGCTAACCATGAATATGAACAACTTTCACTATGGAACCAGATCAAGAAAAAAAAAATCAACTGTTTCATACATTTTTGTCAAGTAGGTACCTACCTATTGAACTTTTGTTTTTTTTTTTCGTGACTTCAGAGTTGGTCCCATAGTGAAAGTTGTTCATAGTCATGAGTAGAACACCCTGTAAAAATTTGGAGCCCGTAAAAAAAATCTTGCAGTATAAATATGTATCAATACCGGTATTGAAAAATTGTCGGGATCCCGGTACTCGAATTGGCAGCTTTAGCAGCAACCCAATACCAACCTTATTACAACGGCGATAAGCTTATTACACTGTGATTTTGACAATTCAAAGTCTACTCATAGCACAAGCTCTGCTTAGTTTGGGACTAGATGGCGTTGTGTGAAAGTTGTGGAATATTATTATTAAAATGACTGTGGACTATAGTGCATTTAAATGAAAACATAATACAAGGCATAACCTCCCCTTAATTAACATAAGGCATTAACCCCTTGGGTACATTTGACGTCTGAGAGACGTCATTCACTTAGTCTTGTTTTCCCTAGGAGCGGATGACGTGTCTAAAACGTTATTTGAGTTTAGGCATTTCATTGTAGCTTGTATCAGTCAGAATAGAAGAGGCATTTACAGTATTTCGGTCGGTGAACATTAACGAATCTACTGGGAACAAAATGAATTGAATAACTCTAACAATTGGGGAATCCCTGTGCTGTGTGGAAACGAAAATGTGGCATTGGATTGGTTGATGGAAATTTCCATCACGATGCAGTTAAGGGTTAAGTCCGCCATTGTACAGACGCCAGCACATCAAGCTACTACAATCTGTCAAATTTCTTTAATAGATTTTCAAATTTATGGCTAAAGTATAAGGTTTAAAGTTGATTGGGAAAATCTGACAATTTCGGGTAGCTTGATGTGCTGGCGTCTGTACCTTTTTGTGTGCGAAGTTTAATCACTACATAGTATAAAACAAAGTCGCTTCCATGTCTGTCTGTCCCTGTATGTATATGCTTAGATCTTTAAAACTACGCAACGGATTTTTTTTTAAAAGATAGTGATTCAAGAGGAAGGTTTATATGTATAATACATGCATAATATACAAGGTGTAACTTAAATAACGCACAACCTCTTAAGGGGTCATTGTACTCATCATTATGAACAACTTTTACTATGGGACCAAACCTGAAATCGCGAAAAAATAAATCAGCTGTTCCCTACATTTTGACGAGTTATGCGAACATAAATGTAGGGAACAGCTGATTTTTTTTTTCGCGATTTCAGGTACCAAACCTGAAATCGCATAGTAAAAGTTGTTCATAATGATGAGTACAATGACCCCTTAAGAGGTTGTGCGTTATTTAAGTTACACCTTGTAGTAGAGAAACACTGATAATTTTAGAGGTTTCTTATGTAATGTCGTAAATAAACACATTTTTTTGCGCTTACATTGTAAACGCTGGCTGAACCCGTCGAGATAGATCAAAATAATGTACTACAGTATTGTACACATTAAAAAGGTCTAAAAAAAAGTCCGGGATGGTATATGTCTATCTCTTAGGGATAACCCACAATAACCATTTTTATCCTATACTTTTTACGAGAAATAATGGCTCTAAAATTATCAGTGTGTCTCCATTGCACCCGTGCGAAGCCGGGGCGGGTCGCTAGTTAAATAATAAATGCAATACTCACCAAGGCACTCCTTTATAATAGTTTCATGCAATTCACTGTGCTTGTGCATAGACCTTGAAGTCACTTTAATAGGATGCGTAGGCTGAGCATTTATATGCAGCTCCCAATGCTCAAAAAAGTTTTGAAAAGCTGTCGTCTGTCCGCATTTTTTGCATTGAAAATCAGGTTTTATCATAGCCTTGCCTGCGTGTGTAATCATTCGGACTCGTACAAAATTTTGTTTGATGTGTTGTTGTAGGTGCTGGCCCAGATGTGTGTATGTGTCAAATTCTTTCAGGCAATCTGGACAGGATAGGTTTTTGTAACCATGCTCTTTGAAATGTGTCAAATATTTTTTCATAGACACAAATGTATTTTTACATTTTGTGCATGTGTAGGTTTTATGCTTGATTGGGGTTTTGCCGCAGTCATAGTCTATGTGATTTTTATATTGTTTGTGCCTTGCTGTAAATCCACATTTACTACATCTGTATAGTTTTTTGTTTTTCCTATTATTCCCTTCTATAATAACTTGTGGTCTTAGCATGGAATCTTCATTCAATTCTTGTGGAAATTCGTTTGTGTCATCATTTTCTGATTCTTGGTTCTCTTCTGTCTGTTCTACAGTATAATCGGCATCTTCTTGAATTGATTCTTGTTTCACTAATAAGTCTTCTATATTGAAGTGCAGTTTGATAATATCTTCTTCGTATTCTTCTTCTTCTTCTTCTACTACGTATTCTTCTTCTTCTTCTTCTACGTATTCTTCTTCTATGAATTCTTCTTTGACACTTATTTCGTGTTCAAAATTCTCGGTACGATTCTCTTCTTCATTCATTTGGTTTTCAAATTCTTCTAATGGTTCTTCTTTGATTGTAAGTCTTGGGCTGTCTTCTGGCTCTTCTGGTTATTTTAAAAATGGTAAAATGATTAATAAAAATGTGAGGGAGGGGGGGGGGGGGGGGGGTAAAGTTTCTCTGTGGATTGATGCATTTTCTCCTACATACAGATTACTAAGTTTTATAGATGTTTTTGTTATTTAGATACGAGACAGTTTTTCGTGCAACAATTCGTGTGTACACCATGTAATAAATAATGCATGCTTTTTAAGCTCCTCATGTACTACAAAAACTTTATTTGCATATACAACATTATTTTTAGTATATGGCAAACCCGAAACACGTGTCTAGTATTTATATGTAAAGAACCTATGTACAAAATTTCAAAAGTGTATCATGAAAAATCACGAAGTTATAAGCTTGTTATGTTATCTGATTTTCCATACAAAAAGTTGGTTACCACGTAGCACGCGCCGCCGGCCGACCGGCTGTGACCTGTGTTGTGCGCATATGATTGCGGATATGTACTTAGTGTCGCTCAGTGTCCAACTTGTTACCATTTTTAAATATTTTGGAACAAAATATAACATGATGTAAAAATTATTGGAATCGATTCAGTTACTTATTCTGAACAAACTATATTCAGGTTTGCAGTATACTAAAAATAATGTTGTTTAATTTATTATTCCATTTTTTTTACACATATAGGCGCTGTCCTTCTTCATTTTTTTTTCTTTTTATCAAAAGATACGAGCATTTATGTTCTGAAATGAAAACCTATAGGGTACCGACCTAGAATCATGAAATTTGGCAAAAAATATTTTAAAACTATTTACATAACTATAAATTTGTACGGGGCCCTCGGTGTGCGAGTCCGACTCGCATTTGACCGTTTTTTTTTTTTAATTATGAGGCATTGGCATGCGACATTTTTGCATCGCATTCATTTTACGAACTTGCAACTCACAATATGGTCACAAACAACCATAACCCTTTATAACCGGGAGTAAAAATTTCGCATAGATCAGTAAAAACTTATTAATCATTTGGAAAGTGTTCAGAGGTCCTGGGAAAAATACTGGAAAAAATCTCATGCAACCTGGTCTTCAGCAGTCAGATCCTCACATACGTGAGGTTCAGGAATAATTTCATAGTCGCTCGATCGTGCTCAGAATTTTGTAAAGTCGAAACTCACGATCACTTCAACTCGGTTGGAAAGGGATATTTCGGGCGAACTTTTATTTATGACTTATCATCACTTCAGACTTGTATTTACGGAAGGGTTGGGCAGAGGTGGGAGCTATAGTACACCCACATTTCGCCATTTATGTTTAACCTTCAGTTACCGACCCTCATTTTCAGTACTTAGTTGCCGAGGTTAGGTCATGGTGACACCCTATTTACGTCCGTCGCCCCCCACACATCTGGACCCGAGGCGGCGGCGCGTAGTGTTCCACGCGCGCCCCTCTTAGACGTCGCGGGGGGAGTTTAACACCTCACTTCCCCCCCTGACACGAGGAGAGGCCCGCAGTAGCGGGCCAGCACCAGCCGGGGGTTGCGGAAGTATCGTTCGTTCCCGCGACCCCCGGCGTAGGTGAGAGAGGGAACACCGGGGTGGTTTTTAGTCAGTAAGAGTCTGACAGACCTCGCCGCCCGCCCCAGGGCGGCGGACATCCATGAGGATTTTCCAACCCGAAACAAAAAAAAAAAAAAATGGTGACACCCTATTTGAAGTGACGTTTTAATCAAATCTATATTAAAAATCTGTTAAAATTATACAGGGTTATTTGTAAAACACCAACAATCTCTTAAGAGGTCATTGTACTCATCATTATGAACAACTTTTACTATAGGACCAAACCTGAAATCGCGAAAAAAAAAAATCAGCTGTTCCCTACATTTATGTTCGTACGAGTCGTCAAAATGTAGGGAACAGCTGATTTTTTTTTCGGGATTTCAGGTTTGGTCCCATACTAAAAGTTGTTCATAATGATGAGTACAATGACCTCTTAAGAGGTTGTTGGTGTTTTACAAATAACCCTGTATATAATCTTAATGATTACTTAACAAACATTGGGATGAAATCATAAAAACTCAAACCAAAACAAGCAGCTACTGAAAGAGACAGATACAGTCGAAGCTCTCTATAATTAAGCCCTCTATAGTCAAGTACCGTTATAATCAAGTCCGAAAAGTCCTCTATGGTCAAGTAATGTATCCCCACTCTACAAAGACCGGAAAACGTGCAGGCGCCATATTGAAATCATGCTTAGCGCGCTTTTGAAATATAGAATATTGAAATGCATATTTTTACATGCACATACAGTCCGCGCGCGAGCTCCGAGGAATGATAAGGAATGTTGACGTAATGAGCTAGAGTTGTGATTTAGTCGATATTGCACTGTCGACATCTTGAGCCTCCGCGCGAGTGTACTTCATGAAATCATTTTATGAGGGTATTATGTACTTGAAATAAAAAAAAATGATGAAAATAAACTCCCCTCACGCACTTCAATAATAAATGAGTCGACAACATTCTCCATTAAGCCATCCCTTTGACAGTAATGTTCAGTAATGTTAAAACATGTTTATCATATCTACACCAATCTTCTTTTGTGACATGCGTGATAGCTTTTTCGGTGATCTCCTTCAGTCTCGTCAGAGAAAAATCTGAAGTAATGTTGTGTTCCCTCACGAGCCTTTTAACTTTTGCCCATGCGAGCTCTATTGGGTTCAAGTCGCACATATAAGGCGGCAATCGCATTGCATCGTGACACAAAACAACATAATTATAAGTGTAGTACTATTTATAGTAGAACATAACACTACCTACTATCGCAAAATTAAAAATGCCTCGATAAGCGTGTTCTCGCGTCAAGGTCGACACTAGTACTGGGAGAGTGCGGGGGATGGAGCGACGGTCGGGCGCGGCGCACACCCGCCCGCTTCCTCAGCCACCGATTCCTCGGAGCTCGCGCGCGGACTGTAGTTGCGCATTCACGCACACACTGCTACTTACATATAAATGAGGCAAGGAGGAGAAAATGAATGCGAGTAGTGGGGACTGTCTTGTAGTGGTCACTTCATGCACCGAGCGCTTGATTATAGAGAGCTTCGACTGTATAGTGGGTGTCCGGAAAGTCATGGATTACCTTTTACCTGCTGGTGGGCCACATTGGGATCTACCAATAAAAAAAAAATGACCATGGTAAAAGTCTTATGGTTTCCGAGTTTATTGATGTTTAATGAAATTTCGGAAAATCTCTACCTTTGATAAGTTATTTCCATGCCATTTCTATGAATGAAAACTTTTTCGAGTACAGGTTTTTTTTATTTTCATCTTGAATCATCCTACTATCGATTGAATACAAGAAAGTTACAGATATTATCTTTTAAATATCCAAAATTTAGGTTGAAACTTAAGATTTTCACCAAAAAAAATTTTACCTTATTTTTGATGACCGATCAAAAATTTTGGTGAAAAAAAAATTTTATTGGTAGGTCATTATTTTTTTATTGGTAGATCTCAATGTGGCCCATCAGCAGGTAGCAGGTGTAATCCATGACTTTTCGGACAGCCCGTATAACCCTATTGGTTGTTAAAATATTCCTGTTTCAAATTGCGCGGTGTCACGGTGACACCACCTCGGCAATTAAAGGTTAAGTCCAACGTAATAAGGGGTGAGTCTATTTCTATCACTAAGAGATTCCTAATGGAAAACTCAATATCACTGTCCGACATGAGAATCGAACCCAGGACCTCATGCTCAGCGGTAACGCTTGCGACCGCTACACAACGAGGCAGTGTAATGTGTTTCAAGATTAATTAAAAAGTTACCTTTAACAACAACGTTTCCCAATAAAAAATCTCTTGTTGATTCTAGCTCTGCTTGCAACAATTTCTGTTCACATACTGAAACAGATTCTCTTTCACTTTTTAATACTGATTCTTCTTCTGGTACGGGTTCTTCTTCTTCAGGTATGGATTCAGTTCCTTCCAGTACTAATTCTTGTTCTTCCAGTTCCGATTCTTTTTCTTCCCATACTGATTCTTGTTCTTCCAGTACCGATTCTTTTTCTTCTCGTACTGATTCTTGTTCTTCCAGTACCGACTCTTTTTCTTCCCGTACTGATTCTTGTTCTTCCGATACCAATTCTGCTGCCTTTAGTTCCGATTCTTGTTCTCCCAGCACCGATACTTGATCTTCCAATACGGATTCTTCTTCATCCCCTTCTGATTCTGCTAAAGTTTCATATATACATGACGACGGTACTAAAATCTGGAAAGAAATAGGCGCATTTATCATTTTATTTACTCACATCAGTTATTTTAAAATCAAAAAGCACTATTATTAGTGATGCAAGAGACTTAGTCGTTTAGGGCCTCTGAAAAAGACTCAGTCGTTACACTAAAGGACTAAACGACTTAATCCTTTATAGGGCAGAAGATACTGGCTTGCGTGTTAAAAATAAAACACGGGGATATTAAAAATAATATTTATTGAATACCCCTATAATGCGTTTTTCTATAACGCGGAACCAATCTACCGATTTATAGGGGGATTACTGTTTATGTGTTTTGATAGTAGACGTGATACACTACTTTATCCAAACTCATGAAATTTGAAAGTATACGTCAGGAGGTATCGCAGATGCGTTGCCACCACAGAAACAAAGTTAAAAATGTCTTGTGAGCTCATAATTAGAGTTCATCATCTGCCTAGCCTTTTCCCAACTATGTTGGGGTCGGCTTCCAGTCTAACCGGATGCAGCTGAATACCAGTATTTTACATGGAGCGACTGCCTATCTGACCTCCACAACCCAGTTACTGGGTAATACAATACCCCTTGGTAAGACTGGTTGTCACTTTCGGGCTTCTGACTACCCGTAACGACTGTCAAAGATCTACGAATGACAGCCGGGACCAACGGCTTAACGTGCTTTCCGAGGCACGGAGGGGTCTCGGTATGTAAAGATGGTCACCCATCCACAGACCAACCGCGGCAAGCGTAGCTTAACCTGATCGATCGACCTGTGCGGCTGTTATTATTTAGCCACGGGCCCCTCCTCATAATTAGAGTTAAAAATAATAAAAAAGAATGCCAGAATAAAAATATTGTTTGCAATTAGTGCAAGTTTTTAGGCTTCTGAATATCCGAAACGGCTGTCAAAGATCTACGAATGACAGCCGAGACGAACGGCTTAGCGTGCTTTCCAAAGCAGAGAAGGGTATCTACAACGTGTAACGTTAAATGCGCAAAACCTCAGACACACCAACTGATTTTTAATTCAATTGAGCTATTTCAGAGAGAAAATAAAACATTAAACAAATTGTAGAGGTTTTATGTGGTGTTTTAGTTTTACTGGCAATTCTGATCGTTTCTTGCGTCTGCGACGACGCTCTATCGAAGGAGGAGTCGTCACCGGGCCGCTGCGCCGCGCTGACATTGGCTTGCTTGACCTATTAATAAATAGACACGGCAACGTTTTTAATGAACATTTTTTGAAAAATGTGACCTATATTAAAAAGTGGTGCAATGGATTCTGCTCGTTAATCTGATCAAACTATTTTCAGGTTTTGCGCATTTAACGTTACACGTTGTATATGTAGCGGATGGTCCCCACCCATCCAAGACTGCCCGCGGCTACTGTAGCTTAGGGTTCGAACGACCCGTGCGGCTACTATTCTTAAGCCTTGACCCCAAACAAAAAATTCAATTTTGAGAAAATAATACTCACTTTAGGAAAATAGCTCTGACGTTTCGTTTCTTTGAACTCATGGTTTAACATCCAATGTGCCACTGCGTCTTTGTTATTCAAAAACACATTCAAACCCTCACACGTCACACATTTCTGTACTATCATATACTTATCTGTATGTTTCAACATATGTTCATACTTTTTACAGTTATATGCCATAACTGCTCGGCAAACTTCACATTTGTAAGGTTTACTTGAACGTTCCATATGAATTTCCAAAGACTTGACATTTAAGAAGCTCTGTAGACAGTGTGGACACTCGCTATAAGGTCCCTTTTGTCCGCATTTATGTAAATATTGACAAGAATACCTCTGCGAGCAGCGCTTGCAGGTCTTGTAGTGAGACATTATCGGTATATCAGACCGAACGGAATGAGACAGCACTAAATGACTGTTTAATTCTTCCTTTGTATTAAATCTTGACTTACATATATCACATTTGAACGGCTTATCCTCATTTTTACAAACAGGGCAGCTAGAAAAATGGTCTCTTAAACCCATACAGCTAAAAAACTGTTTTGTGCAACCTGCATTTCTGTAATATTTCTCCTGGAATCTAGATTCTATCTCGTGAGCACCATAATCTTTACCGCATCGGTAACAAAGTCCTTCTGTATATATATCTTTTATAACAACAAGCCTTTGGTGATACGCTATCAAATTAGCTTCATGCATTTCATATTTTTCCAAAGCTATTATAACCAATAAATCATTGGTATGTTTCGAAGACAAATGGTTGCGGAAATCTGTCAAATGCCACCAGGACCGCGTACAAATATAGCATTTGTAGAAAAGAGGGCTTTCTCTGTGAAAACTACGGAACTGCCAAGTACGCCATTCATCTAAAGCCTGCTGTATTCTCATCTCATACCATTCTTGCTCTAGCTTCCACTTCTCTTCATACCCTATCGTATTCCTAACATATATATTTAGGATTTTATCAGCAACATTTGTTGAATCTTGGAGTATATTCTCGGCAGCATCAAGTATGACTTCGCGAGAAAGCTCGAAAGGCTCGGTTCGTGCTTCTGTCTTATCTTTAACATTCGGTGATAAACGATTTTCGTCAATAATCCCTTCAAATTCGTCGTCGTCATCACAAGATTCTATTTCAATGTTAATCTCGAATTTTCGGGGAGATATCTTAGTTTGTGGTTCATTATCTTCTCTAGCTGCTGCGTTAATTTTTTTTAGGACGCTCGTGTCCACCTCTTCTGGTTTTGAGAAGGTTGGCTCTGGTGGTTTTTCTATCACATTATTTGTTGGTTCTCTGTTTGTGGGCTGATTTATGGTTTTAGGTACTTTCGGCTCTGGAACCTGAAAATATTAAGTTTTAAATGAATTTGATTGAAAAGTGCAATAAAGGATGATATTTATTTATTTAACACTTCAAGCACATAAATGTACAGAGGCGGACTTAATGCCATAGGCATTTTCTACCAGTCAACCTTTGGGTGATGCAAAGACAAACAGTCGGTCGATTCTGTAAAAATCTCACAGTGAAATCATAAGTTACAATGCACTGACCGGACTGGTCCACTGAAATCAAACGCAAACTCAAAGCATTTATTTCAAATAAATCAATTACAGGCACTTTTGAATTGTCAAGGGGTCGGTCAGTCAGAAAGATGAAGCTAGTTGCCCATTCCAAAGCGTAGCAGGTACCTGTGGAGAAGAACAGGCAAGAAACTCCACGGACACTCTTTTAAATCATAAAATTGTTACAAAATATTGGTTACATCATTCATGTTGAAATTATTATACATGTGAGAACGATGTAGAAAGACGTGCACATTAAAAGCGTTCGTACTAAAAAGGATAAAAAAAAACAATTCAGAAATGAAAATACTTAAATTAAAATAAAATAAGCCGTGGCGGCTAAGAGATGACCAGTCCCTACTGACGGCGCCCGTTCACGAACGTGACCTGTGTGGTACTTTCCTCAAAAATCCATTTCAGACATCAATATACGTCATGGTCTTCACATGATCTGAACTGGATTATGTCTGGACTTTAAAAGAGATTGTAACCTCTTCAGTTTGCTTCGGCCTTTTTTCTCAAATAGCTTATTTTATTTTTTAATAATATGACGTGTAAAATTGATTCAGATATTGACAGAATAAACAATTTATTCATTTATTTAATCTTTTCGCACACAAAAAAGTACAAAGGCAGACTTAATGCCTAAGCGGTCTTTCACACGGTGCTGTCCTGTACGATATTTTACGATAAAAAGTTGAGATCACACGTCAAGATCCTACTGTTCACACAGTCAAAAACAAATGCAGTGTGAAACCACCATGTGATCCCAAAATTATACAACAAAATATCGTACAGAATGACGCCGTGTGAACGTGGCCTTAGGCATTCTCTACCAGTCAACCAAGGGTGGTGGAGAGATTAGATGGCAGGTGCTTTGATTGAGCCGAACAATAAAAAAAAACCGCCCGAGCGCGAGTCGGATTCGCGCACGAAGGGTTCCGAACCATTATCTATAAAAACGGCGAAAAAATCATGTCTGTTGTATGGGAGCAGGCGGCAGGGTCTGTCAGACTCTTACTGACTAAAAACCACCCCGTGTTCCCTCTCTCACCTACGCTGGGGGGTCGCGGGAACGAACAGTACTTCCGCAACCCCCGTCTGAAACCCCTACACCAACATTTCACATAAAAAAAATCTTACACCCCCAGCCACTCCTAAAAGATCCTGCAACATATGTACTGACGGTTCACCAGCTTTTCATAATGTATAATACTTCTCTCTCTCCATATTTAGCTACAATGGTGACAATACTAACAAGAGACAGAATGATATAGTATGCATGTCTAATGCAGCCAAGAAAACATGTAAGTAACTGATGTTTTGAACGTTCAATGAACTAAATGTCGAAGTGGAAACAGAAAAAACACAAAAACAGACAAAAATCCTGAATGTCAAATGAAGAAATAGATAAATTAATGGAGCATTTTTGTATAAAAAAAAATTAAAAAAAATGTGTCTGACCACTTGTTTCAATTTGTGTCTGTTTCCACTTTGACATTTCATTCATTGAACGTTCGAAACTTGAGGTACATCTCAAAACATGGCTTTGTAGAAAGATTTTTACATTCTTAGGCCCATTTCTGTACAAGAGATTGAATAGAAAATTAAGTACATATTTATAAATTAAATGCTTTAAAAGAAAAACTTTAATATTTCCTAACCATTGAGCACAGACAGAAGATCTACTTGTTTTCTGCAAATAGAAGTGCTAACATGGTATTATTATACATTTATTTACCAGTTTTAATTTAGTTTTTTACATTATATTAATTGTTAATTTATTATATTAAGTACTAGCGGCCCGCCCCGGCTTCGCACGGGTGCAATGCTGATCACTAAATAGTGTAAAACACAGTCGCTTTCCGCTGTCTGTCTGTCCCTATGCATGCTTAGATCTTTAAAACTGCGCAACGGATTTTGATGCAGTTTTCTTTAATAGATAGAGTGAGTCAAGAGGAAGGTTTATATGTATAATACATGCATAATATAGTAGAGAAAGACTGATAATTTTAGAGCCATTATTTCTCATAAAAAGTTAAGGATAAAAAATGGTTATTGTGGGTTATCCCTAAGAGATAGACATATACCATCGTGGACTTTTTTGTAGGCCTTTTTAAGGTGTACAATACTGTAGTACATTATTTTGATATATCTCGAAGTGTTCAGCCAGCGTTTACAATGTAAGCGCAAAAAAATGTGTTTATTTACAACATCACATTAGAAACCTCTAAAATTATCAGTTTCTCTACTATATTATGCATGTATTATACATATAAACCGTCCTCTTGAATCACTCTATGTATTAAAAGAAACCGCATCAAAATTCGTTGCGTAGTTTTAAAGATCTAAGCATATATATAGGGACAGACAGACAGGGAAGCGACATTGTTTTATACTATGTAGTGATTTATGCACTTTCTAGTCTGAAGCACAGGTTCAACCTAGTTCAGGGAAATTAGCAACTGTGCTCTATTATATATTATATTAAGTGTTAGGTGTTTATTGTAAATGTGTCCCATAAGTAAATAAACGACTTTAACCTACCTAATTTCCTTCCTTCTTACTACTTTTCTACCTATTATTCATAGTACCAAAATACAGATTTTATTTCTTTGAAAACACTGGAATTTTTAATTGTACCTACTATCTTGAAGTCTTCAATGTGTTACAAGTCTGAATGATAGTAATTATGTTCAAGTTGTTTCATTTTTAATTTATTATGTATCGCGTTTTGGTTATGCATTTATTAACTGAACATAAGATTAGGAAATTAGTCAAAGCCTTTATAATTCTGTAGAATTTCTTTAAATACCACTTAAATTGTATAATACCGCCTCAATAGTATCGACAAGAATGATGTCAGTTGCTAACGAAAACATTTTTCGTAGGTAGATTTCAACACCGATTTTCGCGTGATTTTCACCTACCCCCACAAAAATATTGTAAAATAATGTCATAATTTATATAAAATACAACTTTCTGTGGACTTGAACATCAATTGCGCTTTATATAGGGCATTTCATACAAAACCCCTACAACAATAACGGCATAAAAACTAGGCATACAAGTTGTTACGCGTTACGCGTGCAAACTTTGGGTCAAAATGGTGGTAGTGGTATTTCCTACCTGCAATTCAAGATCATCTTCTTCAACAGCACACTCTCGAGGCACTAATTTCGTCTTTCTCGACCTTTTTCTTGATGTGTCTGCCATTTTCACACTTTAAACATCCCACATGCACTTTTAAGCCACAAAATTATGCTAAAAACTGTTCAAATTCGTTTGGTAGACAATACACGACCAAGGTAAAACGCGAAATTATTTCCAAAACATTAAGCGACCGGACCAAGGCTAGATGTCATTACAAAGGATCATTTCTAAATCGGACCTCTCTGTTTGCCTCAGGAGATTGCGCATAGACACTAGTGCCATTGTTTTGCAAATCTCCGTATTTTACTGTTTGACAGCTTAGGTTATGGACGCATGTCGGGTAGTCGGTGACAATCTCTCTCTACGAAACGTTTCGTTTCGTATTAAAATACTAGATGCTGAAAAATGGCGATCTATAAAGTATTGTAAATATCATAATTTTATTGTTTTTCACCTGAAACAGTTCATTGGGAAGGCAAAGAAAAACCGACCGAGTGCGAGTGTAGTCGGACCGCAATAAAAACTTTGTATTTCATTGTGGTTACATTTCGAAAAAACTATAATAAACACAGTTATTTTTGGGGTTGTAGGTAACCGGAATTATATTAAAAACTTATGGACTTTGAAACATCATAATCGTTTTAATGATGGGATCCAACAATACTCCACATGGTTGTGTAGCTCAATCCTCTCTGTGAAGTTATAGTAGTAGTTTATGTAGTTTTAATCATCAACCGTTTATTTTTACATTATACAATAACGTTACAAAGTTTTGATGCACCTGTTTTTGAGTTACTGGCTAAACGCCATAGTAGAATTGATGTACGGTTTAAAAGCTTGTTGACGAATACTCTTTAACTTGTAGAGCCTATTTAGCTACCATAGTTTTCTTTTTAATTTCGTTATTATGTACCTGTGGTAGGTATTCGTTATGTTGATCCGTGAATATGTAAAAATACATGACGTATGTACAAGCCAGTTTTTTTCCTGCTTATTTTATTTAGATGTAACGTCGGCAACGATACAAAAGTAGCAATTCTTTCTTTATCTTTAAGTCTGTCATTTTCTTCCGATAACGCAAAGCATAACATCCCAGGACACTAAATTTTACAAGGAACGCCAACAGATAACGTAATGCCTTTAGTCACTGCAACAATATAATTTAAGATCAGCGTCTCGATACCTACTGTATTCCACTGCAAGCAGTTAGCATCGGTCGACTCGCCTTGTAACGAAACGCTATTATCACCTTGTTTTTGTATTATCTGTGTGCAATGACAAATAACCTCAAAATAGGCGCAAAATGGAATAGTAACTTCCGATACAATATTTACTTAAAAAGTAATTAAAATGAGTTTATTTATCAGGAATTACAAGCCTAATGGCTTGGCAACAGTTTACAATGCCAAATTATGGCGCTTAAACTCAACAACAGCCGACAATGCTATTAAAAAGGATGAGGATGAAGAGTTTAGAGTGCTTGATATTTTGAAGAAAAGGGAAAGATTCCAAAGGAGAGTCATTCGCAGGGCTGATATACAGCCTGACAGGGCTGATAGGATGGCCACAGACCAGGTATTTCATCTCTTCTAAGTTCTAAAAGGTTAACTATCAGCTGACTATATTTTTCGCTCAGTGGGTCGTCTTAGTGAGTATCGGAATATAATTTTTGCCTTCTTGTTACTGTCGTATATTTTTGTCCATTATCCAACATATATATTCCCTTAGAGTCGCGTGTTACGTCTCAAATTGCAAAAGATAAGTGTTTAGAAAGGGCTTGTGGATGAATAATAACAGCCGCACGGGTCAATCGAAGACAAAACTACGCTTGCCAAGGTTGTTCAGTGGATGAGTGACCATTCATAACATATTGAGACCCCTCAAAGCCTTGGAAAGCATGTTTAGCCATTTGTGCTGGCTGTCATTACATCTTTGACAGTTGTTTTGGGTCGTCAGAAGCCCGTACATCTGACAACCAGTCTTACCAAGGGATATCTTGTTAACCCCGCAACTGGGTTGGGGAGGTCAGGTATACAGTGGCTCTATTCAAAATATTAGCATTCAGCTGCATCCGGTTAGACTGGAAGCCAACCCCAAACACAGTTGGTTAAGGTTATTGATGATGAGGTTTTTGGAAACGCACTGCCATATTACATTTATAATGATATTAACATAATATTAGATTCACTAACACAAAACTATTTCAACTATTCTAGAATTGGGGCAACGTCTGGCCAGGACCGAAGACTTTTCATCCATCGTCTGTCCCGCTCCCTCTTCGCCAAGGCTATGTCCCTAAAGGACAAGCACCGCCCGGCAAAAAAGCCAACGCAGAACTTATGAAGATACCAAACTTTCTGCACCTCACTCCACCAGTCATCAAAAGCCAATGTGAAGCCATCAAGCAATTTTGCACCGAATGGCCAAACCTGTTAAACTCGGAAGAAGCAATTGAAAATCATTATCCAGTAGAAGTCATAACGTCAGACTACTGCCATGCCAGTCCGAGTATCCGTAACCCTTTAGCAAGAATCGTTACTCTACGGATTAAATTATCAACATTGAACTTAGACAAACATTCAAGGGATAAGTTTGTGCGTTTAGTTGGAGATCGGTATGACAGTAAGACAGACTTGGTGACCATAACTGCTGATCGGTGTCCGGCTAGAGCACAGAACTTGGATTATGTGAACTATTTACTGACTGCATGTTATCATGAAGCATGGAACGTTGAAGAATGGGAGAAGGACAAGACGGAAGATGATATGGAATACTATGATTGGAATAATAATGCATCCAAAAAGAGTTTAGTCAATTGGTATCTACGTACTCAAAATGAAAGTAGAGATTTGACCGATGATGAGTATAAAAACTTTGATGTTTCTGGAGTCAGACATGCAGAAGGATATAAGAATGCAGTATCCAGTTTGTTGAATGATGGAGAAAGTGAAGCTACCGTGGAGAAGTATGGAGAAGCGGTGAGAAAATTGTTTGGTTTGCCAGAGAAGAAAGTAGTTTAAGTTATTTGTACAATAAAGTGTAATTAGTAGGTATATTCGGTGTTTTAATTAATATTTTTAATCAAGCTAAGGCCTTTTGTGCACACACGTTTTTCTTGGCGTGAAAAACTACAGCTTACACGCAGTGTGGCAGTGTTGTAGATCTCGTTCCCGCTATCTCAACTGTTGTTATAAATAAATAAATAAATCCCTGGACATTTCACACAGCACCATTTGTCCCAAGCTAAGCAACCTAATGCTTGTGTTATGGTAACAAGATGGCTGATAAACTACTTATATACATTTTTTTTTTGTAAATACATACATAATATATTATAGATAGAAAAACACCCAGACTCGGAACAAATACGTGTAGGTCATACAAATATTTGTTCCGTGCGGGAATCGAACCCGCGACACGCAGCGCAGCAGTCAATCGCTTAACCACTGCGCCAACCGTGCCGTCGTTATGGGTAGTCAGTATCCCAAAATTCTGTCAAACACTGGTACTGATTCTGTTGTTCACAATCTAAACTAAATTTAATTTCAGTACATCTTTTTCTTTCTATTTCATTAGGAAAAGGACAAAAGATAAATATTAGTTTAGTCCTGTCAAATTAAGATACTCCATATACAAGTTTAGTGATTTGTGAGATTACATGATTAAAAAATTGGCTACTAAAAATACGTCAATTTACGCCAGTCTCATCAAGAAGTATTTTGTTACTTAGAAACTGGGTTGAGTTGTTGGTCAGATAGGCAGTTGCTCCATGTAAAATACTGGTATTCAGTTGCATCCGGTTAGACTGGAAGCCGACCCCAACATAGTTAAGAAAAGAACTTTTTAAACTATGTAACAACTCTGTAACAATATTCTGACAAATAAATGGACTATTGATTTATTAAGTAGATGTATGAAATTAAACAATATTGTTAATAGGATTTTTTTATTATGTGTGTATTTGTACAATATTTAAATGTGCAAACTTTTTACAACTTACCTATAAAGTACATGATTCCTTTGGAATTAAGGATTTTGGAACTAAAATAATCTTCTAACTAAAATATATTCTATAGAAAACGGGGGATCCTCCGACCAGACGGGTGTTGTGTCTGACGGGCAACTGCCCGATCCATGTCGGGTCGTCGTGCTAGTTGCGCGGTAAACTTTGCTTGCGAGATGCAGGATTTTGCGTGACGTTAGTATGACGCGTGGTTCGCATGTGGCGTTGTAGAAACCGCTACAAACATAAGAACAAATCATAACTTCACGCCTGTATTCCAAGAAGCGTAAGGCAGAGGAGTACCTCCTATAGTGAGCCCTCTTACATTTCGGTACTGAGCGCGCATGTATATACAACGTGTAACGTTAAATGCGCAAAACCTGACAGAATAACGAGCAGATGAAGATTTTTTGAAAAATATGAGCTATATTAAATTAATTCTGCTCGTTATTCTGATCAAACTATTTTTAGGTTTTGCGCATTTAACGTTACACGTTGTATATGGCATATCGCATTTAACCTATGAGGTTCATGCCTGTGGATGCCTCAATAAATTAAGGCCTCCAGCCAGGGCGAGCGCGCATCGCCGGCGCACTGAAATACGAGTATATAGTACTTTTATTTTATTTATAAAAATATCAAAGTATATTTTTTTTTATTGATTTTGTTTAAGCAATTATTGGAGACTATTTTGGTATAAATACTACGTGAAAATGATGCAGACGTTCGGAGATATTCAGACTTGTTTCCAGTAGAAAATTGAATTAGGTCCGATCGCTTTTTCTTTATTTATAAGGCATATAACAAAAATGTAGGTATTCTAAAAGTATAAATGATATTTGTGATATGAGAAAAATCGTTTTGATGAATTATATTCAACAGAATCTGCAAATTAGACCTCTCAAATCAGCTCTCCATGATTTTTGCCTAAACATGGATCAGGAGAACGATTATTGCTAATTAAATAGATAAATAATACAAAAAAAACGCTTTATTATTATTGTAGAAGAGAAAACGAACTATCTTTATCAATTGTTATTTATACCAACCAACGAATAGTATTCAATTTCAACGAGGAAATCATGCATCTACGTGCATTTTTGTATTACTTCTCTTAAACATAACTGGTGAAATGTGGTTGTACAGACGTCAGCACATCAAGCTACCCGAACAACTTTAAACCTTAAGCTTTAGCGATAAAGTTGAAAATCCATTAAATAAATTTGACAGATTGTAGTCGCTTGATGTGCAGGCGTCTGTACTTTAGGTGCACCTCTGCCTTACATTTCGAGGAATACAGGCGTGATGATACAGATTTCACTAAGTTTGCATGGAATTAAAACATTTTAGCGCAGAATAAGCGACTAAGCTATAACTGCTAACGCAATTCACAACAATTCTATTCAATATTTCACTGCAAGTCTTCAACACACACTTTTTTTCACGACTACCCTCCAAAACTTGTTGACTTGGATTCCATTTTTTTCTCCAAATATCTGATATGGAACTCTTTTTGAATACTTTTTCGTCGTCCTGGGAGTTCTGAGTACTACTAAGTATCTCTCGGTTTTTCAAATAATTTTTTAATAAAGTTTCTAGTAGATGGAAAATGTATGTTATATTTTCGATTTGGTCTATATTTGTTAGTTCATACGTAGAATCTGGTTCGGTTACTTTCGAATGAAAAGTTTCTAGAATGTTCGTAATTTTTTCGATAGTGTGTTTTTGTATATGTATTGATTTGCTTAGGAGTAATATTCTTTGGATGTTCTCGTCTTTTTTCAGGAACTGTAACAAAAAAAAAAATTAAAAAAAAAACTTCAAGAGAAAAAGAAATCTGGTGCACCAGCACCCTAATGAGGGTTTCCTGAAATGACGTTCACTAGGTGGCAGCACTGAGACGTCAGGTCCGAGTACCTGTCAAAAGTGTCAAAGCGCCTATATTTTCTTTAGTCCTGACTGAATGAAAAACGAATGAATGAAACGAATGATGAACGTCATCATATATTTTAAATTAATTGCCGAAATGGAAGACCTCTTGCCAAAGTGGCGCCAACTGGTGGCGTAAATTTTTGTGAAAACCCTCATTGCGTAGGTAACACACCATCAATAATTTTGAAGAATATTGGTGCCGATTCCCTTATTTACAAACTAAACTAAATTTAAGTTCAGTGCATCTTTTTCTGTCTATTTAATTAACCCTAGAAAGATAATCTACGTCCGCAAGACGTATCGTGAAATTAAATTTCGTTGTAGTTTTTTTATTATTAGTTTTTTTATTATTATTTTTATTTAAACAATTATTTCAACCTATAAGGCATGATAATACTTCCTTAGGCTTACTAAAAAATCTTAATTAACTAAGGTACAGACGCCAGCACATCAAGCTACGATAATCTGTCAGATTTCTTTAATAGTTTTTAACTTTATCGCTATAGCATAAGGTTCAAAGTTGATTGGGAAAATCTGACAGTTACGGGTAGCTTGATGTGCTGGCGTCTGTACATCTGACAGATGTAATGATTATCTTTTACGCTAGTTGCTATATGATTATCTTTCTAGGGTTAAGAAAAGGACAGAAGATAAATATTAGTTTAGTCCTGTCAAATTAAGATACTCCATAGACAAGCTTAGACGTACTTAACGTTAAAGTAGCTATTACTAAAAATACGTCAATTTACGTCAGGCGCTGACTAATTTGACAGGCCTAAAGTAATATTTATTTTCTAACGGATTTTTTAAGTCCTTACCCCACTGTCTTCACTGTTCTCCCCTTCATATACTTGTAGTAGTAAGAAGTTTAAAGTTTCTAGTAGATCTTCTAAGAACGACGGATATTTCTCCTCTTCGTGCAATCTGTCTATTAATTGGCTTAACACCTAAAAACAAACGTCACGCCTGTATGAATCCCTGAAGGTAGGAAGAGGTTACCTGTTACCATGGATTCAGTACATGATTCTGAAGACCCCGCGTTGAAATTTACTGTCTGTCATTAAAAAAAATCGTGTGCAGTTCACGCGCGATAGAAGTGAAACCTTCAAAAATGTTAACTTCAAGATAATAATAATTATTATTATTCATTTATTTCAGAATCAAAAAATATTCCATACATTGTTAGTAAATCATACTTATAACTATGTTAGTATATTATTAAGTATTGAATGTCAACATTATTAATTATCCATTATTACACTAAAAACACATACACATACATTATTACACTATTTTACATGAAAAAGGACCCCTCCAGATCCGTGAACGGTATTCAAAAGCGACCCCCAAGCCCCCCCCAAGCGACTTTCTCTTTCTCTCTCACAAACACAGAGAGAGAGAGAGTTTTAAGAGGGTGCTAAATCCGCGACGTTTAAAATGAAAATCCATGATGGCGACTGAGAAACCTTTAATTTTTTTTTGTCATAGGTGTCGTTTTGATGTTTTTTGAGGATGCTAAACGTCAAAATAAAAATCCAAGATGACAACAAATTTATGAAAGCTTCTATAAAGTTATACTAGATGTAAAACGCGTATTAAAACACTTTCTCTCTCTCTCTCTCTCCCTGTCTCTTTCTATTATATACGAGCATGCGAGTATCTCGTAAGGAATTCGTTCGTGACGGGCGTCCCCCGACCGCATATGTTTTTATTTAACCACGAGCCCGTCTGCTCGGCAGATGATGATGATGATGATGATGATGCTCACCTGTGCAATTTCGTTGGTTATATCTCTGGTGGCAGCCACTAACGGACATTGCATAATGTAGTCGAATAAACAGCATCCTGATTGGTTAAGCCAGTTCCCTGATAACTGTAGAGCTAAAAAGAAACAAATATTTTTTTCATTTCTCATACTCTGAAAGTAGAATTTGTTTGATCCACGGAGTACAGAAATCTTTTCTGTGCTCTGTATATCCGTAAGCAAAGAGTTTTTTTATACCAATAAATATAAGAACGCGACCTGATTTAGAGCTTGTGTAGATGGCGCCGCATGATTTCGCTTGATTTTACGGGGCAGCGCGGGCGGTGGCGTAGTGGCGGGCTTTACGCGTCTCGTACACACAGCGCAGAGGTTCGGTGTCGGCGCGGTTACGATGCCATCTACACGAGGGTTGGAACTGCTCCTTACCACCGCGTAGTGACAGGCGTCCTGGACCTGGTATTGAACATCCTCACAGCTGCCCCTTCGGCCGCCAGCACAAGCCGCGACTCCCTGGCATCGGGCTCGCCGACGGCGACCGGCGATCAAACGATCCCAAAAGCGGGTGGAAGACGCTGCTTCCCACCTTTGGGTGGGAAAGACTGCCACGACTACCTTTATGCGGCGTGATTAATATGTACCAATATCCATGGCAAAGTATAGCTTTCTAGTACTAAGATTCTCTGAGCAAAGCTGGGGACGGACAGACGGACATGGCTAAACTATAAGGGTTCCTTGTTGACTACGTAACTCTAAAAAGCCTAACGCACAGTCTTACCAAAAGGTATCGCATCACCCATTAAATGGGTTGTGAGATAGGCAGCCGCTCGATGCAAAATACAGGTATTATTCTGCTGCATCCGGTAAGACTGGAAGCTGACCTCAACATAGTTGGGAAAAGGCTATACGCAGATTGATACTTAGTAATCAAGTTATTGAAATTATATTTACCGCTCCTATTGGTACTTCTTTGTGAGTCGCTTCTGTACCCAGAATCTGTCGAATATCCATCACAAGACATTCTCCTATTCTGTCTCTTCAAAAAGGACTTGACTTTATTGAATTCTTCTAAAACTTTATACGATATAATCTCTTCTGACTCGTATTCTTCTTCTTCTCTTCTGTCTTTATTTTGATCAGAAGAATCGATTCCAGAAGCGAAATTTACTAGTTGAGAATCTTTATCAGAATTTCGAGTCAGATTTTCTGTATTTGTAAATTGATTTATATCATTAGCTTTTGACATGTCTACGGAGTCTTCAAATTTGTTTTTGCTGTAAGTGATTTCTTTGTTGAGAGACAAGTAGTCAATATTTTGACTAAATCGAATAGGTTCATCGTTTATTTCCATATTTACGGATTTTTCTCCATTTTTATTCATTTCATTTTGGGTGGGAAAACTGTTTCTAAGAACATTATCTTCAATGATTTGTATTTCATCAAAATATTCATCAACATTTTGAGAAAATTGAGTAGTATTACTTTCGCTGTCTTTATTTATAATAATATTATTATCATTTATAGTTTTATTAGTATCAATATTTAAATTGGCATTATTATATCGAATTTCATCAAAATTGACATCATTATTCTGAGAAAACATGTTCATAGTTTGTATATATTCAAATTCTTCTCTATTCGTAGGTTTTTCATCAATTTTACTATTCGAACTTCTCCCTATACTAACAAATTGAGTCTTATTATCACCAAAATCGTTAATATTTATGGTTGCAGTATTATTCTCTTCAGTTATATCTCTATTTGGAACAGTGCTAGCATTCTGATTTCTATTTTCATTAAACAAATATTTATTAGGTATAACAATATCGGTTTGGCTTGGACTATAATGGGTATAATTTTGAGTAAAGCCATGCACTGTATAAAGTTGAGTCTTTTGAGAATCATAGTATGTTTCATCCATACTTTCATTAGATGTAGCTACTGGTTTATATTTGTTTGAAGCTACTGTTTTGTTATTATTTTCTTTGGTGTAAGTTTTATGTGTAAATGTGTTTTCAATGACAGTATTTTGATCAACAGTACTTTTTCTATCATTGAGTACTTCGCTAATAACATTTTTATGTATACATTGTTCGGTGTCTGATTTCTGATAGGGATTATGATTGTCCTCGGATACCATTATATCGCTAATGTTAGTAGGACATTCAGTCTGGGAACTATCATAGTACGTTATTTGTGATAGATTTTCAGGCATGCTGCTGTTTGTAGTTTCAGGTATGGTAGGTGGCTGAAAAGTTAATTTTGAAATTAATGTTTTTATTGGTTAATATAGGTCATTGTGAATATTACCCTCCTTTGGGTTTCGCCGTAGACGAGTTAAAATAATGTAATGGTGCAATTACACTTGGTCGTTCTCCCGAATTCGATTGCCTATGGAATTCGGGCAAACGACAAGTGTAAATAAACTTGGTCGTGTACGCCCGTCTTCGGACAATCTAGTCCAACATCATGTTCCAGCGCAATGACCAGTGTATAATAAATGTATCGGGTGCCCGAATTCGAGTTAAGTGTTTCGTGCACCCGAATACGGGCTAACGACGAACAAGGAAGGTACCCCGACGTGTCACCTCCGATTTTTTTGTGGCTGATATGTTATTCTCCATCAAATTTTAAGAGACACGTATTTTTTTTTTTTGCCAACGCGCCTTCTTTATGGGGTGAAATAGCCCCCTAAACATTACCACCTTTCGGGGCAGTTTGAGGGTTTTACATACTTCTAGTTAATATTTTTCCAAAAGACCAAATGGATATTAATATATATATATAAATATAACCATTTATTTTCCATTTTTTTATTTATTTATTTTTTTTATATATTAATATATCCATTTGGTCTTTTGGAAAAATATTAACTAGAAGTATGTAAAACCCCCAAACTGCCCCGAAAGGTGGTAATGTTTAGGGGGCTATTTCACTCCCAAAAAAGGCGCGTTGGCAAAAAAAAAAAATACGTGTCTCTTAAAATTTCATGGAGAATAACATATATCAGCCACAAAAAAATCGGAGGTGACACGTCGGGATACCTTCCTAATAAGTATAATTGCGCCTTAAGGAGAATAGGTTATAGGCTAACTTAACAGACCGTTGTGCTGCTGAGGAGTTCATTGCGCCACTTCTTCCCAGCTAAACCACTAGAAAGTCGTGAAGGTTGGGTATTTTGGGGGACTGTCTTGTGTATTCTTTAGTATTTGTGACGTTTAAAAAGTGCAGCAGTGCTATTCTGTAAAAATCTCACCGTGAGAACTTCGGTGAAGTGAGCGGGAAGTGAGCTGTCATTAGGGATTAACACTATTGACACTGCTCACTTCAAGCTCACTTCACTTATTATTTCACAGTGAGATTTTTTACAGAATCGACCGTTTGATTCTCAGCCTAATTTGAATAAACTATTTTGGTGTTTGTTTGACTTTCAACTCTACCCAAATAAAGAAGTTTGATAGCGTTGCTGTTCCCCCCCCCCGGTACACTTGGTAACCACAAGTAAAACGCGCGTCGCTTCATGAGTCAAAAATAATGAAAAGTATCGAAAGGCTACACTGCCGCAGTAAGCGAAAAAGACGCATATCGGTCAAAAATGTAAAGAAAAATAAACCTTACTAAACAAAAAAGGCGCATCCGTTAAGGCTCATTTTACTCCATTTCCTTTCGGCAGATGCGCCCCTTTTACTTAGGGCGGCAGTACAAGTAGGTATCTACAACATATTATTTTTGTCAAAAATACCTTTTCTCTGGCCGCGTTTTCATCACCCAGCAAGTTATCATCATTATTAACAAATTCCGGATCAAAGTCCTTTAAAATAGTAACACTATCATTCAGTTCATCATCGTCTCCCCCCATTAGAAAGTCATCACTACAAATACTGAAATCATCATCATCCATTTTGTGATCAATTTTAGATTTTAATTCTTCTAAATATTTTCCAGTTTTTGCATTTGCTGGTTTCGATTTTATTATAGCTAGTGCTACAGCTAAACGATGTTTTTGATAAATGTGATTGGCTGAAAATGCGATTTAATTAGAGGAATTTATTTGTAAAAGTTAATTTCTAGAATTTCTTTCCGAAAATACCGAAATACTTTATGGATAAACTTACCATAATCATCGAAACTCATCCTGTTTACAAATAATAACTGCAATGGACATGTTTAAATAACATTATTATTTATAAGTTATATTTATGCACAATAAAGTTATTTTATTTGCGAAGTGAAATTAAATTTCGCGCCACGGTACCACAGATTTTCTGCACTGAAGGTTTTTTTTTTAAACGTGACTATTTCGCATTGGTATTTCTGTATTGTGCCTGACAATGAATTCCACTAAAGCTTGTTGTTTTATTTTATTTTAATAACATCATTAGATAAAGGCGTTATTTAATTATTAATATGATTTCAATATTTAATAACTATCCAAAAGCGAAGATTTTAATTAAACTTCGCTATCCACACCACAGAGAGCCAAAATATAAAAAAAAAATACCTATAAACGAGGTTTTAATGTTACATAAACCTTTTTGGATACGCACACAAACAATGCCGTTTGTCAAAATCATGTCAAGTTAAATCAAAATAGAAACTACAATAATTATAACAAAATGTATTTATCCACGTTCATGAATGGCTCTGTACACGATACTGTTCGGACTAAGTATATTTATGATAGCTCTGGTCCTCGCCATCATAAGAAAGATGTTTTTTCATTGGCAAGAAGAGCACAAGATTGAGAGAAGGACAATAGCAACAGTGCTGAGACCGGGTTACTAACTACTTACGCTAAATTTCTAATAGACCCCGTAGAAATACACTATAATTTTCTTATATACCTACCTATATCCAGCGGACAGTAATGTAAGGCCTTGTAGTTGTACACGACGCATGGTCGCGTATTATTTTTTATATACACACTAGCGATGATGATACAAGGCGGTGCCATGGAACGGAGTTTGATACTCTACAAAGTAACAAGTGTGGACAAGGCCTTATATGACGTTCCGCACAAGTAAAACTTACCACGACATTCAAGCTGTGCATTTCCAGTATAGGCTGACTTCTCATTGTACGATAAGGCAATACAATGCGAGGCCATGTCGTTGTGTGTGATACGGACTGTGGGCATCCATACCTTTGCCTGGTTATCTTGTATCTTGCAGACACACTCAACTAGATACAGTGCGCTTAGTTGTAATTTGTTTCTCTTAGCAAACAGTGCCCACAAAACTTGTAAGATATACACACTAATGATATTATTGTTGGTGCCGTAGTGAGACATGCCTGAGGCTAAAGGAGACTAATGCAGCTTATTTTTAAGGTGTGCACATGAGAAGCCCGCGAAATTAAAATTTTCTTAAAAAAAATTGAAATTTTTCGGTCATTATCAGGTTGTATGTTAATCCAATATGTTTTGAGACCGATACAAATATGTGTTTAGAGAATTAACAATAATCATCAATACAACCTTACCCTGTCCTGCACATGAGAAAATTTGAATTTCGCGGGATACCATCGCGCTTCCCCCTTAAGGCGACTGGTTCAGCCTCTTTCGTTTTTAAGCTTCGAAGCAATCACCTTAACTCATTTCATAGAGTTGTTTTCTTTTTTTTTTTCAGCTGTCGGTGCAATGATATATGCAGAAAAATGCGTGTTTGAAAAACGGAAATATGCAGCGAACATAATCATATACAATATGATCAGCAAAAGCGATATAAGTCTTAATAATCAGTTTAGAAAGGTACAGTAAATAACTTAATTTTAAGTGTTTTTTTTTTTCAATCAAATAAATTGTATATTATACTTAGTTCAGCATGATATTATAGATTGCTAAATATATAACTGATTTTTATTTTACTTTGCCGCGCTCGCCCCCATGAAGCTTCTAGGAGTTCTTTCATAGTGCTAGTCCAGTCATTTAACCAAAAAAAAACAAAAAAGGGGCGACCTCGGAATAAGAGATACACCTTCATTTTGGCGTTATAAAAGTTGTCTCAAAGACTCATAAAATCTCGTGTCTGCGTCGTAAGTTATTCAAAGTAAAGAATTAGGTTCAAAGTTGATTGGGAAAAAATTGACAGTTTCGGGTAGCTTAATGTGCTGGCGTCTGCAGGCTAATTGCGTAACACACTCAGTAGCAATGGGTATCATTTTAACAGTTCAACGAAATTCTAAATAATATATTCGAAATAATATGTTCGAAAAATGAGTCTCCTCAACAACGTAAATGACGCAATGAATACTGTGGAGCTGTCAAAATGAAACCTATTGCTACTGATAGTGTGTTACGCAATTACGATGCTGGTCTCTATCCGCTTTCTGTAAGAATCAGATACAAACATTTTGTATGAACTTTCCATACAATTTCCAAAATCAGAGCAGTCACCTTAAGTAAACAGACTGACCTTAAGGTGAGTGCTTCAAGCCGTCAATTTTGCTTTGAAAATTGAATTTCTAAATATCTACACATATCAGGTTCAGAGTCCTATCCGCCGCTTCCTGTAAGAGTCAGGGATAAACATTTTGTTTGTGTGAACTTGCTCGCAACTGCCTTTGTGTCAAGTCAAGGAAATTTCTCGGGACTCACAAAAAAAAAAAAAAAACGGAGCAATCACCTTAAGCCATCCTTAAGCGTACAGGCTGATCTTCAAGGACTGTTGACTGCTTCGAGCAGTCAATTTTGTTGAAATTGAATTTCTAAAATGGGAGCAATCACCTTAAAGGGTTGACTGTCCTGAAAGTGACTGCTTCAAGCCATAAATGACTGAATGAAAAATGAATTAAAAAAAAAGCGTTTTTTTTTTCTAATTATAATTATTTTATTGTATAACATCGTCCTCGTCCTTCAGCGTACGTACACTCTCCTTCTTGCTTGAAGCGCCATTACTTTGGAAGCATTCTACTCCGTACACACTGTTGATTTTAATGATATCAGTTTCTGATAAAAGTTCAGGGTTCTGGCCTAACGCCCGCATTACTGAGCCGTCTGGGTCCTGGAGAAAAAAATTGAATGTAATGACTTCAGAATCAGAAAGGAGACCCGATAAGATGTGATAAAGCTACAATCAATTTACCTAGCCTTTTCGTAACTATGTTGACGTCAGCTTCCAGTCTAACGGGATGCAGCTGAATACCAGTACTTTAAAAGGAGCGGCTGCCTATCTGACCTCCACAACCCAGTTACTGGGTAGCAAGATAAGTACTCCTTAGTAGGTACAACCAGACTATGGTTGTCAAACTTTTGCTCGTGGCAAAATAATATTAGCCGCACGGGTCGTTCGATGGTTAAACTACGCCTGCCGATGTCAGTCTGTAGATGGATGAACATCCATTACAAATCGAGACCCCCCCGGTGCTTCGGAAAGCACGTTAAGCCGTTGGTCTCGGCTGTCGTTACGGGTAGTCAGAAGCCGACAATTCTGACGACCCGTCTTAGCAAGGAGTATTATCGTGTTACCAAGTAAAAGTCCTTCAGGCCGTATTTCGGCCACGGTGGCCAATCTCAATGGCGACGACGGGAGATGTTATAGTGCACAAGTGTGCGCGCAGACACGGGTGCAATCTCTCTTCCAAGTAACTGGGTTGTGGAGTTCAGATAGGCAGTCGCTCCATCACGGCGTGGCATACGCTGGCAGAGTGTGCCGCTTGGGAGGAGCCGCGCCGTGCCCTCATCTCAGGAGTAGGCAGTGACCTATCGCTGCCGGCCATGGTCGAGTCTATGGTCGGCAGCGAGGAGTCCTGGGACGCGGTGGTTTCCTTCTGCGAAACAGTCGTCTCGCAGAAGGAGGCTGCGGAAAGGGAGAGGGAGATCTCCCTTTCCGCAGAGTTCGCGCGAGTTCCACGCGCGCCCCTCTTAGACGTCGCGCGGGGAGTTTAACACCTCACTCCTCCCCCTGACACGAGGAGGCCCGCAGGTGCGGGCCAGCACCAGCCAGGGGTTGCGGAAGAATCGTTCGTTCCCGCGACCCCCGGCGTAGGTGAGAGAGGGAACACCGGGGTGGTTTTTAGTCAGTAAGAGTCTGACAGACCCCGCCGCCCGCCCCAGGGCGGCGCACATCCATGAGGATTTTCCACCCCAAAACAAAAAAAAAAAGGATAAAACATAGCATGCAAAATTTTAAAGAGAAGTTAAGCAACAACAATCTTTTTTTAAAAAAAAAAACATCATTATTTTTTATCTGTGAATTCCTTTAAACTTATGACATTCATGAGTATTTTCCACCACGAAAAAAAAAAAAAGGCAGTCGCTTCATGTAAAATACTGGTATTCAGCTGCGTCCGGTTAGAGCGGTAGGCAACCCTAACATAGTTGGGAAAAGGCTAGATAGAAGATGAAGCATCACCACTCCTGGTGGGGTGGCTTTCTCATTATTTTCAACTGGCAACCGCCCGCAACTTTGTTTGCGTAGAATTCGGAATTCCCGCCGTTTAAAAATATGTTGCTTAAATAATGTGGTTAATGTAATTGGTTTATTTATATATATGTATACAACGTGTAACGTTAAATGCGCAAAACCTGAAAATAGTTTGATCAGAATAACGAGCAGAATTACTTGAACCACTTTTTATTATAGGTCACATTTTTCAAAAAATCATCATTAAAAACGTTGCCATGTCTATTTATTAATAGGTCAAGCAAGCCAATGTCAGCGCGGCGCAGCGGCCGGTGACGATTCCTCCCTCGGTAAAGCGTCGTCGCAGACGCAAGAAACGATCAGAATGGCCAGTAAAACTAAAACAGCACATAAAAACTTCACATTGTTTTTAATGACTTAACTTCTCTCTGAAATAGGTCAATTGAATTAAAAATCAGTTGGGGTGTCTGAGGTTTTGCGCATTTAACGTTACACGTTGTAGAAAGATAGATTAGGTAGGCTTAATACATTGGTGTCTGTGAAACCATGGAAATACACATACAAAATTTCAACCCAATCGGTCAAGTCGTTTAGTAGTTGACATACCGACAGCAGCGCTACCTACCCGGTCCAATTGTATTTTTAAAATAATCCAGGAAACCATCGAATTACCCATATAAAATTTCAACTCAATCGGTTCAGCTGTTTAGGAGTTATGTGAAAAAGATATGTTCCGTACTTATCTTTTTCACATAACTTCTAATTAGGATAATTAAGATTAAAAAAAAAAAAATTAGGATAATTTCATACTACCCGTTGTCCTATTACCCGTTTTCCCGTAGGAATGAAGCATTTTCCTGCGGTAAAAAGTAGCCTATGTTCATCAGGGATAATTTCGGCTTCTAATGGTAAAACAATTTTTCAAATCGGTCCAGCAGTTTCGTAGCCTATTCAATACAAACAAACAATCAAACCTGTTCTTTATAAGTGGCGACGGTTGAAATGCCTTTCTTGCCGACTCTTCTCCAGAACTGCCAAGCAGGATGGGTCGCACTCTTGTAATCATAAGGTAAATCCAGCGTAGCTTCGTCACGAATCTTCTCAAAGTGATGGAGCTTATCTGGGTGAAATAAAGACACAAAATTATGACTCAATTTCGCCTTTATTCCCTGAAGGATTAAGCAAAGGTGTACTTATAGTATTAGAATAGCTGCTGGGGAGTTTGTTGCGCCATTCATCTCCCCAGCGAAATCACTAGGAAGTTGTGAAGGGCGGGCGTTTTAGGCCCGGCGCACATTGGCGGCACGGTACGGCAGGGGATCCTTCGGCATCCCTACATGTAAGCGCACACTGGCGATAACAATGTCGTGGCATCCATAAGTATGCCGCGACGTCCTTAAGCATACCGAAGCGTCCTTAGGCATGCCGAGGCGTCCTTGCTAATGAAGCTACGCGCGGGGCCGCGGGGTTCGGGCGGTGGCTGTCTTGCCGCGGTATCCCGAAGACTGCCAAAGCGACTTTCGACTCTGCCCGAACTGGGAATCGCACCCAGGACCTCTTGATCAGCAGTAGAGCTAGTGATTGCTGGGTCAGAGGCCTTCTCTCCGTGAGAGGGAGTGGGCTGTAATCCACCACGCGGACCCAGTGCGGGTTGGTAGATGTCACAATATGTCTTCGAATTTTTCGTTCTAATATTATGATTACCTGGCCGTAAATATGGCAAATAAGTGTTTTAGAAAATAAAAACCCTTTGTAGAGCGTTGACTCTGTCACTCATACAGTATTTTTATATCTCGAAGCGACCGGCGCTTTACTTGTGGTTACCAAGTGTACAAATACGTAGCACAGAAAACACACACACACACTTCCGACTTCGGCATTGCCTCGGATGGTACCGAGAGCTGTTGCTCTTACACATACATTCAGAGCGTGTTTGCAAACTTTTTAACCCCAAGTAAAGCGCGTGTGGCTTCGTGAGATAAAAATACTGTATCTGTGTGACGGTATCTGTCTAAAGCTCGGTGTCACGTGTACTCTACAGATAGTGCCTTTCACGAAGACGCGCCCCACTCTCTTCCTAATCGTTAGTGGTTATCGCTAGTTAATTCCGCACGTGTTTTAGTTTTGACGATGCTCACTAATTACCCACTAATAAGTAATTACTGTGTATTGACAAACCTAAAATTGTGGCGAAATGTTGAACACTTGTACCTACTGTAAGCATTAAAGAGAAGAGTGGGGCGCGTCTTCGTGGATTTCACTGTCTGTACACACTCAAAAGTAAACTGCGGGGTGGTTGCGTAACACACTGTCTGTAACAATGGGTTTCATTTTGACAGTTTAACAACATTCATTGGTTTGTTTACTTTGTTGAGCAGACACATTTTTCGAACATATGAAGCAATGGATTAGCAATATCCTTCAAAATGAATCAGATTGGGATTGATCCGTGGTGTTACGCAATTAGGGTGTTGATTATTGGATTCAAAACGAGAACACGTTCGAATTTCGAAGTGATACACGACGCCATCATTGTGCAGATGCGAAAACGGGATGGGGCTATTCATCCTGTATAACTGCATCTCTTTCTTACACTGGCACCTGGGCCGTAACTTTTCTAAGACCATTCCTTATTTCGAAACTACGTCAACTTCTTAGTTAATCAAGACATCTGCTATTAACGTATTTTATAAGACACAATGGCGTGGTTTGGACTGTCAAAATACATGGTTGACACTGCGATTCCTTGCCGTTAACAAAACACGATATTGACGTGGTCTGACGTGGTGAGATTTCGGGAATAATATATTGGGTGTACCGGAAAGTTCTGTCGGTTTTGGTAGTACATAGAAATTTTTCGAATTTTTCTCTATACCAATACGTTAAAAGTATTGAATAATATTGCGTCATAATTTCTGGGTTACGGACTATAAATACACGTATTGCGCAATAATTTGTCATTAACTTCTGAGTAGCCGCAGTGTCAATATGAGTGCCAACGATAAAGTTCATTTGAGGCATTGTATACTTTATGAGTTCCAGAAGGGAAATAACGCTGCTACAGCCTGTAGCAATTTGTGTAGTGTTTTTGGACTCGAGTGTGTATCTGAACGAGTGTGTATCTGAACGTACATGTCAAAGATGGTTTGAGAAATTCAGAAAAGGGGATTTAAGTATTAACGATGAACCTCGTTCTGGAAGACCATCCTTAATAAATTGATGACGGCGTTTTGGAAGCGATTCTACAAAAAGATCCATTTCTTACAACATCAGAAATCGGTTCAAGACTAGGCGTAGCTCAGCAAACTGTTTCGGACCATATTCATCGTTTAGGATATGTACATACAACAGCGACCTTATTTGGCCAACAGAAAAGGAGTAATCATACATCACGACAATGCTAGGCCGCACATTTCAAAGACCACACAACTAAAAATATCTGAACTAGGATGGGAAGTCCTCGCGCACCCTCCTTACTCTCCAGATATTGCTCCATCAGATTTTTATCTGTTCAGGTCGCTAAGCTCTTTTTTTACAGGAAAAATATTTGAAAATGATCGAGAGGTACTAGCGGCAGTTGAAGAGTTTTTGACGTCAAAGGACAAAACGTTCTACCACAACGGGATCTTTAAGCTAGTAGACAGATGGAGGAAGGTAGTAGAAAATCAGGGACAATATGTAATTGATTAAAATATAAATAATAGCTTTAAGAACTAACCACGAGTTTTATTTACAAAAACCGACAGAACTTTCCGGTACACCCAATAGGTCAAAAATGTAGGAAAATCAGAGGTATTTTAGAATAGAATATAATAGAATACAAAGAGTATTATGTATACCATATAGATTACAGATATAAATACAGAAATTTTACAAAGGGTGACACAATGGGCGGTCTTATCGCTAAGAGCGATCTTTTAAAGACAACCTTTGGATGGATTGAAAAGGGAAGGAGAGACAAATATTGTAGGTAGTCTGTGGTGTACTATTTACACGATAAAATAAATACATACATAAAGTATATTATACCAATCTAAGTAAATATATACATATAACAATAGACATGAAACAGGAGTAAAGAAAATATAATGGTGCTGTTTAAGGAGAGAGGAAGTGATTTTTTATCATAATTTTAAAAGTGGACAAAGATTGAGCACGCCTTACCGACACGGGCAAGTCATTCCATAAGCGTACTGCTGGAACAGTAAAAGATTTGTCATAGAAACTGGTGGAATGCATCGGCATCTCTAGTCTCAGGTTTTCCGATGACCTCAGATATCTATTATGTGTGTCAAGAAGGAACTTGACACGTTCTTTAAGATATGAGGGGGTTTTAGGGTTAAACAAAATACTGTAGAGCTGAATCAAGATATGAGAATTCCGGCGAAGACGTACGGGAAGCCACTTGAGCTTTGTACGAAATTCAGATATGTGATCATATTTGCGCAGGCCAAATATAAATCTTATGCAAAAGTTTTGAAGTCGCTCAAGTTTATCTAGTTGTGCTTCAGTAAGATCTGGATAACTGACATCAGCGTAGTCAAGGATGGGAAGTAAAAGGGATTGTGCAAGCGCAGTTTTAGTGACAGTTGGAAGAAAATTCCGCAATCGCCTCAGTGACTTACCAGATGCAAAAATCTTGCGACTTACGTCTTGTAGCTGAGGACCCCAAGAAAGATGCTTATCGATCCAAACCCCAAGATTCTTAACCTTTTCGCTGATTGGAATAGCAGTTCCGTTAAACTGAACCTGGGGAAGCTGTGACCAGTTTATCTTGGGGTTCATCCTTGAGCTGCCAACAACAATGAGCTGAGTCTTCGATGGGTTAACCTGCAACCCATGCGCCTCCTATTTTGAGCGGGAAGTGAGCTGTCATTAGGGATTCACACTATTGACACTGCTCACTTCAAGCTCACTTCACTTATGATTTCACGGTGAGATTTTTACAGAATCGACCGGCTGGAGTGAAGACCTGGTAGATACGCGCAAGCGTATTGTGGGACTCTAGATGGGTCGCGGAAGACGGAGGACACAGTGATGTGGTGCTGTCAGGGAGAGGCCTATGCCCAACAGTGGACTGGGATAGGCTGCGTAGATGATTGATTGGCAGATTGAGTCTGATTTAGAATGTTCTTAAAAATACGTGAACCACGCCACTGATTTCATACCTGCCCGAATGTGCCGATTATGCACTCTGATATGCTTGTCCCTGTCATGGCGCGAGACCTCGAAGTAGAATCCCAGCATTGCCATCACCATCATGGCAGTATGCTGCTTGTGATGACCTCCTTCGAAGAGCTCTATGGAGCCGAAGTTCTGAAAGAAGAGAAGTGAAAATATTAATAGGTACTAGCAACGCCCCACGGTTTCACCCACGTAAGCTGCCATCCCGTGCGAATATCGGGATAAAAAGTATTCTATGTGTTAATCCTGGTTATAAACTATCTGTTTACCAAATTTTATCCAAATCCGTTCAGTAGTTTTTGCGTGATTGCGTAACAAACATCCAAACATCGTCAGAAACTCACATTTTTATAATATTAAGTAGGTAGGATGATCCGTTTTTTTTGAGGATATACATACTTAGTCAGGCGAGGGGCTTGTGGCTAAGTAATAATAGCCACATGAGTCGATCGATCAGGTCCGCTTGCCGCGGTTGGTCCGTGGATGGGTGACCATCTTCACATACCAAGACCCCTCCGTGCCTCGGAAAGCACGTTAAGCCGTTGGTCCCGGTTGTCATTCGTGCATCTTTGACAGTCGTTACGGGTTTTCAGTAGCCCCAAAGTCTGACAATCAGTCTTACCAAGGGGTATCGTACTCGTATTACCCAGGCAGTCGCTTCATGTAAAAAAAATACTAGTATTCAGCTGCATCCGGTTAGACTGGAAGCCGACCACAACATAGTTGGGAAAAGGCTAGGCAGATGATGACTTTGTCAGGTGCATTTAAATGTTTCATCTTTGCAAACAATATGTTTCTGTCGTTTATGAAAGAAAGAAAGAAACTACGTTTATTTGCGGTAAATACGACGCAGAGATAGAACACAAACACAAAAAAATAACAAGTTGGGAAAACCTATGCGTCACATCACATCCACGCACCGGTGCAGCATACAATAACGTAAAAAAAACGGTCAAGTGCGAGTTGGACTCGCGCACCGAGGGTTTCGTATAAAGTAGGTATGTAATTACAAAACGGTTTTCGGATTTTTTCCTTTACTTGTGCTAAATAATAACAGCCGCACAGGTCGATCGATCAGGTTAAGCTACGCTTGCCGCGGTTGGTCCGTGGATGGGTGACCATCTTTACATACCGAGACCCCTCCGTGCCTCGGAAAGCACGTTAAGCTGTTGGTCCCGGCTGTCATTCGTAGATCTTTGACAGTCGTTACGGGTAGTCAGAAGCCCGAAAGTCTGACAACCAGTCTTACCCAGTAACTGGGTTGTGGAGGTCAGATAGGCAGTCGCTCCATGTAAAATACTGGTATTCAGCTGCATCCGGTTAGACTGGAAGCCAACCCCAGCATAGTTGGGAAAAGGCTAGGCAGATGATGATTGTGCTATATGACATTGCTTCTTGCCAAATTTCATGATTCTAGGTCAACGGGAAGTACCCTATAGGTTTTGGTTCCCTGGCGAGTGTCAAAATATGCGGCATAAACGGAACATAAACGCACGTATCTTTTGATTGCGTTGACTTAGAAGTTTGATTTTTCACTGCTTCAAGGGATTGAAGGCCTGAGTATTCGATATTAATTTCAACTTGATAACTCTACGCGTTCTTGAGGAAAAAGGGTCATGAAAGACGGTCAGACAGACAGGCAACGAAGTGAACTTATAAGGGTTCCGTTTTCCGTTTTGAGGTACTGAACCTTAAAAAATAACAATCATATCACGGCAGGCTAATTGCGTATCACACAATCAGTAGCAATGGGTTTCATTTTGTCAGTTCAACAACATTCATTGCGTTATTTACGTTGTTGAGCAGACACATTTTTCGAACATATTATTTCGAATATATTATTTAGAATTTCGTTGAACTTTTAAAATGATACCCATTGCTACTGAGTGTGTTACGCAATTACCCTGTAGACGCTAGCACATTAAGCTACCCGAAACTGTCAAATTTTTCCCAATCAACCTTGAACCTAATTTTTTAGCGATAAAGTTGAAAAATTATTTTTAAAAATTGACAGATTGTAGTAGCTTGGTGTGCTGGCGTCTGTACCTAGAAGGCCCGGCGCACATTGGCATCACGGCACGGATCCTTGTAAGCGCACACTGGCGTTCACTATGCCGCGACGTCCTTAAGCATACCGAAGCGTCTTTAGGCATGCCGAGGCGTCCTTAGGCATGCCGAGGCGTCCTTGGGCATGCCGAGGCGTCCATAGGCATGCCGAGGCGTCCTTGGCCATGCCGAAGCGTCCTTAGGCATGCCGAGGCGTCCTTGGGCATGCGGAGGCGTCCTTAGGCATGCCGAGGCGTCCTTGAGCATGCCGAGGCGTCCTTAGGCATGCCGAGGCGTCCTTGGGCATGCCGAGGCGGCCTTAGGCATGCCGAGGCGTCTTTGGGCATGCCGAGGCGTCCTTGGGCATACCGAGACGTCCTTCGGCATGCCGAGGCGTCCTTGCTAATGAAGCTAGGTAGGCGTGGGGTCGCGTTGTTCGGGCGGGCGCTGTCTTGCCGTGGTATCCCGAAGACTGCCAAAGCGTTCCGAGGGATGCCGAAGCGTTCCGAAAGCTACCGACACGGCATTCCTAAGCATACCGCGGTATTGTTTTTGTACTTACGACCGTTAACATTGAAATTTCAACTTTATTTCCATACTTTTAAGTTACATTTTTATTCGTCGCCGTCACATTTCGCCGGTCATGTTTAAGTCCCATATAATAAGGGCCGAATCTATTGCCATCAGCTGGGCTCATGTGATAGACGAGTCGTAGGAGGTGACGAACAGATAGACCTGCATCCTAAATGCGTAACACACTCAATTTGAATCATTTTGATAAACCATTGCTCCATATGTTCGAAAAATGTGTCTGCTCAACAACGTAAATAACGCAATGAATGTTGTTGAACTGTCAAAATGAAACCCATTGCTACTGATACGGTGTGTTACGCAATTACCCCTCCAGAATCAGCAGACGAAAACGGCACGATGGTCTGCCGTCCAGCATGGATGGACGGAGCTCACGGAGCGGAAGGCAAGGTTTCGAAAATAAAAGTGCCTTTTCATACAAATGTCCATTTATTTGAAAACAATAATAATGGAATAACAATGTCGTAATAATAGCAGCCAAATGGCTCAATAACAATTTCTTGACATAAATTGATATTACAAAAATGCACAAGATTTATATTACAAGGGCGCAAAACGCAATGAATGTTGTTAACTGTCAAAAACCCATTGCTACTGATAGTGTTACGCAATTAGGTACCTACATTATTTAAATAACGTCACATTTAAAAACTTCACATTTAAAAATGGACTAAGTATTCGAAAAGTTCTTCAAAATCTTCAAAATGAATGCTTCCGGATTCTTTCTCCATTCTTCCACCTCATTCTTCACCATCATGAACCTCTTCAACAGTAGTAACATCAAATTCTTCGAATTCTTCATAATTCTCATTTCTCTGACGTTTCGCTCTATGCATCCACGGCTGATCATAGATCTTCTTTATCACCCCTGACCATCTCCTCATCAACTCCGTCATCTGCCGCTCAAACTCCTCTCTTGAACAATCCATGTTTGAGTCCAACCATTCTATCGCAGTCTCCCATTCTCCTTTCATGAATTCCTTCTCTTTTTCAGTCAATACTTCACTTTTCTCTGCAACATTTCTTTTTACTTCGTAAACGTAGGATTCTAGTTGGTTTCTTACTTGTAAACGTCGTTTGCCTTCGATGTCGTCGTCGCGGTAGGTGGTAGCATCGACTAACATCTGTCCTATCTGGAGCTGGTTAAGTCTATGTTCATTTCTGATGGTAACACTCTTTGTATTTCCTGTGCTTCGATCTTTGGCAGAGACGCTCAATATACCGTTAGCATCGATGTCAAAAGTCACGTCGATTTTAGCAACACCTCTCGGAGCTGGCGGTATTCCAGTCAGCTCAATAACTCCCAGTAAATTATTGTCTTGAGTCAAACTCCTTTCTCCTTCAAATATTTCAATTGTCATTATGTTTTGATAGTCGTCTAAGGTAGTGATCTCTTTGGTCTTCCGGCAAGGTATTGGAGTGTTTATTTCTATTACTTTGAACATCATTCCTCTGGCTGTTTCCACTCCTAACGATAGAGGCACAACGTCGAGTAGTAACAGATCTTTGATTTTTTCATGGCGTTGACTACTCAATATGGCGGCTTGAATAGCGGCTCCGCAAGCCACAGCCTCATCAGGATTCAAACTGGTTATCAACTTCTTCCCTCCAAAGAATTTTTTTAACATACTCTGTATCTTTGGTATTCTAGTGCTGCCTCCAACTAAAATTATCTTCTGAATATCTGACTTTTTAAGTTTAGCATCAGCTAACGCTTTTTTTACTGGTCCTAGGGTGTCCACGAATAAATCGGAGCATAACTCTTCGAAAAGAGCTCGTGAGATTCGTCCTAAATAGTCTATACCATCGCAAAGAGTTTCAACTTCAGCCGTAGCTTCAGCGTACGAAGTAAGAGACCTCTTTGCTCGCTCTGCAGCGGTCTTCAACCTCCGCAGCGCTGTAGCATTACCGGAAATGTCCATATGATACTTCTTACGAAAATCTTCTGCAAAATAAGCGACCAGACGATTGTCGAAGTCTTCACCGCCAAGTCTAGTATTTCCTGCAGTTGCTTTCACTTCATAAACAGAACCATTGGTGGATAGCACTGAAACATCAAAAGTTCCACCACCCAGATCATAAATTAAGACATTTTTGTCCCCTCTTCGGTCTAAACCATACGCAAGAGCGGCTGCTGTTGGTTCATTCGCGATTCGAAGAACTTCCAACCCAGCTATAGAACCAGCAGTCCGCGTAGCTTGTCGTTGAGAATCATTAAAATAAGCAGGAACAGTTATCACAGCTTTGTTTACTTTAGTACCAAGGTAACTCTCTGCTATTTCTTTCAACCTTAAAAGCACCATACTACTGATCTCTTCGGGCGCAAAAGACTTTTTCTCTCCTTTGTAATCTACTAAGATCGTTGGCTTATCATTCTGATTCGAAATCTGAAACGGCCAATGACGCAAATCCATTTGCACGCCAATATCGTCATAACGTCGGCCGATTAGACGTTTCGCGCCAAAAATCGTATTCCAGGGATTAAACGCGGCTTGATTTCGCGCCTCTTCGCCGATGAGACGCTCGGTAAGTGTGAACGCGACGTAAGACGGAGTCTTCCTATTTCCTTGTCCATTTGCTATCACTTTAACACTTCCATGTCGCCACACAGCTACACAAGAATATGTTGTACCCAAATCAATGCCAATAGCAACCATTTTAAATGTAGCACTTTGTAAAACTTAACAAAATATCCTCTTCGTCGATTAACTTTGAAAATACTGCTTTTGCCGCGCTGTCGCTTGTATTTATACGTTCGGCCAATGGGTGTCCAGAATTTTCGGCGGCCTCGACCAATCAGAATGCGAAAGCGGGAGAATGTTCCGGAATGGGTGTCCAGCGTTTAAAATTAGATTTACCCCATGTTAAAAGAATTATTTGTACGGACGAGTGATATAAATTATTTTTGACTTTAACAATATTTTGTGTGTATTTTATTTTTTTCAGGGGTGTAAGGATAAGGGTATCAGAATCCTAAACGCCAGTAACATTAATGGGCAAAAAAAAAAAGAAATTTTAAGTGCAAACAGATTATTTTGAAACAAGATAATTGTTTATCAACCTGCACAAATTTGTAATTTAAGCCTTATGAAGCAAAAGTAGGTGGACGAAATTAATTATTTGTATTACAGATAAAAAAATATTCTTGGGCTCAATATTCATGAGCAAATGATGATTTAAAAATTAATCTGAAATTATAATTAAGACTAGATTATGTATAATAGAATAACAGCGGAGTAATTACGTAACACCCTAGCAGTAGTAATGGGTTTCATTTTGACAGTTCATCAACATTCATTGCGTTATTTACGTTGTTGAGCATTCACATTTTTCGAACGTATGAAGTAATATCCTTCAAGGTGGTCTTGATTGTTACACAGTTAAGGTGCAGAACCCATCTTTTGTAACACAATAGCTGTTTAAAGATCTAACCTCAGTGTACCAAAAGTACTCCTAAAAAAAGGAAATTCTCTTTCCCTGGCAACCCTATTCATAAATTTCCCACTGACGTCACTACCGAGCCATTTTTCTGTCCTTCACGCACTTGTGGCCCCCACCGTAAACATTGTTACTTTCTCTTTCAGTGTTTATATTTCTGTCCTTTGCACCCTTCGGAACTTTTCTAGCGCTGTCCCTTTTTCGACCGTGCCGGTTTGCGAGTTTGCGAGAGGCTTTAATTTGACTATTTGAGTTATTAATTTATTTTTATTTTGTCATTTATTGTGTAATACCGTTGTTATTACGTACATATATTCAATCAAAAAAGTACCGGGAATGGATGATTTGCTTATGGTTCCAAATTTAATTTTTTTTTTTTTGTTTGTTAGATTGGCACAACTGTTTTCCATTTTGGCGCGGAGTTTGAGTTTTATCTGTTATTTAGATTAAATGCAGTGCTGTTTTAGTGATATCATATATTATCTAGTGTGTATTGCGAAATGTATAATGAACAAAAAAATCGCGCATTTTGTCTTCAATTTTGTATCGCCAATGGAATTTCGAGTTCGGAGTCATTGAAAATGTTACAAAGGCTTACGGTGAATCGACTTTATCAAAAACACGTCCTTATGAGTGGTACTAAGCGTTCAAGAGCGGTCGCGATGTGATGGAAGATTTGCCTCGCTCTGGAAGTTAACATCGCAAAAGTGAAGGAAATAGTGACTGAAAATCGTCATTCAAGTTTGAGAGAGATAGCCGCCGAACTTTCTGTCACTTGAGTATGAAACATGTTGCCGCTCGGCTAGTCACAAAAGACCTGAATTTTCTCCAAAAAAAAGCATAAGAGTCGCTGAGGACATGCTAGAACGAGTCAATTCTGACCCAAAATTCATGAAACGCATTGTTACTGGTGACGAGACTTGGGTTTACGAGTTGACATGCAAACTAGTCAACAAGCTTCGAAGTGGCGCCGAAACCGAAAAAATCACGCCAAAGTGGATTTAAAGTCAAAGTCATGTTGACTGTTTTCTTTGACTATCGCGGTGTTGTGGACTCGGAATTCTTGGCGGAAGGTCAAACAGTAAATAAAGAATATTATTTGAGCGTTATGCGGCGTTTAAGAGAGTAAATTAGACGAAAAAGGCCAGATTTGTGGAAAGAAAATTATTGGATTTTTCACCACGATAATGCGCCTTCGCACAAGGCTTGACAGGCCTGTTGGTCAAGTGGTCAGTGGCCCTGACTATATAAGGTCCCATTAAAATAGTTGGACAAATTTTAATACAGCGTTCAGTACGTCTAACCAAAGATATCCAAGCAAAAAAAACAATGATTAAAGTGATTTTATTTTGATCGAAAATAATAAATTGTTCGGCACCACAGCCGGCACTCTAGAATAAACCCATCCTTATGGGTAAGTACTTGCACTCGGGCGGCCAGTACTGTTAGGGCCGACACATATGGCGAGGTGTCAAACAAAAATCAACATTGTGAGCCTTAAAATAAAGTCGAAAATAAATAACCTAAGACGCGCAATTTGAAAACAGGCTAATATTGGGGGTGAATAAACTTTCCTTGAACACATGATTATGAACCGTCTAGGTACGAAAAGAAAAGATTCTAATTTCCCATCACACTTTACCAGGCTTTGGACTGTCTAATTGCGTGCTGAACTGTTATCAAAGTATTAAAGCAAATGCAGAAAGTTGTAAACAAACAAGCGCGCAGTGGATACAATGTAGTGTTATGAATCTTTTTTATTTATTTAAAGTTCGATAACAGTAAAACACTGAATCAGTCATGGTTAAAAATTAGAATCAGCCCTATTTACAATAATTAATATAAATACTACTTACTCTACGACGATAGGTGGATAGGTACGTAATTACATTCATTGTTGAACGTGCCTACCGTTTTGAGCGATGCACTTGCGAGCGCGTTTAATTTCTTTGCACTATTAAAAGAGTGTCACTTTCACTTTTTATTGTTTCAAATGCGAGGGTGATTCGCGTACATAGCTCATTCACGCTGGCTATTAAGTGTCCATTTTCACCGTACAATAAATATTTAGCACGACCCCAGAAATAAAAATCAAGCGGAGTCAAGTCCAGGCTCCTAGCAGGCCACGGGACAGGACCACCCCGACCAATCCACCGGTCTCCGAACCGAGAATTGAGATAGTCTCTTACGTTTCCAGCGAAGTGTGCTGGCGCGCCATCATGCTGGAAGTAGAGGTCACGCCAGACTACCAGGGGTACATCTTCTAACATTGTTTCAACATCGTTACGTAACAAGTCTATGTACGTATTATTGTTTAAACGGTTAAGAAACAGGCCCTAAAACTTTATTGTCTAGCACTCCTACCCACACATTTACACTAAACCGTGTTTGGTAATAATCCGGTCTCACTTTATTTGGGTTAATAGTTGTCCAGTAATGGGAATTATGTATGTTAAATAACCCAACACGTGTAAAAGTACATTCATCAGTCCAGAGAATGTGACGTTGGGGTTGTTGCAGTAGCCACCTACAAAATGTTAATTTGTTCAGTTCTTGCACACGAGTGCAATGATATGGGTGGTGGCCTTTATCACGAAGGAGCTTCTTCCACACGTAAAAATCGCTGACGTTGAATACACGACCGGCATCGGCAGTGCTCGCCGTGGGGTGTATTCTAAAGAAATCTAAAACGTCTTCTTCAAGGCGCACCGGATAGCGCGGTCTTCCTGCGTCAACCGCTGGTGGCATGAAGGTGCCACATTCACGATGGCGCTGTACTGCTCTCAGGATTATGGTGAGGCTCGGCCGCCTTCCAAATCTTTCTTGATAAAGGATTTGGGCTTGTCGTAAGCTTTCGTTGCACTCACGATAACACAGGACCATTTCCAAGTATTCTTGGTTGCTGTACGCGTAATAAGGCATTGTTGTCGATTGTGATAACTACGTAACAACACACACGCAGACTTTCATGTAACATGTTCTGTTGGCTCGGTTGCGCGACGAAAACTGAAATGGCTTCATTGTCAATTTGTCATATTTTACGTCAGCGGCCCTTCGCCCCGGGCATCCCCGCGGTGAAGGGCTATGTTAGAGTGAGATGGCATGAGTTGAACAATGAAACCGGCGGGTGGTGACATGGCCACGTGCGCCTGGACCATTATTTCGTAGAATCAGAATTTATGAGATAGCAGACATGGATGTGTTTATGCATTGGGTAACCAAAATGTTTAGTGCATTTTCGCTAACTGTTTTTTTTTTTTTTTTAAGTATCTAATGCATTTTTCTTATTTTTTTTTTACCATTGTCCTTATTTTGGTGGTCTGAATGATTTGTAAAAGTTTGTCCACCTATTTTAATGGGACCTTATATACGCAAGGTCGTGGGTTCGATTTCCACCCAGGACAAATGTTTGTGTGACGAGCACGATCATTAATTGTTCTTTGTCTGGGTGTAATTTATCTATAATATGTATGTATTTAGAAATATATATGTATGTTTATCAGTTGTCTAGTACTCATGGCACAAGCTCTGCTTAGTTTGGGACTAGATGGCGTTGTGTCAAAATTGGGGATTATTATTAAGGCCATCGTTGTGAACGAATTTTTGACCAAAAAGTCAACAAATACCATCAAGCAATGACCTTATTCACCAGATATGGCTCCAGCTAACTTCTTCCTTTTTCCTAAACTCAAATTACCACTTCGTGGCACCCGTTTTCTTTCGATAGAAGACATAAAGGAAAACAAACAGCCAGACCCGGAACAACTACTTGTAGGTCATACAAATATTTGTTCCGTGCGGGAATCGAACCCGCGACACGCTGCGTAGCAGTCAATCGCTTAACCACTGCGCCAACCGTACCCTCACAAAATTTTTCTCATTCCTCCTCATCACATGCTCATACCATAGCTACCAGTGTCACTTTCAGACGTCCTCTTTTGTTTTATTTCTTCATTGACCCTAATCGATAGTACACACTAGTGATAAAGCTGGAGAGTTTGTTTGTTTGTTTATACGCGCGAATCTCGAAGTCGCATTTGAAAAATTCTCTTTATAACGCGAAGCTATTTAGAACCGCTCCCGCCACAATCCACGCGCTTCAGGCGGAAACGTCTCTCGTTCCCGCCCAGCCAATGACAGCGTGTCGAAGCTTCTAGAACTATCTAGAAGTTTCGTTTTAAAAAAACTTATTTATTATTATTATTTATTTATTGATTATTTTATATAATATCTCAGCTAGTATTTTAGTTGTCCCGTAAATATTATAGGAGAATCATAAAATCCCAAACTTATAAATTCAATGGGACAAGATGAAGCACTTTTACTCAAGGGTCCATCGAGTTTACTTATCTTTGTAATTAACAATTATCTCTGACGTAATTTATTAAGAACTACTTAGATAAGAAAATTGCATTTATCTTTAAACGCTACTAAAAGTTACTCAAAATGAATTCCTTAAAAGAATAAATTTGTGCATCCAAGAAAATGGAGCTTATTTCGAGCAATTAATTACTTAATTTAATAATGTTTTTCGTTCGAATAAAATAAGTTTACATTTCATGGTATTTCAACATCATCATCTGCCTAGCCTTTTTCCAACTATGTTGGGGTCGGCTTCCAGTCTAACCAGATGCAGCTGAGTACCAGTATTTTACATGGAGCGACTGCCTATCTGACCTCCACAACCCAGTTACATTTGTTTAATTTAATTTACCATGTTTGCTAGAGAGATTGGATCCTTATGATTGACCCTATCGATTGGTGCCATAAAAGTACAGGATGCTATTTTTTCGGAATTCAGTCGGTTCGATTCCCAGGTCTGGCAAGCGCATTTTCAAAAATCTATAAATGCAGTTTTGTTTCTTTGTAAAAATAAAGGAATATTTCCTTTGAGTAAAATTTGCTTTCTTCAGTATTTAGAGTACTTTCCCTCCAGGTACGCTTCGAAAATTCCACTCTGTATCATCATTTCGTCATTTTCCTGCTCCTATCCCAATTTATTTGCGGTCGGCGCAACATGTCTTTTTTTCCACAATTCTACTGGATGTTTTTTTTACAGGCTCCAAACTTTTACAGGGTGTTCTACTCATGAATATGAACAACTTTCACCATGGGACCAATTCTGAAATCACGAAAACAAAATCAGCTGTTTAATACAAAAGTTCAATAGGTACCTACTTGACCATAATGTATAAAACAGCTGTTTTTTTTTTTGTGATCATAGAATTGGTTCCATAGTGAAAGTTGTTCATATTCATGGGTAGAACACCCTGTAAAAATTTGGAAACGGTAAAAAAACCTTGCTGTATATAAATCGTCATCTCGGTAATCACCCCCTTTCCCTTTTGTATTACTTATTTTTATAATATTAGCTGGGGTACCCGGCTTCGCTCAGGAACATTCCACAACATTCCAGAATGTTCTGGAATGTTGTAGAATGCTCTCGAATACTATCGTATGTTCTGGACTGTTCTAGAAATTTCTAGACGGCGAAAATGCCAGCCCTTATATCTTCAAAAGCATGCCCTTCATGTAAAAACGGGAACCTTCTTCATGGACAGGAGATAGAGGGTTACCATACCATATCTTTTTTTTGTGTTGATGTTCTTTCTTGGCGTCATGCATATCAATCAATCAAACCATTTATTTGCAACAAATGTAGGTACATTAAAATACAGGTACTAGTAGATAGGAATGAGCCATGTACAGACGCCAGCACATCAAGCTACTACAATCTGTCAAATTTCTTTAATAGATTTTCAACTTTATCGCTAAAGTATAAGGTTCAAAGTTGATTGGGAAAATTTGACAGTTTCGACTAGCATGGTGTGCTGGCGTCTGTACTTTCTGCCTGAAAATAAGCATGCAAAATTTATAAAACTTGTGAAGAAGCTATCTAAAATTAAGATTACAAATTAAAATGTCACAGTTAGAATTGTTAAAATTATACAAACATTAATAATAATTAATATTGAAAAATGTCAAATTAAAATGTTACTTTAGAATTAAATTAAAAATAAATCTATATTAGGTCCATATGTTCAAATAATATTAATTATGTTTATTATAGGTACACATCGCTGATTAAAAAGTTTTGTCCATTAAAAAGTCATTAATCGAATAATAACATTTGTCTATTAGGAAGGCCACTAATCTATACATTATATATAAATAAAATTGGAGTGTCTGTTTGTAATATTGAAATAACCGTTTTTTACTACATGCATATGAATATATATACGGTACATACACCAAAATAACATTTTTTACAATTTTTGTCTGTCTGTCTGTCTGTCTGTCCGTTTGTTCCGGCTAATCTCTGAAATGGTTGGACCGATTTTGACGGGACTTTTATTGGCAGGTAGCTAATGTAATAAGGAGTAACTTAGGCTACTTTTATTTTAGAAAAATAAAGTAATGTTGCAATGTCCAAGTACTGCCCAGTACCGCGCGCAGCTCACGCGCATGCCACCATTGTGCTGTCACGTCGGGCGCCTCCCACCACTTCTTCAATAAAAATGTTTAGTATATATGAAAAGATTATGAAGTAAGTAGTGATAGATTATTAACATTAACAAATAACTCACTAAGGCAAATCGTTAATATAAATTAAGAAAATGGGTGGCCCAAGGACGCTGCCCTGTGGTACACCATATTTTATTGTTGGTCCTTCGGATCGGTATTTTCTTTCCCTCTTCGTCTTAGGGCAAATTCTAGTTATTTCTGTGTACTGATTACGATCGCTAAGGTATAACTTAATAAGTTTGAGTACATTTCCCCTTATTCCATAAAGGCTCAACTTTTTTATTAGAATGTCATGATTGACGCAGTCAAAAGCTTTTGACATATCTGTGAAGACTGCGCAAATAGGCACTTTGCTATCTACGTTTTTTATGATAATATTGAATAAGTCAAAAATAGCTGCATTAGTGCTTTTGTTTTTCCTAAAACCTTTTTGTTCATTACACAAAATGTCATATTTAGAAAAGACATTGTTAAGTAATTCGTAGATTAACTTCTCTACTACTTTGGAAAATATCGGAATTAAGGTTACAGCCGTGCGATTCTCACCGTGAAAGCTTGGATGAAGTGTGCGTGGAGTGAGCTGTCATTCGCTAGGGATTAACACTACTAAGTGCTCACTTCACTTATGATTTCACGGTGAGATTTTTACAGAATCGACCGGCTGGTCTGTAATTTGCTATTTCTTCTTTTTTATTCTTCTTGTTAATTGGTTTTACCATAACAGTTATTAAGTTATTAGGGAACACACCAGAGATGATGCTGAGATTAATAATATGGCTAAGATGTACAGCAATATTGTTCGCCACAAATTTAATAACTTTCGTTGCTATATATTCATACTTACCGCAAATAAACGTATTTTCTTTCTTTTATTAGGGTTCCGCTTTTTCCTTTTGAGGTACGGAACCCTGAAAATGATACAAAACTTCGTAGACTCACCTGCTTTCCTCCCACCCTGCCTGTGACATAATCTGGACTGTTATCTAGAACAATGTAGTCGTCGAAACCCGGCGCTTCTTTGGCGTCAACCTCTCGAAGTTTAACGCAGGTCTTCTCCATCAAAATGCCGTTCACAGCAGCCAGCCTGTTGCGAAGATCTTCGAGATCGTCTGGGATCATGGTAATATGGAAATTACAACTTAGATAACTTACAGCTTTGCGTGGATATGACGCATGTTTTCTCCCAAATTGTTTTTTTTTTTTTGTGTTTGTGTTTTTTTGATGCATGATGTACAGACGCCAGCACATCAAGCTACTACAATCTGTCAAATTTCTTTAGTAGATTTTCAACTTAATCGCTAAAGCATAAGGTTCAAAGTTGATTAGGAAAATTTGACAGTTTCGGGTAGCTTGATGTGCTGGCGTCGGTACAAGGTAGGTACTTACAGTTCGGTAACTTTGCAACCACATAGATGACAACACCATCCGGCCATTTCCTTTCATTATAAAACTCTTTATTTAACTTATTGAGTTCAACAGTCTTTGGTATGCCGCGCTTTTGCGTACTCTTACTTTTATGTCTGATTCTCGTCTGCGACCTATGAAAGAAACAATTTATGGTCAGGTTGGTGGTAATTTAAAAAAAAAGGAAGTGGTAACACTGGTGATTCAGTGGTAACTGCTCTCAACATTCGACCGGCTGTAGCGATATTCTGGAAAAATCTCACCGTGATAACTCGGGTGAAGTGAGCTTAGTGTCTAAACACACTATGCCGAAGTTACGTGACCGAAGTTCAGCACAATTACGCCTGCAATGCTATTTGAATTATTGACGACACACTATGCCGAAATTACGTCGCGTCATAGCGTACAGCCTAACTTCGGTCGGGCGTAAGTTCGGGTTTCGCACCTCGAAAGTAATAACAAGATCACTTTGTTTTGCGTCTGTCTGTCGAACTGTGTAGATAACACGACACGACGCCAAGACAGCGCTCGAGACACTTAATACTCACACAAAGTTTCGGAACTGAATTTCTGCCGTGTAAGTTCGGCACTTATGGTGTGTCATATCAGCCGAATTGTCGGATCGTAAAATCAGCCGCTGAACTTCGGTCGCGTAACTTCGGCATAGTGTGTTTAGACACTTAAAGTGAGCAGTCATTAGTGTCAATCTCTAGCATCAGATGCAATAACAGCTCACTTCACCTAACTTCTCACGGTGAGATTCTAACAGAATCGACCGGCGGAGGCCCTTTTCTGTCCATCTATCTAACTCATCATCATCTGCCTAGCCTTTTCCCAACTATTTTGGGGTCGGCTTCCAGTCTAACCGGATGCAGCTGAATACCAGTATTTTACATGGAGCGACTGCCTATCTGACCTCCACAACCCAGCTACTGGGTAATACGATACCCCTTGGTAAGACTGGTTGTCAGACTTTCAGGCTTCTGACTGCCCGTAACGACTGTCAAAGATCCACGAATGACAGCCGGGACCAACGGCTTAACGTGCTTTCCGAGGCACGGCAAACTAGCAAACCAGATAACTAGCAAAGCAGATATATTCAATGACTCTAAGGCGAACTTCAAATCAAGAATCTTGGCCTCCCTACACACAAATGAAATTTAAAATTTATTTTTTTTATTTTTTTATTTTACTTTATTGGGACATTTAACAGTTACACATTACAATGAAAATATGACAGGGTAAGTTTAAAACTAAATAAACGTGTAACCCACACCAATATCCGCGAAATAATTATAAGAAAGTAGTTAAAATCGTGCATTAATAATACAAAAAATCAAATAAGAACTCATATTATGTACTTTAGGGATAATAGGTAACAGCAGCGCCACTCTGTAAAAATCTCACCGTGAAGTCATAAGTGAAGTGAGCTTGACGCGAGCAGTGTCAATAGTGTTAATCCCTAATGACAGCTCACTCCACGCTCACCTCACCCAAGTCCACACGGTGAGATGGTTACAGAATCGCATGGCGGATAGCTATTTTAAGGATTCAATAGCCATCTTTTTGAACTTAAAGTGTGTAAGCGCGAAAATATCAAGTTCGATAAAATGTGTGTTATACGTATCTACGATGCGTCGGAGAGGCGCACGTGCGCCAGCGTGAGTTCTACACCTTGCAGTGTGGAACAGCCGGGGCACGCGCGCCCCCCGGCGCACCACAGTTCTGGGTACAATGTAACATAGGTTATTAGTAATATCAGGACAGTCGAATCTGTTATTACACAGACCATGCAGCATCATGGCCATCAGTAGGTTGCGTCTGGACTCCAAGCTTTGAATATTATAACGCTTCAATAATTCAGTGTATGGTAATTTTGACTTAGTGCATCTGTAGTGCATAGCACGTAAATATTTTTTTTGAACCATTTCGATTCTTTTTATATAAACATCAAAAATGGGACTCCAATCGGTACTGCGAATTCCAATTGAGAGCGGACCAAAGTTTTGTACAGAAGTAAAAGAGTAGACGGTCTTTTAAAATCATTAGAAGATCGCATGACAAAACCAAACATACGATACGCTTTGTTAACAATGCTATCAATATGAAGATTAAAGTGCAATTTCGAGTCCATTACAACCCCAAGATCTCGAATGTGGTCAACTCTTTGCAAACGGATACCATGTAGACTGTAATCAAATATTAAAATGTTTTTATTTTTTGTGAAAGTGATTGCATTGCACTTAGGTAAGCTAAGGTGAAGTTTGTTGGATAAACAATATCGAGAAAGTCTATCAAGGTCCTCCTGTAGGAGTAGGCAGTCTTGTGTGCTTTTGCATGATTTATAAATCTTGATGTCATCTGCATACATTAGAAATTGGGAATGAATGAAGCATTTCTTAATGTCATTGATAAACAGAGTAAAGAGCAGGGGCCCCATAATTGAGCCCTGGGGCACCCCAGAGGTGACAATAATTGAGCTTGATTGAAAGCCATTAATGACTATCTTTTGCGACCTGTTAAATATATAAGCCATGAACCAACGCAACAAATTGCCACGGATGCCGTTGTACGCAATTTTATCCAGAAGCAGTTTGTGGTCCACCTTATCAAAAGCCTTCCGAAAATCTGTGTACACAGCGTCAACTTGAATGCCTTCATCCATGTTCTTGAATAGGAAATCCGTGAACAGCATGAGATTAGTATTCGTAGATCGTCGTTTGACAAATCCATGCTGCTCACCAACAATGAGGTTGTGAATATGAGAATACACTTCGCTGTGTACAAGACTCTCGAAAAGCTTCGACAAGGTGGACAGTATAGAGATAGGGCGATAATTTTGTATGTTGTTTACGTCACCACTCTTAAACACTGGAGTTATATGTGCCCGCTTCCAAGTATCGGGAAAAGTGCCTTCTCGTAAGCATTTATTAAATATAATATGAAGTGGTAGAACAATATTCTCTCCGGTTTTCTTTATAAAGATGGGTGGCAAGCCATCTGGACCAGCACCTTTATTTAAGTCTAACTGCTTTATTGCGTTAAGTATAACATTAACTGGTAAATGGATTTCAGAGATACAGGGCGAATTATCTGCGTACATGCTAGGAGGCTGCCAAGTCGCGGGGTTGAAATTCGTAGGTTCATAAACGGAGGTGAAAAAAGTGGAGAACATATTACATATTTCAGTTGGATTATTTGAGTAGTGGTTTTCAAGAGACATATTTTCTGGAATCTGCGCCTTAACCTTCCTGTGTGAAACATATGTCCAGAAATGTTTAATGCCATGCGGTATACTGTCTTCGACTAATCTCATGTATTTTTCAAAGCAAGTGTCACATTCAGATTTAAAACGTTTACGATGAGATGAAAAACTTACGTAGTCTGACGCATTAAAGTACGTTTTCCATTTCAACCAAGCTTTTTCTTTCGCTTTGAAAATACGAATGAGTGAAGGTGAGAACCACAACGGAAAATCAGAGTTCCTGAGACGAGTCAGCGGAATATGCCTTTTTATTATACTATAAATTTGATCATAAAATGTATTAACCGATTGTTCAGCAGAAAGGTCGTAAAGCAACTGATTCCAGTCCAACATGCTTAGTTCGTTATTAATTAATTCATAGTTAGCTTTAAAAAAATTATGTCTCACGGATAATTGACGTTTCATTGGCGTAAATTTCGTAATAAATGAAGTTACTACTGAAAAAGGCGGGTGGTAGACATCAAGCGGAAGCAATTATCTGTACTATTAATAATTAATGGTTTACTCTGTTTTCTTAATCGTTTGTACACCTAGACTTAAGTTAGCAAATAAGCGGTAAACTGTCGTCGTTGTTGTCAATGTTGTGTTTACCTGTAATTGGCATATACAGCGTGTAACGGAAGGGGGGTATCAACCCTGAAGGAGGAAAATGTGCTCATGAAACTCAACAACTTTCCCCAAAGAACATAGGTCGAAATATGAAAAAAAAATTTGGCCCTCCCATAGTAAATCAATCAGCTGGTAGTCAGTTTTGTAAGGGGGCCAAATTTTTTTTTCATATTTCGACCTATGTTCTTTGGGGAAAGTTGTTGAGTTTCATGAGCACATTCACCTCCTTCAGGGTTGATACCCCCCTTCTGTTACACGTTGTATATTAGAATAATACCGTATGATTCTATATATGTATGTGTATGTATGTGCTGTAGGTGAACCTTAAGTAAATAAATAAATAAACTAGCATGTATTGTCCTAGCGCAAAGCATAAGGCCCCCTCTTCATATTTCACACAATGAGGACCTTTTGGCATAAGTATTTTTTTTTTTTAATTACTAATTGAAGTGAAACTTCTTCGGCGGCGATTCGATAATTGGACGAGAATTGAGAAGTGAAATTTCAAGGACGCGTCACGTTTAAGCACATTTCGTTACATAGATTGACAACACACACACGTACACACAACACACACAACAGATTGACTGCTTCAATTGTACTCTGAGTGAATTCACACGGGCCGCATTTTGTACTCTTGGTTGTTCTTGATAATTGTATGTAAGTCTAATTATAAATAAAACTACACTATTGTATTAGGTAAGTAAGCCTGTGATGATAGTGTATGTGAAATAAATAAATAAATAAAAACTCTCTCTGTCGCTCACACTAAATCTCTCTCATTCTTTATTTTTTTAAGAAGTTTTACTTCTATTATACTTGTACGGTGTTTCACGTGCAATTTTTTGTATTTATACCAATAAATGCATTTTCTTCACTTACGTTTCTTCCTTTTGATAAGGGCATGTGATACAGAGGAATGAGGAAAATGTGAGGAAGTTTTGAATATGAACGTCGATGGCTTTAAGAGTAGGGGAAGACCAAAGAGACTGTGTGAATGATGATATGTTTAGAAAGGGGATGACTACCGAGATGACAACTAATAGAGAAGTATAAATGAGAAGTGTAAATAACGCTTATCGGATGTACGGTTTTGTGATGAGATCTGCGAAGGAGTTTGTGCGCCCCTCTACCTATTTATATTTGTACATACAAGTCTCTGATTAGATCACAGCTCGAATATGCAGTGCCAGTGTGGAATCCCTTTTACAATAAGTACTCAGAACGTATTGAAAAGGTTCAAAAAAAATTTTTAAAAGCCATGCATTACCGTTGCTTCCGCACAGATTTACCTTATGATTGTTTGCTTAAAAAGTATAAATTACTTGACTTAAAATCGAGACGCATTCTCTTAGAGACAGTATTTTTGTTTGATTTGTGTAGCAATGTATATGACTGTATTGATATCCATAATAAAATAAGTTACATAGTTCCTAGAACGACAGTATGTCGCGGGGTGCGCGCACGGCCGCTGTTTGCAGTTACCTCTTGTCGCAGTAACGCAGGTATGCGGGGACCCCTGCGGCGACTTACTAATAATTACAACAAAAAATTCCATCATATCGATATGTTTGCTCTTTCTGCTGGCAGATTCAAAAATGTTGTACTCAAAATACTTACTCAATAGTCATTTTAATTTTAACTATGATTTGCATGCCTTCTTTTTGCTTTGTTTGCTAAATTTACTTTTGTTTTACTATTTAAGAATACATTTCTTGTGTTAACTTAAATTATTGTAGTTTTTTTTGAAATTTATTATTTTATTTACTTAATCCAGATAATATTTACATAACATAAGCTAACATTAATTAAAAAGCTAACAGACTTAAAATAAAAATAATAATATGTACAAGTATATAAAAAGGAGGGCAAATGATCAAAGGGCATCAAAAAATTCGTCCGTATCGCTGTCAATAGGAAACGTGCCCAAAAGGCTGGCAGCATTACCACGTTGTATGGCAATGCTGATTCTTTGGCCAAAAAATAGGCCAGCTCTCTGGTCACGTGAGGAGTCGACCATCCGCTTGGCGATATCCCGAAATAATAGGTGGGCACTTGTAGTTTTTAGGTTTTATTTTAAATAGCATAGTTTGTAAAGATAATTTTTTTGTATGTGTATTCCGTGGAAAATGTCGTTGGTTACACATTTGGCCATATCTTTTTGTATTTCTTCCTACAAAATGTAATGTGTCACTGTTTGTTTTCCCTAATAAATAAAAAAAAAAAAAGTATGGATGAAAAAGACATGTTACGCCGACTCCGAATAAATTGGAATCAGCCGGTAGATTCTGTAAAAATCTCACCGTGAAATCATAAGTGAAGTGAGCAGTGTCAAAAGTATTTAATCCCTAATGACAGCTCACTCCACGCTCACTTCAGCCAAGTTTTCACAGTGAGATGGTTACAGAATCGCACGGCAGGGCCGAAAAATCGGCTTACGTTTCTTCCTTTTCTTCTTGTTCCACTTCTTCTGAAGATGATTCCTCAGCTGTTTTATATTCTTTGCTAGTTTTAGTTACTGCTGTCTCTCCTCCATCTTCTGTCGTTTCATGATCTTCATTCGAGTTTGCACTATCCGCTGAGGTTTCTGCTGTTTTGTCTTCTATTTCAACATCATTTACTTCTTCAACCGATTCTTTCCTAGCCTTCCCAGTTGCAAATATTGAGCCAGCTCCTAGTTTTATCACTTTTTTAAGTAATTCTTTATTAGTAAGTGCCCTTTGCGGTTCGATTTGTTTGTCTAAAGATGTGTCGGACTCCCAATCTAAGCCAGCTTGTGATTTTTCTACTCTGCGGACAAATGGTTAAGTTTTTATATTTCATGTTTATACTAACATTTAGAACTAAGTATTGTATATGTCGGAAATACGTCATTCGTTTGACTGATCGGGACACCAGCGCCATCTGGTGGCGCTTGACAGAGTCTAGCCTGAGTTCGTGGGAGTCGACGAGAGCGCTTCAGAGCGGTGTGGACTCATTGACTCACTTGGATATTGGACATCGTACGGACAGCATGTGCTCAGAAACTGTCTCGTGTTCCGTATCTAGTTGACAGTATGTTTTCCTAAAATTAATAAAACAAAATAAAATAAAGCTGCAGTTTCCTACAAAAGCGTTTCCGTCATATACAGCATGTTTTTTTACCGTCTCCAAATTTTTACAGGCTGTTCCACCCATGAATACGAATAACTTTCACTGTGGAACTGACTGTGAGATCACGAAAAAAAAATCAGCTGTTTCATACATTTTGGTCAAGTAGGTATTGAACTTTTGTATTAAACAGCTGATTTTGTTTTCGTGATTTCAGAGTTGTTCCCATAGTGAAAGTTGTTCATATTCATGAGTAGAACAACCTGTAAAAATTTGGAGCCTGAAAAAAGAGGCAACTGCAGCAGTCGACGCCCGCCGTGGACGCGTCTGCGCATGCCGTCGACAACGTCCCGCTCGTGTATTTGAGTACGATGCTCAAATACACGAGCGAAATGTTGTCGACGGCTGCACTTTGCCTCTGCCGTTGACGCGTATCGCTCGTGTGTATGACTGTATGAGTACTTAGGGTGATGAGCAATTACTGAGTAACGGATACTTTGTAGCGGCATCTATACCGCCACATGCGAATTACGTAAATCCTGCATCTCGCAAGCAGAGTTTACCGCGCGAGTAGCATTATACGACAGCCCGATATGAATCATCGGGCTGGGCAGTTGCCCACCAGACACGACACCTCGGAGGATCCTCCCTTTTCTATGGAGGTTGAGTGACCTTTCCACCCTGTTCCTCAAACCTCTATAACTTAAAATAAACAAAAAATCAACTTACTTATACCGTTTTTTACTAAACTTCCTTCTAGTAGGTACTTTTTTATCATCTTTAACTTTAGAATCAGTCGTCGACGATGCCGGCTCCGATTTTGTCGTAGATTCATCTTTCTTTATCTCCTTTATTCGTTCCTCCTTCATAGCTTTCACTTTTTCTTTAAGATTATTTTCTTTCTTTCCTTCATTCTGTATTTCTGTCTCTTTAATTGCTTTTTTATCTTTAATTTCTTCTGTAGATTTAGGTTTGGTAGCTGTATCATTTGCTTCTCTCTTCGTTCTATTTGGCTTTAAAATTGTTGTAAAAACTTCATCTATAGTTTTCTTTTTGACATCCACACTCTCTGGATCTGTTTCAACCAGTTTATGTTTACTAGAAACCTTCACTGCTCTAGGCATAGAAGTTTTAGGACATCGAGCATCATTTTCTAATATACATTGACTTTGGAAAGCTTCTACAGTCTCTGAATTTCTACAGAACTCCGTCAAATCACTAGCAGCGTCTTCAACTATAGATTTAGCGAAACCTGCTACGATTTTATGAACTCCCAGAACATCGAAAGCATTGGTTTTATTTTCTGTTTTGTCATAATTAAATTTGAACTCAGATATCGTGTTGCTAGTAACATTGCAATACTTTTCTCTAGCGTTCTTTAGTGCTAAGGCGGAAATTTGGTAAACCAGTTCTATTATTCTGTCTGTTTCTCTAACTATCCCTAGAGTATCTAGACTCTCTGATGTGTCTTTGGAGACATCAATATCTGCAACTATTTCTTGATGTTTTTCATTATCTTTAGCAATTCCAGCCCCAGTTAATATGGGTGGGGGTGGAGTGATATTAGGGTTGACTCTTAAGCTCATGTTTGCAGGAGGTTCCACGATCTCCCTCTTTCTTCTGCTTACTCCAGGATAAGACTGGCACATAGCGATTTTTTCAGTGCGATCCCGGGCCCGACATTCGGGTCCGTATATCAGTGAGAATTTTTTGATATCTGTCGCTGTTAGTCCATTTCTGTTTTGGCGAAAATTACGGTTCTGGAAGATAAAATGTTGGTTATTGCAATTGGCTTGTGGCTAAGAAATAACAGCCGCACGGCTCGATCGATCAGGTTAAGCTATGCTTGCCACGATTGGTCCGTGAATGGGTGATGACTACCTTTACATACCGAGACCCCTCCGTGCCCCGGAAAGCACGTTAAGCCGTTGGTCCCGGCTGTCATTCGTGGATCTTTGATAGTAGTTACGGGTCGTCAGAAGCCCAAAAGTCTGACAACCAGTCTTACCAAAAGGTAGCCAGCGACATTCAATTTACTTACTTTTTTTGCAATTTGCTAGTCAGTGTCCGTTTGTATGTTGATCTAAATGTTTTTCGCGACAGTAACAAATATGGCTTTATAGAATTAGAATCAGCAATACAACTCTTTGAGTTAGAATTACCTCAAATGTCATGATTTTATGAAATAATGAGTATTTCATGAAATCATGACATTTGAGGTAATTCTATAGGGTAATGGTAACTTATTTTAGTTATACGAGTATACAGGCTGGCAAAAAAAGTCGTGGATCAAACGAAATATGGAGATACAGGAGGTCATCTTTGGAATGCGCTTCCTCTTGATCAGGACGGCCACCAGTCGGTATGTATTTAGGCGGAAATTACAGAGTTATTTTCAAAACGAATAGTGTAGAGTCATCTCAACACCACTCTCCCTTGAATTTGTTTACATGTATATATATATATATACAGCGTGTAACGGAAAGGGGGTATCAACCCTGAAGGAGATGAATGTGCTCATGAAACTCAACAACTTTCCCCAAAGAATATAATATGTCGAGATATGAAAAAAAAATTTGGCCCTCCCATAGTAAATCAATCAGCTGGTAGTCAGTTTTGTAAGGGAGGGCCAAATTTTTTTTTCATATTTCGACCTATGTTCTTTGGGGAAAGTTGTTGAGTTTCATGAGCACATTCACCTCCTTCAGGGTTGATACCCCCCTTCCGTTACACCCTGTATATTACAAGTACATATTTACCATATATACGTAAATAGTAAGTATGTATATTATAGGTTTTTAACCTATTTATGTATTTGTGTACGATTTTTTAAAATATAATCAAATAATTTTAATAGTTTTTTTTTTTTTTGTATCATTGTAATCCGGTTAGACTGGAAGCCGACACCAACATAGTTGGGAAAAGGCTAGGCAGATGATGATGTTCGGCTCAACCAAAGCACCTGCCGTCTAATCTCTTCACTACCCTTGGTTGACTGGTAGAGAATGTCTAAGGTATTAAGTCCGCCTTTGTACATACCTTCTTGTGTGGGAAAGTTTAAATAAATAAATAAAAAATATATAAGAAATAGTGATGCCCCGGTGTCGGAAGCAGGGTCTAAGCTACCGGTGGTTAGGACTCCAGAGACAGGAACCTCCTCACAATGCGAGCCGTATCGAGGAGTACTGCCTTCTGAATCAGGCCCTTGATCCAACCGCCTATCGAGAGCCTCGATAGATGATGATCGAGGCTTTCGGCCATCAGGCCATTGGCCGATATTATCATCTTATAGTTTACCTTAAATATTATAGTTCTATGTCCGTTCTTGCTGTAATCTCGTTCACGGAAGTGCATGATACTGTTTTGGTCGTACGGTAACGTTCGTAACGCTCCGGGTAGAATATTGTCTTTTGTGAACAGCTGTATGTAGCCTGGTGGGAGAAGATAAGAAGCATTTTAATCATATTGGTAAGTAGTGGTCTTCTGTTTGACCTACTTAAATAACTGGCACTGTATTTGAGGCGGATCACACGCTACAATGCGCCACGCGATTGGGCACGCAGTCATTATGCGGAAATGCGTTTTTATTCAAACTCAAAGTATCCTTACATGGTACGGACTCCAGCACATCAAGCTACCCGAAACTGTCAAATTTTCCCAATCAACTTTGAACCTTATACTTCAGCGATAAAGTTGAAAATCTATTAAAGAAATTTGACAGGTTGTAGTAGCTTGTCGGTGCGTTAGAAAAGTCGGATTCAGGACTGCGTGAAACTTTTTACTCGGACTTCATAGTCTGTACAAATATTTGTACGAACAAAAGTATGTATCGTGTGGACCCACCATTAAGATTAGAAATAATTAGTTGCGCAGATAATTTTATTTGTTTGAATAAATTATTGTTATCAATATTACGCAAGACAACACTAGCGGGTCGTTGCGCTCTTTGTATTTTAATAAACAAGTGATGGTAACTAATTATGTACTTAACCTGTTAACCGGGCGGGACGTATAAATACGTCAAACTTAAACAGTAGCGTGTACGGAATTGCCCGGTTAACAGGTTAAATTATTAAATTAGATTAGAATTAGTCATTCTAAAATATAGAATACAATCGAAACTTCAAATATATTTTATTTCGAGACCCCTCCCTGCCTCGGAAAGCACGTTAAGCCGTTGGTCCCGGCTGTCATTCGTGGATCTTTGACAGTCCTTACGGGTCGTCAGTAGCCCGAAAGTCTGACAACCAGTCTTACCAAGGGGTATCGTATTACCCAGTAACTGGGTTGTGGAGGTCAGATAGGCAGTCGCTCCATGTAAAATACTGGTATTCATCTGCATCCGGTTACACTGGAAGCCGGCCCCAACATAGTTGGGAAAAGGCTAGGCAGAGATGATCTATATTTATTATCTTATGTAGGTATTAGCATACTTATATCGATAACGTAGTTAAGCAAACATTGCACAATAATTGAAATATCGGCGGAGTAATTGCGCAACAGACAGTCAGTAGCAATGGGTTTCATTTTGACAGTTCAACAACGTTCATTGCGCTATTTACGTAGTCGAGCAGACTTTTGGAACATATTAATGAAGCAATAGATAAGCTATATCTTTCAAATTGAGTCAAATTGTCATTGTGTGTTACGCAATTAGTGAGCGAATCTAGTTTTCAAACAGCATTTTTTTTTTCGAAATGTCCTTTTCTCTTCCGTACTCTGACAAAACTAAAAAAAAAAAACGGGCAAATGCGAGTCGGACTCGCGCACCGACGGCTCCGTACAATTTTGTAGATACGTAACTATAAAAATGATAATATATAATAAGATAATATTATAAGTATATTCTTTATATATAGGTAGATATGTAACTATAGGTTTTCGGATTTTTTCCTCTACTTGTGCTACATGACTTTGCTTCTTGCCAAATTTCATGAGGTACGGGAAACGGGAAGTACCCTATAAATACCCCATAAATATTGATTCCCTTGAGAGTGTCGTAATATACGTTTTTTGCGGCATAAACGGCCACGTATCTTTTTTTACGTTAACTTAGAAGTTTGATTTTTTCACAGATTCAAGAGACTGTAGACCTGATTATATGATTTTAATTTCAAATTGTTATCTGTCGCCTGTCAAGAGAAACTGTTTATTAAAAACAGAAATATGTCAAATTGTCACGAGCAGTCGACATATTTGTAAATTTTCCACTGTGACAAAATTTTCAGTGATAATCTTTATCAAACAAAAAAATGTCAAACTGTCGGATTGTCACCTGTCGCCTGTCACCTGTCATTGTCACGTTTATTAAATAGGCCTCAGCCGTGCGATTGTGTAACCATCTCAGCGTGAAAGCTTGGGTGAAGTGAGCGTGGAGTGAGCTGTCATTCGCTAGGGATTAATACTATTAAGTGCTCACTTCACTTATGATTTCACGGTGAGATTTTTACAGAATCGACCGGCAGCTGCCATGTTTGAATTATTCTTTACTAGCTTTTGCCCGCGACTTCGTTCGCGTGGAATAGTGACTTCCGACAGATTTTTGGTTTTACCCACATAGTTAAAGAATGAATTAAAAATGGAAATGAATTAAAATGAATGTATTAATTAAAAATTTAAAAATTAAAAATTCCCACATGAATTAAAACAATAACATGAACCGAACTCGTGTAACGATCGACACCATTGCGCGATCACCAACTCGACATATAGTACTAATAGAACTATCTATACTCCGTTAGAGCATTTTCTATGTACTAAAAGTTGTATTATATTATATTTTTCATACCTTTTTACTATTTATTTACATTTTTCCGATGAATTTTCAGTACTGAATTGATGCCGACTCTTGACCAATAGATGGCGCTGTATGTCCGGAATAAATTTTATTTTTTATTTTATTTTTTGTAATAAAAACTATCCTATGTCCTTTCTCAAGTTCCAAACTATGTCTGTACCAAATTTCACACAAATCGGTTCAGTAGTTTAGGCGTGAAGCAAAGACAGACAGACAGACAGACAGAGTTACTTTCGCATTTATAATATTAGTTTGGATTAATTATGAATAACAAAAGACTACTAATATAATAAACCAATTTACGTCAACAAAATTAAGATAACTTTTTACGTTTTAATACCTAGTAGTTCATTGTTTTGCCAAATTGCGTCCAAATAAAATAAGTAAAAAATAAATTGACGTATGTAAGTAAAATTAGTTAAATTAGGTATGTCTTTTCATGATTTGCCGGTCGATTCTGTAAAAATCTCACCGTGAAATCATAATTGAAGTAATTGCACTTAATAGTATTAATCCCTAGCGAATGACAACTCACTCTACGCTCACTTCACCCAAGCTATCACGGTGATATGGTTACAGAATCGCACGGCTGTAGTGCTATTCTATGTATAAACATCTCACCGTGAGAACTTAGGTGTAGTGAGCGTGAAGTGAGATTCAGTACCTAGACTAATGCTAGGGGAAATTTCTATTTTTATATCTGTAATCTATATGGTGTACATAATAAAGAGTATTCTATTCTATTCTATTCTAGGGATTAACACTATTGACTGCTCACTTCAAGCTCACTTCACCTATGATTTCACGGTGAGATTTTTACAGAATCGACCGGCAGAATGTTTTCATTTAAAAACTTATCTTCTAAAAGATTACATACGTGTATGCCTTTAGTAACAAACAATATTATCATTTATCAGCTAATCATATTCATAATACCTACTATTAATATTGATACAGAAAATAATCCCCGAAACGTAATTTTTGACTCTCAATCACAGTAAAACCTTATGTACATGGCATAAAGTCAAAATTGGCGTAGCTGTAGGCTCACAGGGCGGCGACCCGGCCCCTCCAGCAATGTCCAAATGGGTATACTTAACATTCTTCTCTTCTAAACCACCGACTTTGATAAGAAACCCGCCAGCTAACTGATGGTGGCGAGCTTTAGCTTCCATATCAACTTGAATCAAGTCGTCTCCTTTACATTTCCCATTGTTCACAGTTAAGTCTTCAGGGCGTATGACTGACACTTCGAATCCCTCACCAACTCTAGCCCCGCTGAATTGTAAAGCGCTTGCGTGATTAGTGCCTCGAGCGCTGTAGTTATCTAAAGCCGCTGTATAGTTACCATAGCACAGTCTAGCATGACCTGTTAAAGTAGCTATAGTATATATATGAGGATTCAGTTCTTTGTCAGCAATTTCTCCCATTTTGAACAACGCATCTGCCATTGCGAATCTTCCTTCTGCATCTGTGTTGGTAACTCGAACTGTCTTCCCGCTTTTGGAGATTAACAGTTCGTCTGGAACGTACGAATCATCTCCGATTGAATTTCTACAGAGGCATAGGACTCCTATAACCTTCAAATGTGGGGGTTTTAGCAATGAACAAGCTTTTAAAAAGCCTGCGACGGACGCCGCACCACTTTTGTCGCGACACATGCCCGCCATTTTGCCTGAGATCTTCAAATCTGCGCCACCTGTGTCATAAGTCACCCCCTTACCGACTAGCAATAGAGTTTGAGTAACTCTAGCGTTGTCGGAAGGTCTGTATTCAATTTCGACAACTCTAGCCTTGTGTCTGTCAATTTGATTAGCAGCTCTTGATACAGCTGCTAACAAGGGATAATCTTCTAGAATAATGTTCTGATCGTCAATTGTTTTTATGAAGATATTGCTGTCGCCAGCAAACTCCGTTTGGACGAAGCTTACGATATTCGCTGGTGTCATCCTTTCAGGATCTCCCCCAGCGATGTCCCTTGCAAAAACTCTAGATTTTTCTAAAGCGATAGCGTTGCGCACGGTCTTCTCAAACGATTCACTTAATTTTTCTTCCGAATGGAATCCGATTTTTAGGAAATTCTTCGTGTTATCTCTCTCTCTTGCTTGTAGAGGTATATACAAAGCTTCCAGAGCTCCAAGGATACAGACCAATTGTCCATCGGGAAAGTTGACAACGCTTTGAACAACCAGCAGAGGTTTCTTCGCTCCTGCTTCTAAGGCTCTTACCATACCTTTATAAGCAGCATCTTTCACAACTCTTGCATCATGGTAAGGAGAAATCTTCCCCGTAGGTGACAGCACCAATCTTCCACCAGACACATAATCACAATTCCACACTGTAACTACATTTTTCACATGCTTATCAACTTTAGAAATCTTATCAATAAAACTGCCAATATGTCTTGGTAAAGGAACTTTTTGGTCTTCTGGATACAGAATAAGAATCACAGCATCATAATCAATTGATTGTATATTAGTTTCAATGAAAACATTATCGTATAACTTTAAGTCGATCGCAGCCATGTTGATTTTACTGCAGTCTTGACAATACTGATCATTTTGTTGTAACAATTTATCAGAGAATTAAATGTTTTATTTATCTTTGTTGTGTGAAGTCTGTTATTGTCAGAGTAATTTATGAAGATATTGTTCTGTTATCACTTTATCAGTTTTAATGATGTATCATGTGTTGTAAATTATTTTTCTTTATTGAAGGTTGTTGTTTTGCAATATTTCTAGAAAGTCAATATTATGCATAATCAGCACCCCAATTGCGTGACACACTATCTTCAATCTGAAACATTTTGCTAATCCATTGTTTTATACCTACATATTATGTCCGAAAAATTTGTTTGCTCAACAACGTAAATAACGCAATGAATGTTATCAAATTGAACTGTCAAAATGGAACCCATTGCTACTGATGATAGTGTGTAAGGGCTCTTTCCCACGGCAAGATCCCGTTTTTTGCAGGATCCCGTTTAGTACCTAGTGTACGTGTTTAAATATACATATTCACACAAGCGTCCTGTTTTCTGGATACTGCAAACAGGATGTGTGAATATGTATATTTAACCCTTAACCACCCACCACCGCGGTCCCTGAGACCGCAACGTATTTTTGCATTCAAATATTTCGATGTGTAAGTGTCGTAGCATAGTATAAAGAGGGGAAGTAGGCTATCTCGGGCCTAATCCGCGATATAATTGCCTACTGTCTTAGGGTTGTCACTTTTAGGAAAATTTTAATTCAGTGCAAACCAACACAGAAATGTAGTTAAAACAAATACAGGAATGTATTCAAGATTCAGAGCAGTATTATTTATAAAAAAAAAGGGATAAAATAAACCGGCGCGCGGCGGGGCGGTGGGGGCGCGACTGTCCGCTCTTCGTCAGATTCGGTTGTCGCCCAAACCGCTAATATATATTTATAGACTAAGAGCTCGTAACGTAAACGCACCCATTACCGCCAGTTTAAGCGGAGTTCAGATTGATATCCAAAAAATAAGCACATTCTTAATATGTGGCTTCAATAAAAATATTTTTTCAAGTACTGAAATTATCGATTTTTATAGTTATGTATAAGAACAGATAATCAAAGAATTACTTAAAACATTAAAAATTAAATAAAAGGAAAAAGGGTCATGTCCCTATTACCGACTCAAAATATCGGGTGTGTGCCTAATACCGTTTATGTGACACCTAATACCGACCACTAAATAAATGGAACCGTTAAAGTTAAATAAAAATGCTCGTGTATATGGAACTGTTTATATAAATGCTCCAACACAGTACAGAATGCTATCAACAGCGTTAAATCAATAAAAAATATCATATTTATACGAATTATGTATAACAAATTACCAAAGGCCAGCATTGATTATAACTACTATAATATATAACCAATGGTATTATACAAGAGTAAATGGCATTATAGAATCTTAGTAAAAATGTAACATAGTCATATAAAATTACAATAACATTTATGAGGCGGTTTATCGTCCACTAGCGCCGCTAATTGAAAAAGTATCATAACTCGTAAATAGAATAAAAAATACAAAATGTGATCTATTAAAACAGTAGAAAAGGCATTTGACTGTAAACCGCCTCTTAAGTTTAGTAGTCATGTTAAATCAAAAATCAAATGTTGGATTAAGATTGACAAATGAAACAATAAAATTATTCATGTGAAAAAAATATTATAAAAAATAACATCATGTGCCTCTGAATCAAATTTAAGATTAACTATGATCTCAGCATTCACTACAAAATGTTATCAAAACTTAACGTTATTATATATTCTTAACAGCCTTCAATAAGTCTTAAAAAATATACTACTTAATATAATTATTTGTAACCTCAAGTGTAATATTAGTATATTATTTTACAAAATGTAATATAGAAATATAAAATTAGAATGAAATCTTAATTCTAGCAGTCATTTCAAATCAAAATCAAATATTATAATATAAAACAAATTAAGAAAATTAACCTTTGGCAAAAAAAATAAGATTAAAAAATAGATTCATCTGACTCTGAATCAAATCCACAATCATATCTCGGCCGCAAATGATCTTTGCTGGACGGTTTATTTCACAATCATCTGATATATAAACGGATAGCAAATAGTAATTAAAATTACCATATGACTTACACACATATAAATGTTAGTGTTCTACTCATTACATGCCTATTTAGTCTGCATTAAAACATTGAATCGACGACACGTATTTTCATTATCTCATACAGTCCACAGTCTAAACTGAACCTTATTACTAACACCGTAAGGAACATTTTGGTCCAAACGAGCCGGATAGATCAAGCGATAACGAGACCGCATTCCAACGCCGAGTTCAGTGCAAAAAATTGTTATTGTAAAAATTAAACACGTGTTCGTTGCATTTAGACAATTAAGAAGAAATTGGTGATTTTCAAGACATTTCGAGTGACTTGTGTTATCGAGCTTCATTCTTCAAGAAATGTACTACACATTGGTGTAAATTTTACACACAAAGAACCACTACAACGATGGAAACAGCCGATCAAATTCTTAGTGAATTGGAAGATTTATACAACATCATTATTAAAACTAAAGATAACTTTAAGAAGTGCCCCAAAGCGCGCCTAACCACAGGTTATTTAGAAGCAAAAATACAATGTGTTGACGAGTATTGGGTATCGTTTAAAAGTGCTCATAGTAATTTATTAAAAGTGGTTACGAAAGATAAACGTAAACAGTTCGAGTATTTTAATAAGGATGAATACAGTTTATGTGAAGAAACGTTTATGCAAATCAAAGCCGACATTAAGGATTTGTTAACATCAGCAGCGTCTGGACAGGCTAAAATGATTGTCGATGCTTCCAACACCACAAACCAGAATGTTCAAGCTCCACAAGTCAAATTACCAAGGATACAATTGCCTTCATTTACGGGTAATTACGAAGATTGGCCAACTTTTCAAGACTTATTTTTGTCATTGGTTCACCAAAACGCAACACTCAGCAGTGTGCAGAAACTGCATTATTTGAAGACGAGCGTCAATGGCGAAGCTGAAGCTTTACTCAAGCATATTCAAACTATTGAAGAGAATTATACCCAAGCGTGGGACATTCTGAAGAATCGTTATAGTAACAAGCGTCTTATAGTTACGTCATTACTCAAGCGCATGTTCAATCAAAAGAAACTGCCCAACCAGACTGCCAACCACATTAAGTCCTTGCACGATACTACTACAGAGTGCCTTCATAGTCTAAAGAATCAGGGCCTTAACATTGAAACTTGGGACCCAATAATTGTGTTTGTAGTCGTGCAAAAGATGGATATGGAGTTACATAAAGAGTGGGAAGAACATGTCAGTATAAATGACGGTGATACGCTGCCAACGTTATCGTCATTAATGAAGTTTTTAGAATCAAGATTTCGTACGCTTGAGCTGATTTCACCTACTTCGTCAAAGGAAAAGGTTCGAGAACGTTCGCTGCATATTTCTACTGCTGAAAAGAATGAATGTTCTATGTGTAAGGGTGACCATTCACTCAGTCATTGTAAAGACTTCGGAAAAATGGAACCGACGCAGAGATATGAAGTAGTGAAAAGCAAGTTCATCTGTTTTAATTGCTTGGTTCCTGGACACTCCGTTAAGAATTGTAGGCTATCCACATCATGCAGACTCTGTCGAAAACGTCATCACACTCTTCTTCACCGAAAGGGAACCACCACAGCTACCCAAGGTTCATCAAGTAATGAAATTCAACCGAAGGAAACAACGCAAAGTAATGTAGAAGGTGGAGAAGAAGTCAAAACGAGCGTCAATACAGTGATGACGTCACAATCACAAATTTACACCGGGAAAGGAAAAAGAATTGCACTATTAGCGACGGCAGTAGTTATAGTACGAAGCAAACAAGGACACACTACTGTGTTGAGGGCGTTAATAGACCCCGGATCAGAAAGTTGTTTTATTACCGAAAGAGCCGCTCAAATATTAAAGCTTAGAAGGCAACCAGTTACAGGAAGCATTTTAGGAATGGGATCTATGAAGTCAAAAATCACCCAAGTAGTTCAGGTCGAGGTATTGTCAAGGTGTTCAAAATACAGCCTCAAGATTGATGCTTACGTCATAAGCAAACAACTGACTACTGAGATTCCCAAAACAACAATTAGGGTACAAGACTGGCCTCATCTTACAGGGCTTAGTCTGGCTGACCCTAACTACTACACCTCAAGTAAAATAGATTTGCTTTTGGGTCATGAAGAGTATGCACAAATACTACTGAATGGTGTCATGAAGGGTCCGCCAGGTTCACCATGCGCGCAAAAAACCAGCCTTGGATGGATTTTATTTGGAAAAATTGATGACAATACACAACCAGAGCAATCTATGATCGTCATGCATCATCAGGTAGAAATTGACGATATGTTAAAGATCTTATGGGAAGTAGATACAAACAAATCAAGAAAGTTAACAAAAGATGAAGAGCTTTGTGAGAAGATATACGAAACAAGCTACAGAAGAAACGAGGATGGACGATATATCGTGAAGCTACCATTCAAAACAAACAATCCTAAATCAGTAGAAGGAAATACGCGAAGCATTGCGTTAAGAAGATTAGAGTACCTAGAACAAAAATTAAATAAAAACCAAGAATTAAAGAAAGCCTACACTGAAGTGATAGAAGAATATATTAAAATGGGACATATGGAAGAAGTATCAGTAGAAGAAATTCATAATGATTCAGTGTATCTACCACACCACGCAGTGTTACGAACCGAAAAAGAGACAACCAAGACACGAATAGTATTTGACGCTTCATGCAAGGGTGTCAACGGAATATCACTCAATGATGAACTTTTGACCGGACCAGTCCTGCAAGAAGATTTAAGGAGTATCATAATGAGATGCCGTTTACACAAAATTTGTTTTGCAAGTGACATTGAGAAGATGTATAGGATGGCTTTAGTCACCAAAGATAGTTCTGACTTCCAAAGAGTATTATGGCGTAAGACACAGAATACTTCTACATTTGATGAGGTCAAGGACTACAGACTTCTGACAGTAACTTTTGGAACTGCTTCGGCACCATACCTAGCCATCAAAACTCTTATGCAGTTGGCACATGACGAAGGTAGAAGTTACCCAGTCGCATGCAAAATGATCGAAGAAGATTTTTACGTCGATGATCTCATTTCTGGCTGCGACACTGTTTTAGAAGCTATTGATGTCAGCAAACAATTACAAACCATTCTCAATAAAGGCAAGTTTAAACTAAGAAAGTGGACATCTAATAATGCTGAATTCCTTCAATCCATAGAACCCAACGACAGATCGGCTAAGGCAAGTTTAGATATCAAAATGGAAGGAACTGTTAAAGCTTTAGGAATAGCTTGGAATTTAGGTGATGATGAATTTCAGTACACTTTGACAGTACCACCTATTTCAAAAGTCACAACAAAGAGGACAGTTCTAGCTGATTTACAACGACTGTTCGATCCCCTCGGCTGGATCGCACCTGTAGTTATTAGAGCCAAAATATTTGTACAAAGGTTGTGGCTACAGGGCATTGGATGGGACGAACACGTAGGTGATGACCTAGAAAAACACTGGTTCGAGATTCGAAACGATTTAAACCATGTCAATAGCATCAAGATCAAACGATGGCTCAATACACTTAGTACCGCCAGGCATAATATCACCCTTCATGGATTTAGCGACGCGTCCATGCACGCCATGTCAGCAGTTGTATATGCTAGAGTTATAGATTCAGACGGAGCCATCAAAACGAGCATTGTCGCTGCGAAAACCAAGGTGGCCCCTGTAAAGACAATATCTGTGCCTCGTCTGGAGTTATGCGGAGCAGTACTTCTGTCAAAGCTGATACATCACGCTGCTGAGGCTATGAGAATACAATCCACACAAGTCTACGCATGGACTGATTCATCCATAGTTTTGTCCTGGCTTGTAGGCGAGCCTAATCGATGGAAGCCTTTTGTGGCTAATCGTGCCAAGAAATATTAGAAAATGTAAGCAACAGTCAGTGGTACCATGTTCACTCTGAGGAAAATCCAGCAGACGTTGCATCACGTGGCACGACAATATCAGAATTGCAAGAGAACTCATTATGGTGGTACGGCCCAGAGTTTCTATTGGAAAGACATATGGAATTTAAAAGGCCAAATGTAAGTCAAACAGATTTAGAGACAAGGCAAGTTAAAGTTTTGTTAAATACAGTACAAGAAGAAGAAGACAGAAATTTTTTGAATTTTGAAAACTTTATTAGTCTACAAGAATTACAGAAAACATTAATATATTGCAAAAGATTTTTAAAGTTTAAGAAAACTGATAATATTCTAGAAGATGTCACTACCGAAGAGTTAGAAAATGCATTGAAGATATGTATAAGAATATCACAGAATCAAAGTTTTATACAAGAAATAGAAACAATTTTAAGAATGAAACAAGTGAAACAGAAAAGTCATCTAAAATCATTGAATCCATTCATAGATGACGAGAAAATATTACGAGTTGGTGGCAGGCTTAGGCACGCCAACCTTAGTAATGAGAATAAGCATCCTATTATTTTGGGACAGTAAACACGCTCTTAGTAAATTGATTATCGCCGATGCACATCAAAGAACACTCCACGGAGGTGTACAGTTGATGCTCTGTTATTTGAGATCGAAATACTGGATCGTAAAAGCGAAGAATGCGGTGAAATCGCATATACACAAATGTTTAGTTTGCGCCAGGGTATCAGCCAAATCCAGGACTCAAATAATGGGAGATCTTCCTCGTGTTAGAGTTACACCATCACGCCCTTTTCTACACAGTGGTGTAGATTTTGCTGGCCCATACACAGTTCTGTTATCCAAAGGAAGGGGAGGCAGAACCATGAAGGCATATATTTCCATATTTATATGCATGAGTACCAAGGCCATTCACCTTGAGTTGGTTGGTGACCTTACCTCGGAAGCTTTTATTGGAGCCTTCAGACGTTTCATAGCTAGAAGAGGCAGATGCATTCATTTGTGGAGCGACCAGGGCAGAAATTTCATCGGAGCTAACAAGGATCTAGTAGAGGCATGGAATAAAGCTAAGTTGGAGTTCAAGGGTCAAGTGGCAGATTCTCTAGCGCAAGACGGCACACAATGGCATTTCATCCCGCCTTACAGCCCGAATTTTGGTGGCCTGTGGGAAGCAGGTGTGAAGTCCTTAAAGTACCACATGAAAAGGATCCTAACAACGAACTTGACCTATGAAGAAATGACAACTCTTCTATGTGAGATCGAATCCTGCTTAAATTCGCGCCCTCTGTGTCCTATAGATGATCATGACGTCGACACTATCAATCCTTTGACAGCTGGTCATTTTTTAATGGGAGAAGCCCCTATTGTAGTTCCTACGTCCGATATGCGAGATGTCAATTTAAACCATTTATCTCGCTGGAAGTATACACAGAGGCTGTTGAGAGAACTGTGGCAAAGATGGCAGAATGAATATCTTTCTAGATTACAACAGAGGCCCAAATGGATAAAACACAGGAAAGAGTTTGAAATTAATGACATTGTCTTAATAAAACAAGATAATCTGCCGCCAGGAAAGTGGTTGCTTGGTCGCATTATGGCAAAGCATCCTGGACCAGATAATGTTACAAGGGTTTATAGCGTCAAAAGTGGGGACAATGTAACTAAAAGATGTATCACTAAATTATGTTCACTGCCAGTGAATAGTACAGATGATTAATTTACGTAATTTATGGCATGTTGTTATGAAGTGATGTTATTTAAATTGATATAGTATTACAAGGGTTTTTGTTTATATGTTGTAAATGTACATTATATTATTTTGAGATTGATTAAGAAACACTATTTACAACGTATACAAACAATTACTTACAATATAATTACATGATTTATGTTAAAAGTGTCAAGCCCCTTTTGGTGGGCGGTATGTTCTACTCATTACATGCCTATTTAGTCTGCATTAAAACATTGAATCGACGACACGTATTTTCATTATCTCATACAGTCCACAGTCTAAACTGAACCTTATTACTAACACCGTAAGGAACAGTTAGCTAAGTATTACTATAATATAATAAAGCTTATGTTATTTTAAATCTGTATGTCTCTTATGGAATACTATAGTGTATATTAAATAACTTTGTTTACTTGAAAATAAATACCAAATAAAAAAACATGTAGTATGGGGTCCATCGTAAGTGTACAAGTAGATCGGTAATAGGTTTTCTTAAAGGAAATCGTATAACCTATTACCGACCCAAGGGAATGTGTATGAATTGTGTAAATACATGTGATTTTTGTACATGTATATGATTTTAAGTGGTGCGGTTGCTAAAAATATTTAATAATAATGATATTTCAACTATAAAAATACACTATTTCAAAATTATACCTCCTTTATTCATCAAAATATTTACATAAGAACAAAGTTAGTGTATACGGCTACTAAAGCTCTTGAATATATGGCGTTAATAGCTCAAATATAAGTTAGCATACTAAGGAACTGAGTTAGTATAGCCTCCTGCCTATTCATTTATGCATTTTAACAAAAATCATGGCACACAAAAGATACGTCAAGTACTTATCAACGACATGGGTCGATAATAGGAATAAAATTGTGATTTTTGTTCCTATTACCGCCTATTTTTAATATTGAATTTTAAGCAAAATAAAATAGTATCTCATTAAAATGAATCATTACTGGTGTTCCTGAAAGTATCAAAAATGCATCAAAAGAACTAGAAGTTACATTAAAATGCTTTACGATATAATCTTCTGCTAAAAAAGAAACAAGAGTACTTACGCCATCGGGAATGCCACACTATGGAAAATGCACTAAGGTCGGCGTCCACGGACGAACATAGCAATTATTATTTAAATCGTCGAGTTACGCACGCAAAAAAGAGATGAACATTTGCAATACAAAAACATCTACATTTTTTTTTAAAGCAACCATTTGTGTAGCTTTAATACATGACATAAAAATGATAGTTTTCTGAATGGGGCGGTAATGAGCGCGGATTTTAACGGGTCGTTATTAGGTGCGTTTACGTTATATCATATATAAAATCGTAAAAAAAAAAATACAAAAAACTGTTTAGTATAATTATATACTAGTCAGTTTTTTGTATTTTTTTTTTATAGGCACAATCTAGTATTTGTACACATAAAGGACCATATTTATTTTTATTTTTAATTAATACAAACATATCTATTGAATCACACATTTATTACAAAATTACAAATTAGCTACAGAAAAATTCTTTCTTCGGTTTCAACTATTACGAAACGCCTTGTTATTAATGTGTAATATATCCGCATCCTTATAAATAACTTTTGGAAATATAATTTCGGAAAGCATGGGCAGGGCGGTGAAAAATGTAAATCTTTTATTTGTTCATAAACAAAAGCCGCGACGCGCGAACCTCGTGCGGTGTTAGCCCCGGCTGGCGCTGTGAGAAACGGGTCGAGATTTTGTTTAAGTGTGCGTGCGGCGCGCATAGATACTTTGGCGCACACATACAAGCCGCGCGCGGTGCGTTTTTATGAAGATAACTTACTTCCCCTCTTTGTACTATGGTCGTAGCACAGTGCACGTCTATACAACGTGTAACGGAAAGGGGGTATCAACCCTGAAGGAGGTGAATGTGCTCATGAAACTCAACAACTTTCCCCAAAGAACATAGGTCGAAATATGAAAAAAAAATTTGGCCCTCCCTTACAAAACTGACTACCAGCTGATTGATTTACTATGGGAGGGCCAAATTTTTTTTTCATATTTCGACCTATGTTCTTTGGGGAAAGTTGTTGAGTTTCATGAGCACATTCACCTCCTTCAGGGTTGATACCCCCTTTCCGTTACACGTTGTATACCTTTTCTACACAGCCTTTATTTATGAAAAAACAACAGTCACAAAATGCATTAGTGTGTGTAATGAAAGTAAACTTACCTTAACATTTATTTGCTAGTTGCCGCTGCGGTCCCAGGGACCGGTGGTAGGTGGTTACGGGTTAAACACGTACACTACTAAACGGGATCCTGCAAAAAACCGTACCTGCAAAAAACGGGATCTTGCCATGGGAAAGGGCCCTTACGCAATTACCCCGCAGGCTACATTGTTCCCACTGCTGGGACACAGGCCTCCTCTCTGTGAGAGGGAGTGGGCTATAATCCACCACGCGGGCCCAGTGCGGGTTGGTAGATGTCACATGTCTTCGAATTCTTGGTTCTAGGACATCAAGTTTCCTCACGATGTTTTCCTTCACCGTTTTGAGAGCGGTGGTGACAAGTCTGTCAAAGCTAGTGTGATTATTCTCGTCCCAATAATGTTGCTATTAGGTTGCTGTTGCTGCTGTCAGAGGTTAAATAACTATGAAAGGACTAGGATCTTTGGGCGCCTGCCCCACACTGAGGGAGGGCGCCTACGAGCAACCTTTGTCCCCGCCACTATTTTGTCTCCCACACCAAGTCTACGGGTTTGTATGAAAGACCGCACATGTACCAACGCGACAGATAGGAGAAATTTTTGTCAGCGGGTTTGAACGCAACTGTCGCCCATCTTGGTTACAATTCAAGTGCGCGCACGGCGACAAAACAGTTGTCGGCTAGCCAGTTGCCGCTCAACCGAAAATTTAACAAAAAAACGTAGCGTCACTGCGGCTTCCGTGTGCGCATCGTCCAAATCTCGGCGAGGAGACAGCGACAGAGACAAAAAATTGCTGGGCAGCTACGTTGCTCGTGGGCGCCCTCCCTGACAGTCACAGAAATTGTGTTGACAAAACAAGATGGCAGCTTTAGTTCCAATTTTAAGCAACGCGCCAAAACAACCTGCGATACATCGCGAGCTGCTTGGGGGTTTACCTCGATGCCTGGCAAGTGCGTGCGTATTTATTAGCATGCATTTGTTTAGTGATGAGCAAAATTGGTCTTGGTCTTGGTCTTGCAAAATAGCAAGACCAAGACAAAGACCAAGACTATCTATACACTAGCAAGACCAACACCAAGACCGAACAAGCAAGACCAAGACTGAGTAAGCAACACCAAGACCAACACCAAGACCGAACAAGCAAGACCAAGACCAAGACCAAGACCAAGACTGAGTAAGTAACTGTCAGAGACAAAATAAAACTTCTTGCTTTAGTTGAATAGGTACTTATAATGTAGCTCGAAGTTACTGTACATAAAACTTATTGGTTACGGACTACAAGAAGTTTTATTTTGTCTCTGACAAAAGTGGCGACCGTGACAGGACTACAAGGACTTTTAGCTTGACGGAAACGCGACACAGCGCTTGCGCTTATTATGTTCTTTCTTGGTCGACTCTGGCGGCGCAATGGCCGAGCGCGGCTGCGGTGCGCGTGGCTTGCTTCCGCGTCTCTCTCTTCACCCCCTCGCGGGCGTACATCCGGCCGGCTGGCTTTATGCTGGTTTCACACGAGGGCAGAACAGTGAGGCAGAACAGTGGGCAGCACAGTACTGCTACTGTTTGAACGCACAGAATAGTACTGTCTTGACAGTAACAAAGGCAGAACAGTACTATTCTGTGCGTTCAAACAGTAGCAGTACTGTGCTGCCTCACTGTTCTGCCCTCGTGTGAAACCAGCATTAGTTTAATGCTGGTTTCACACGAGGGCAGAACGGTGAGGCAGAACAGTGGGACAGAACAGTTTGGGAGGACAGTGGCGTTTAATTATAGGACAGTCCGAAAGTGACAACGGCAACATTTACGCCACTTACTCAAAATTGCAGCACAAATTACTCTGGATGAGCTAATTGAAATTGTAAAGAATGAAATAAATAGGAAAGAAAAACTTTCTCGCGCGGCTCTATTCCGATATAGAACAGAGTCACTTTGCCATAAACACTCTTTTTCTTTGTAAAGTCTTATGAGTTTTATAGTGTCGTCCATTGATAATTTAGGAGGTGCCATTTTCATAACAAAACAAACAAATTTTAAGTAAAACAAACCACACGCCACAAGCAAAACAAGTCAGGACGCGTACACGCACACTGTCCTGCTCTTTGCACTGCACTGCCCTCGCGTTCGCACGAGTCCGGCCACAAGACAGACGAGTAAGAAAGGTGGTGGGGGGTGCAAACTGCCCCGAAAATATAGAACGGCGAGCTATTAACTGTTCTGCCTTTGTTACTATCAAGACAGTACTGTTCTGTGCGTTCAAACAGTAGCAGTACTGTGCTGCCCACTGTTCTGCCTCACTGTTCTGCCCTCGTGTGAAACCAGCATTAGTTTGTAGTGTGGGGCGTGAACAGTAACACCAAGACCAATACTCACTACATCACTACATTTGTTTCAGATGGACGTGACATTAAGGTAGCGAGTAGTGAGCTGAACAGCGACCGCGAGCGACCCTTATGCTTTTCTCCTAACTAACTCTTAAGGAGTTAAGTGAAGGTTGAGTACGTATAGTTTTTTATTGTATTTCTTGGTATATTGGCGTTGCTAGCTGACATATGGCAAATAATTTAATTTAGCGTTCTGTGTCTTGTAATGTTAATTGCTTTGCATACCTTGTATTGTATTCAGTCAAGTATTTTCTAACTGAACAGACAGCTGTGCTGCTGGGGAGTTTGTTGCGCCACTTCTTCTTCCCAGCGAAAGCACTAGGAAGTGGTGAAGGGCGGGCGTTTTGGGGGACTGTCTTTTGTAATTTTGACGTTCGAAAAGTGCTGATTCTCAGCCTAGTTTGAATAAATGACTTTTGATTTGATTTGTATACTTACTTGGTTCAATGTTTTCGATCAGAACATCGATATAGACATCTCTGCTCATCCGATTGTGCTCGAAAGGCAAGCCAAGAGCCCTCGCGATGATCATGTCCAGGTCTGACGTGTTAAGACACTTGTATCCTAGTAGAATGAACTGTGGGAAGATAATTTCAAATATTAATCAACTTAGGGCGCCTTTCACCTAAACATTACCACCTTTCGGGGCAGTTTGAGGGTTTTACATACTTCTAGTTAATATTTTTCCAAAAGACCAAATGGATATTAATCTACATGGAATGTCTTCTGGAAAAATATTAACTAGAAGTATGTAAAACCCTCAAACTGCCCCGAAAGGTGGTAATGTTTAGGGGGCTATTTCACCCCCAAAAAAGGCGCGTTAGCAAAAAAAAAAAATACGTGTCTCTTAAAATTTGATGGAGAATAACATATATCAGCCACAAAAAATCGGAGGTGACACGTCGGGATACCTTCCTTGTTAGTCAGAATATCAATTTTGTTTTTTTTTTCCTAGTTTAATACCACGCAAAATAGTGGTTTTGACAATTAAAATACTAGCTTTGAAATCATATCATCTGCCTAGCCTTTTCCCAACTATGTTGGAGTCGGCTTCCAGGCTAACCGGATGCAGCTGAATAACAGTATTTTCAGCTGCATCCGGTTAGACTGGAAGCCGACCCCAACCGGATGCAGCTGAAAATACTGGTATTCAGCTGCACAATAGAAGTAGCATAAAAAATATGATTAAAATCTCAATTATGATTGTAAATGTTTGCTTGGTCAATCCCTAGCATCAGTGGGATGACACTGACAGCTCACTCCACGCAAGATTTCACGGTGAGATTTTTACGGAATCGATCGAGAATCGACATTCCGATCGATCGACCCGTGAGGCTGTTTCGTAATTGAGGCTGTTTGTGTATTAAAATCCATGAGCCCCTCGAAAAAACTTACATGAGGATTAAAATTCGAGCGTCCTGTCGTCTCAATCCTGCATCTCCTGACGCCCTCGGGATTGATAAACGTCATCACATGCTGGCCCTCACTGGGGGCCGCCATAACCGGGGCGAATTTAATACAAGTCTTGAAAGCGAACATTGCTAGTGATTTCATTATGGCGGTTCCTTGCTCGTTGTCTGAAAAAAAAAGCAGTCGTTATAAAAAAAATACAGGGTTATTGGACTTACAGAGCTACGGTTGCACAAATAGTATCAAATTTTCTATACTTTAAACATGTTCTGGGTTTAGTCTTTTCCCAACTATGTTGGGGTCGGCTTCCAGTCTAACCGGATGCACCTGAGTACCAGTATTTTACATGGAGCGACTGCCTACCTATCTGACCTCCACAAACCAGTTACTGGGTAATACGAAACCCCTTGGTAAGACTGGTTGTCAGACTCGCGCTTCTGATGACCCGTAACGACTGTCAAAGTTCCACGAATGACAGCCGGGACCAATGGCTTAACGTGCTTTCCGAGGCACCGAGGGGTCTCGGTATGTAAAGATGGTCGCCCATCGATGGACCAACCGCGGTAAGCGTACCTAAACCTGATCGATCGACCCGTGCGGCTGTTATTACTTAGCCACAAGCCCCTCCACTATCAGTCCACCATACTGTACAGACGCCAGCACATCCAGCTACCCGAAACTGTCAGATTTTCCCAATCAACTTTGAACCTTATGCTTTAGCGATAAAGTTGAAAATTTATTAAAGAAATCTGACAGATTCTAGTAGCTTGATGTGCTGGCGTCTGTACATTCAGTGTGACCATACAGTCAATTTAAATAATAATAGAATCGAAAAATACTTACCGAAATGGTCAGGATTGATGTAAAACGGCACGGTTGCGTTTGGCCAATACACAAACGTTTTCAAGGTTGCAACTGGAAAAAAAAGAAACGTAAAAGACAAATACCACGCGTTCCTGACAAAAAGAGTCTTGACAGACTAACAGGCAGACAGACTGACGGACAACGAAGTGATCTTGTAACCAGGGCTCGGAAACTGGTTGAAATTCTTAACCGGTTACGGTCATTGACCCCAAACCGAAATCGATTTAGGTTAAGGTTTGCACTTTACCGGTTTTTACCGGTTTTTGCGGGAAACCGGTTTTTCATGAATTTTGGTTTTGAAAGTGAAAATTAACCGGTTAAACACCCCCCGCCCCCTAACTTAATATTTCTTAATATTTCTACACCGGCGAAGGTAGTATATGTGATTCCGTCTAATATTAAGATCTTCATATACCATGTACTCAGAAATAAACGATTCTATTCTATTCTATTCTATAACTAAGCAAGTCGCAACATGAATCTACCCGCACCATTGAAGTTCTCCGGTTGTATTTGACGTCCTCAGATCAAACATTTTTTTTCCTAATGTTTTCTGGGGTACTAAATGTACTAATGTCACTATAACTTGTTGGAAGTGTTAAAAAAGTAGACGAAAAATATTTACGACTTACGGAATTAACCGGTTAATTTGGGTGTCAAAACCGATTGTGCTTATGTAACCGGTAACCTTTGTCATTTGGGTTACATATGAACAGTTCACTTGTTTAACCGGTTAATGAGGGAACGATATATTTACCGGTAATTCATCGAAATTAACCGCTCTTTTTAAACCGGTTCAGAGCCCTGCTTGTAACCCTTTCCAACCGAGTTGAAGTGATCGTGAGTTTCGAGTTCACAAAATTCTGAGCACGATCGAGCGACTAGCAAATTATTTCTGAACCTCACGTATGTGAGGATCTGACTGCTGAAGACCATGCATGAGATTTTTTCCAGTATTTTACCCAGGATCTCTGAACACTTTCCAAAGGATTAATAAGTCTTTACTGATCTATGCGAAATTTTTACTCCCGGTTGTAAAGGGATAAGAGCTCCTTTTGAGGTAACCCTATAAAACCGGCCAAGTGAAAAAAATCTTTCGATGTCCCGAAATATTCGTAACTCCGCATACGTCGATATTTTTATCAAACTAATATTATAAAGGCGAAAGTTTGTGAGTGTGTGTGTATGTTTGTTACTTCTTCACGCTCAAGCGGCTGGACCAATTTTGATGAAATTTGGCACACAGATAGTTTATAACCAGGATTAACACAGAGAATACTTTTTATCCCGATATTCCTACGGGATCGAGACTTATGCGGGTGAAACCGCGAAGCGCAGCTACTGCACGATAAAACCAAATATAAATTAATTTGATGATTTTTTTTGTGGAGTGTTCGACCGCATTTAGTGTATTCACTTGAAATATCAGTGTAATTTTTTTTTTGTGTATACTTCACAGACGTGATTAGTGTCGATATCTTAAGACGACAAAACACGTACTTCAAGTAACAAAACTAACAGCGGCCACTGACCCCTAAAAAACATCAAATCTTTTTATTTTCATTTTATCATGTTGAGATAACGACACCTAATCATCACGTCTGCAGAGTTTCGCTATCTAATTTAATTGGACCCTGTATAATAAAACTGAAGAGTTTATGGCTCTGGACTACTAGAAGGATTTGAAAAAAACATTCGCGACATCGATTTTTTTTTTTTTTGTCGACTGTTATTCGTATAATTGTAAAGCCTACTTAACTGTGATAGATTTCCTTTTAAATTCGTTATATATAGGGTGACTGGTAATTAGTTACCGATACTTAAACACATGATTCTACTCATGACAACAAACAACTTTTACTATGGGACCAAACCTGAAATCGCGAAAAAAAAATCAGCTGTTCCCTACATTTTGCCGACTCGTACGAACATAAATGTAGGGAACAGCTGATTTTTTTTTCGCGATTTCGTATTTGGCAGGCCTGTTGGTCTAGTGGTCATTGGCCCTGACTACTATACGCAAGGTCGTGGGTTCGATTCCCACCCAGGACAAATGTTTGTGTGATGAGCACGATCATTTGTTCTGTGTCTGGGTGTAATTTATCTATAATATGTATGTATTTAGAAATATATATGTATGTTTATCAGTTATCTAGTACTCATAGCACAAGCTCTGCTTAGTTTGGGACTAGATGGCGTTGTGTGAAAGTTGTGAATTATTATTATTATTATAGTAAAAGTTGTTTGTTGTCATGAGTAGAATCATGTGTTTAAGTATCGGTCACTAATTACCAGTTACCTTATAACCTACCGTGATTTTTTCACATATTATAAAAACAACCATTTAGCTGCGCCCCCAGCCAGCTAAATGGTTGCTTAAAGTGCTAATTTTTGTTACAGTCAAGTGTCCCCCGACACTTTACTCTAACAAAAATTAGCACTTTAAAGCTTAATATTTCACAAAGGGATCCCCGATTCGAAAACATTGTCTTCAAAATCCAAGGCATATTTTGAAAGACCTAGTAAACGATATCCCATACCATGGGTTAGACAAGAAAAATAAAACATCCCCCTTTACGTGTACAGAAGGTACCCTAAAAACATTTTATTTATCCATGATTTTATTTTACCACTTGGTCGGAGTGATTAATATGTATATCCATGCCAAATTATAGCTTATTTTCCAGTACTAAGAGTCTCTGAACTAAGCTGCGGACGGACGGACATGGCGAAACGATAAGGGTTCCTTGTTGACTATGGAACCCTAAAAACGCCTTTTTCTAGTCACATACAGGGTGTAAAACGGCCCATCACACAGCCGCCGCCAACTACGCATTCTGCGTTAAAAAATGCTCAAGATGTTATTTCCCATGAGAAAGTAGTACAGACGCCAGCATATCAAGCTACTACAAACTGACAAATATCTTTAATAGATTTTCAACTTTATAGATAAAGCAGAGCTTCAAAGTTGATTGGGAAAATTTGACAGTTGCGGGTAGCTTGATGTGCTGGCGTCTGTACATCAAACTAACAAGGAAGGTATCCCGACGTGTCACCTCCGATTTTTTTGTGGCTGATATATGTTATTCTCCATCAAATTTTAAGAGACACGCCTTTTTTGGGGGTGAAATAGCCCCCTAAACATTACCACCTTTCGGGGCAGTTTGAGGGTTTTACATACTTCTAGTTAATATTTTTCCAAAAGACCAAATGGATATTAATATATCCTGCCTCGAAAGGTGGTAATGTTTAGGAGGCTATTTCACCCTCAAAAAAGGCGCGTTGGCAAAAAAAAAAAATACGTGTCTCTTAACATTTGATGGAGAATAACATATTTATCAGCCACAAAAAAAATCGGAGGTGACACGTCGGGATGCCTTCCTTGTAAGTAACATTGCACAAGAATAAAAGTTGGAACTTTGACTTTCAATATTTCCGTAACCAGAAGGTTCCCAGGTGTGGTCCAGTACAAAAAAAAGGGTTACAATGACGGGGAATACAAGTGACTCTTGGCTTCGTCAAGTGTCTTTTTCCACGCGTTAGACAGAATCTTATGTATAGAAGAACTTACAGGTATACTGCGTGCTTTGTTCACTGAAGCATTTTGATATAAAACCACAAAATAATAGTATAAATAAATGAAAATATTTCAACATCGTCCAAACTGTACTTCGCTAGAGAGGAAAAGATTTGGATTCAATATTAACTTTACGAGTTATTTTACTGTGAAAATGTTATTGAAACAAATAAAAACTTTATACTTTTTGGTGATACGTTAGGTACTTGTTTTCTCCAACGCCAGATAACTATATCAGAAGAATAATTTTGAATTTTTAACAGTTCTTCCATACAAAAACTGTTAGCCCTGACAGAGCTAGGCGTCGCGGCAGACCCCGTAGAAGATGGTGGGACGAGCTGGTAAAAACAAACGAGCAGTGGTCCACTTTAGCCCTGGATCGAAAGAGCTGGAAGTCATTGGGAGAGGCCTTTGCCCAGCTGTGGGATGCTGCAGGTTAAGCCTTTAACCCTTAAATGCATTGTGATGTAAATTTCGATCAACCAATCCAATGCCATATTTCCGTTTCCACAGAGCACGGGGATTCGCCAATTGTTAGAGATATTCAACTCATTTTGTTCCCAGTAGATTCGTTCTGATTACATAAAGATGTAAATTTCCACCAGGCCATTTAAAAAATTAAAAATATAAAAAGTATTTTTATGAATATATTTTTTTCCTTACTATAGAGCTAATGTTACGTCCAAATTAATTTGCTTAAAAAGTAAAAATCATGCAATTAAGTGTTAAGCGCCAACACCGTTATATCACGGGCTCTGAAAACATTGCCAGACTTGCCACACACGTAATATTACGTAATTTTATTGAAAAAATTCTTAGTGCGAGACAAACTCCATACAAATTTTGTTAATGTTAAGATTTAGGATCTGTACATTTTAATTTTTTTCGAATGATAAATACTGTGAATTTTTAGGTTCAAATACAGTGTGATCACTGCGTGTCCCTGTAGTATACGATATTAGTCCCATGGAGAAAGTTGTTCAGTTTGATGGTCTGTACCACATCCTTAGATTTGTCTGGTCTTTGAAAAATAACCCTGTATAGACGCGCCCTGTGCTACAACACTTACACATCGAAATATTTGAATGCAACAATACGTTGCGGTCTCAGGGGTGTCACTGACTCTGGCAGGGCCACCATCAGGGATTTTAATTTTGAAAACGCAAAAAATTAGTCGCTAATTAGTCGAAATTAGTCGCCAAACATCAGAATTAGTCGGTCACTGGTTCAAAAGATATAAGGGTTTATAGGTGGCCCTGCTGGAGAGACTCTCCCCAGTAGGGCCAAATTTATATCTCAAAAACTAGGGCACCTAGCGAAGATCTGTTTTCTCCCATATTTAGTCGCCAATTAGTCGGAATTAGTCGCCAAATATCAGAATTAGTCGGTCACTGGTTCAAAAGATATAAGGGTTTATAGGTGGCCCTGCTGGAGAGTCTCCCCAGCAGGGCCACATTTCTAGGGTCGGCAGACTAAACCACATAAGTCAAAAAAATGCTTTTTGTTATTATTATACCAACAACGTTAAAATAAAATAATACATCGACGGACTAAAGCATATAAGTCACAGTCGGTCATAACAATTTAAACTCTAATGCGTACCTTTTGAACCTTATCATTCCCTTCATATCTTACGATATTATAAACAACATAAGACGACTTATGTCAAACGGTCGCATTCGATTTTTGTACTTGATAAGACGATGTCTAGTGACTTATGTGATTAGGAACGTTAAGTGGGTGACGTTATCGAATTGCTAGCTTGAGGGTAGGTCATTAAAATTATAATTTATTGACTAAAAACACTGAAGTGCGAGTCATTCGAAACGTGCGACATAATTTCAGTCAGTAGTGATACGCTTATTCAAAAGTTTGTTTGGTTTGACTTATTTAAACAAAATACAATTTTAATACTCAATATGGATACTCGGAAGGAAGAGTACATCGAAGAAATATTTGCCTTCTCATTTAAGTATTAATAAAATGTACAGCCTATTTTGTGAAAATCGAGATGACCCGCCGTCAATAAAAATTTACAGCCAAGAGTTCCATAAATTAGGATTATCTTTCAAAAAACCTCGTGCCGATACATGTTATACGTGTGATAAATTCAAAATGAAAATTCAGCTGTCACAGGATAGTCAGGCCACAGCTGAATTAGTTGCTCAACATAATGAGCACAAGGCTGCTGCTGATCAAGCTTACGAACGCAAGAAAACTGATACACAAATGTGTAAGATTGACAGGTCTGTTCAAGTGTACACTTTTGATTTGCAGCAATGTTTACCAACTCCAGCTCTAAGTTCGTCTGTAGCGTTTTACAAACGTCAGCTGTGGACGTTTAATTTAACAGTTCATGATAACAAAACCGGCAAAGCTGTACCTATGCTACATAATGGTATGAAACCATTGCTGCAAGAGGAGCTAATCAGATAGCCTCTTGCCTTTATAAGCACCTCCAAACATATCTTCCCGAAAACACAAAACATGTCATATTTTATTCAGATACATGTGGAGGCCAGAACATAAATTCTCATGTAAGTTCAATGTTTACCTGGACTTTGCAAAAAAATAACATAGCCATTACTGACCACAAATTTATGATTCCCGGTCATAGCCATTTAGAAGTTGATACTGACCATGGATTTATAGAAAAGAAAAAGAAAAAAACCGAACTACAAATCTATCACCCGCACGATTGGATACAATTGATAAGATCAAGCAGTAAAAAATTTGAAGTAGTCGAAATGAAGAACACCGATCTTTTAGACTTCTCTTCATTGCTAAAGGGTCCGTTAGTATTGAGACACAAAGACGTAGATGGACAACAATGTAAATGGCTCGATAAAAGATGGAAGCGCTATGACAATGAATTCGGAGTAATTTCTTACAAAAACAACTTAGAAGAAGACACACCATTTTTTAAATTTTTGCTTGAAAAGAAGAGGTTCTGTTGCACCTGATAGTATTCCCATAATATCGTTACAGCCATTACCGATATCCAAGGAAAAAAAGACGATTTAATTTCTTTACTTTCCCTGATGTCTTCCATAGCTTTTACAGAGATTTACCTACTGCGAACGATTTACGAAACACTGACCCCGATATTGTAGATAGTGAGGACGATGAATAATATATTTCTTTTAGATCACCTAAGTTGAATACCTAGTTAATACTTAGATATTGTATTGTAAGATAGAAATTAATTTACACCTTTTTTTATTTGTTTTTTCATACAATTACACTGTTCTTATACACATATGTCATAGTTAAATATTTAGCTATAGTATAACGTAGGTGTTCTTAATAATATAAGTCACGAAAAAACCTGTTTATTATTTTTTTATTTACTGAAGTTTATACTGCATGTTAGTATTATTTTGTAGACCTTACTAAATTAATAAAATGTAAAAAAATGTTTAACATTATTTTTTAATTTAGTTTTTTGCTGTTCCTGAAAAGTATGACATTTTGACTTATGTGGTTTAGTCTGCCGACCCTAGATTTATATCTCAAAAACAGGACACCTAGCGAAGATCTGTTTTCTCCCATATTTAGTGGCCAATTAGTCGGAATCAGTCGCCAAGTTACAGATTTAGTCGGGTCTTAGTTTAGGAGATATAATGAGTTCAATTAGTAAGGTATAGTCCAAGAGCTAGATCGAAGAGTTCACGAAAAATTACCAAGAAAATATATTTATATTAATATGTGTAATATACTTTTAGTTTTATCGGTCTAAAGTCTTTAGAAATGTCCGAGTGAGATAAATTCTCAATTAAATTCATGTTTTTATGTTTTTAATTACTAGTTTAGAGTGGCTTAAACTTCTTTGAAAACATTAAACCTTGCTCTTGGTCTATTTGGTGTCAAGATGTACAGTCGCATGCAACTGTTTCACCAGTTTACAATGTTAACCTCTAATTTTATTAACGTTAGAATAATAAAAAAATATCGTACCTTTAGTAAAATGTTTAAAATACTAAAACTTTGAAAACGTATTGTCAATTGTAATCATATTTTATTTTATAAAAATGAATTTTCAAAAAGTTCGTTTGATGTGTGTTGTGTTTGTGTGTATTTTCAGGTGATTGTGAGTGTTGTGTTGTGGGTATGGACGGGTTGAGTTTTTATTTTATCTTAATTTAGGTTAGAATAATAAAACTTCTGTTGTCGAAATATAAATAGATTTATTACCTTAAAATTATTGTACTTTCTGAAAATGTTACAAATACCTATTTATTCAATATTATGAACAGATACAGTTTGTTAAACGGTTTACTCGCGCAGGCTCGCGAGGTCGCGCGCGAGCTCGAACATACGCGATCCGTAAAGAAAATACCCGAGACCGTGCGGGGATTATTCCTCTCTGTCTGCGCTGACCCTTTACGTGACGGGCAACTCGTTCTAAGCAGCTCGTCTGTACACGCGCATCTATCTCTTTCTTACTTACCGTAAATGAAACGGAGCGCAGCGATCTATCAGCCAGCGACTAAGTGGTAAGTGCACATTGTGTTGGATAAATAATTACACATACACATACACACATTACACACACACACATACACATTACATCGTACATTATTGTAGATTTGTTTATAAGTATTGAATACAGCTTTCCTATGGTGGGTTGAAATTATAGACTAAGTTTATATTTATTTAATTCGAAACAAACATTCCTCCATAAGACGTCATAGATACTATCTAGAAAATACATAAAGTATTTTGTACTAGCTTGTACCACTGTATGGGGAAATTGAATTCTTCAATATCTTTTTAATTACACACCGACTAAATCTGTAACTTGGCGACTGATTCCAACTAATTGGCGACTAAATATGGGAGAAAACAGATCTTCGCTAGGTGTCCTAGTTTTTGAGATATAGATGTGGCCCTGCTGGGGAGACTCTCTCCAGCAGGGCCACCTATAAACCCTTATATCTTTTGAACCAGTGACCGACTAATTCTGATATTTGGCGACTAATTCCGACTAATTGGCGACTAAATATGGGAGAAAACAGATCTTCACTAGGTGCCCTAGTTTTTGAGATATAAATTTGGCCCTGCTCTGATATTTGGCGACTAATTTCGACTAATTAGCGACTAATTTTTTGCGTTTTCAAAATTAAAATCCTGATGGTGGCCCTGCCAGAGTCAGTGACACGTCTCAGGGACCGTGGTGGTAGGTGGGTAACCTTTTGACCGCCACGGACGGCTATAGCCGATGAACGAAAACGTGCCAAACACGCCACCGACGTCTACAGCCGTCAAGAAAACGACATTTTTTAAGTACAAAATAAATCTTTTCTAATTTAGTATATTTATTTTGTACGTCTTAAAAAATGTCGTTTTCTTGACGGCTGTAGACGTCGGTGGCGTGTTTGGCACGTTTTCGTTTATCGGCTATAGCCGTCCGTGGCGGTCAAAAGGTTAAGGGTTATGGCTCTAGACAGACGGACCGCATTTCAACTGCAATCCAATCGCAAATTGCAGTTTGAATGCAGTTGTTGACACCACGACTGCAATAGAACTGCAAACCAAACGTGACGAACTGCGCGGTTGGTTTTCAGTTCTATTGCAGTCGTGTCAACTGCATTCAAACTGCACCATACCCACCCGCCCGCACTACTTTAACGCTCCGACCCCGTGCAGTTCGATTGCAGTCGGTGTGCAGTTCACACGATTGCACGCCGACTGCAATCGGACTGCACGTTTGGTTTACAGTTTTATTGCAGTCGTATCTGACCAAGATTATGTCTGGACTTTAAAAGAGACTGTGACCTCTGAGTTTGTTTCGGCCTTTCTTCTCAGAGTAGTCAGATAGGAAACGCCGACCTCATCTAGTTACAAAAAAATATGATTGACATGTAAAAGTGTTTGTACAAACCTACTTACAGAAAATAAATCATTTATCATTTATTTATCATTATCATTTATCCGAACTGCAATCCAAATTGCAGTTGAAATGCGGTCAGTCTGTCTGGAGCCTAACAGTGACCACTAACCAAAAATAAAACCCAAATCTGTGTCAATATATAAATTTATTAACTCCTTTACTTGGCGACAGGTTTAGCGGGCTTCTTAACTTTCTTAACACCTGCCGTTTTCTTCACACCTGCTGGTTTCTTCACACCTTTCTTCGTCTTGGGTGGAGGAGGCGCTGTCTTCTTTGCTACTGGCTTCTTGGGTTTTTTCGCCGCAGCAGCTTTAGCGGCCTTAACCCTACGTAGGCGGAGCTTCTGGGCTTTCACGGCAGGGTCGGCTTCTGAGAGCTTGATCTGTGAAAGAGGTTATAATAATGTTAGTGGAAGAATGTTAAAGGGGTTTCGTGTGAGATAAAGTAGTGCGTTCAGAAAGTGTCAACGTGTAAGTAATCATGGTTTTTCATAACCCAATGCTCTGAAAAAGCGTATCATCATTTTGGAGGTTTATAAATTGTTTCAACTACTTTTCTAGGCATGTGTATAGAATTGCCGTATTTAAGCAGATAAGTCCCAAGCCCAAGTAATAGGGAGCGAGTCACACAAAGGTGCCGATTATGTTGTTCACAAAGTAAACTAAAGGACCATGCCAATATTAGTATGGAGCTGAAAGTCAGCAATGCCATGCAATGCCCAAATTGCAGCTCTATGTCATATGATAACTTTTTAACAGTATTTATATGATATCTAGATTTAATGTCATATAAAGCACCAGTTCAAAAGATATTGGACATTAAACATGATAACTTCTTACTGGTTTTTTATACATTTTATCGTTTACAGACAGCATTGCTATTAGTTTTTCACTAGGAACTTCATGATCATCATCACATAAGCTAAGCCAGATCAGTGTTCTTTTATATACTTATCTGTATGTTATCAGATAAACATGTCAGTTATTTGGAATTATCTAGTCTGTCTCCATTGTATATTGTCAATATGTATGTGAAAACAATTTGGTTAGATACAAAGCTTCAAAGAATGTCTTATTTTTTTTTTTTTTTTTTTATCCAGTGCTTCATATGATTTAAAATTAACAACATAATTCTAGCTTTTTAATTATTAGAGCAATCTTGTAATATACTTTATCTGGGCATTTCTGGGGCACAGATGGGCATTGTCTTTTAAGTTCAGTGCATCTTTTTCTTTCTATTTATTTAAACTTTTCGCACACAAAAAAGGTACAAAGGCGGACTTCTTCCTTAGGCATTCTCTACCAGTCAACCAAGGGTGGTGAAGAGATTAGATGGCAGGTGCTTTGGTTGAACCAAACAATGATGAAAAGGACAGAAGATAAATATTAGTTGAGTCCTGTCAAATTAAGATACTCCATAGACAAGTTTAGACGTGATTAAAAAATTGTATACTAAAAATACGTCTTTTTACATCAGGTGCTGACTAATTTGACAGCACTTAAATTTAGTTTAGTTTGTGAACATGAGAATCGGCGCCATAGTCAAATTGAATTTACTCACGAAACTGGGTTATTCCGTTTAACCACCCCAAAAATTCCATCCTAGGATGTATACGCGGGCTACGTAGTTGGATAAACGAAATTTATAGGGTTCGGGTGGATTCTTAGACATGCGATTCCGCGCATAAAATACAGGTTAGGGTGATTTTTTGAGGTAGATATACAGCGTGTAACGGAAAGGGGGTATCAACCCTGAAGGAGGTGAATGTGCTCATGAAACTCAACAACTTTCCCCAAAGAACATAGGTCGAAATATGAAAAAAAAAATTGGCCCTCCCATAGTAAATCAATCAGCTGGTAGTCAATTTTGTAAGGGAGGGCCAAATTTTTTTTTCATATTTCGACCTATGTTCTTTGGGGAAAGTTGTTGAGTTTCATGAGCACATTCACCTCCTTCAGGGTTGATACCCCCCTTCCGTTACACGCTGTACAGTCACACAAGTCTGTACAGTTTCGCTAAGTAATTTAATTTGACTTAGTATATTATCTACAGGGGTTCGAGAACCCAGGCTCGATCAGTGCGTACATTTTACTGTATAATTTTGCGATCACGTGGCAGTTTGATACTGCATTTATTTTTACCGTGTTTGCCCCGTGATCAAAACTTTTTATATAATATCGTATAGTACAACGCTGTGTGAACGGCCGCTTACGCCAACCACATTGCAGGTCAAAAATGTATAAGCTGGTTTCAGGGAATGTCTTCAGAGTTTCACTGAAACTGAGCTCATTAGAAAATTCCTAGTGTATTCAGCTTTCATATGAGTAGGTAGCTCATCATCTGCCCAGCCTTTTCGCAACTATGTTGGGGTCGGCTTCCAGTCTAACCGGACGCAGCTCAATACCAGTATTTTACATGGAGCGACTGCCTATCTGACCTCCACAACCCAGTTACTGGGTAATACGATACCCCTAGGTAAGACTGGTTGTCAGACTTTCGGGCTTCTGACTACCCGTAACGACTGTCAAATATCTACGAATGACAGCCGGGACCAACGGCTTAACGTGCTTTCCGAGGCGAGGAGGGGTCTCGGTATGTAAAGATGGTCACCCATCCACAGATCAACCGCGGCAAGCGTAGCTTAACCTGATCGATCGACCTGTGCGGCTGTTATTATTTAGCCACGTGAGCCATATGAGTAGGTAGCTGACGAAAAGAAAACTGAGTAACTTTTGAAATACATAACCTAAAAAGATGAACTACCCAATCTAAATCCTACATAATCAAAATATATACTTACTCCGCGCTTCTCAGCCAAAGCTAGGGCTTTGATATTACTTCTCCTGTCCTGGTCAAGAATAGCCTTCCTTCTGGTCACAGCCGAGAACGGGTTCAATCTCAGCATAGCCTTAGTGTTGGTCAGCGGGTTCAGCTTCCTGGTCGCACGGACTACACGCTTGCTGTAAGGAAAATTGAGGGGATTAGATGGTGTAAAAAGAAAGGGTATTGTGAGGGGGGACGGTGGTTCAGAAAGTGTCAACGTGTGAGTAATCATGGTTGTCATAACCCAATGCTCTGAAAGAGAGTATCATCATTTTTGTGGGATAAAGCATCTAAAAAAAATTGACTTTGACAAAGGAATCAAACTTCAAAAAAATTTGGAGGTTATGCATTCGACTTTTTTTTTTCATGTACACAGTACACGCTGATTTCTCAGGATCCTGGGCCGATTTATGTGATTATTTTTTTCATTTGGTAGAAGGCGCCCTCGCACACTTGTCCACTCTGTCAATTTTATGTGTTTTGCTCGAAAAGTTCTTTATTTTTTAATCCTATTTGTCTATGTTGATGATGTTGTTGTCTTTGCATAGTAAGTAGTGGTATATAAACGTGGCAGTCTTTGCCAATGACACGTGCAATGACGCGGCCAGCCGGATCATGATTATGGATGATAGTTATTCAATTCATTTATTTCAGATATTTATTGTTGTGGTTCTAAAATTAACAAAGATATACGTACTTGGGCGCGCGCAGCACCTTCCTGATCTCGTCAGATTTCAGCAGACGGCTCAGGTCGGTGTTGGCCATCTTAGGCTGGGGCAGGTTGAAGTTCTTCTTCTCCTTTGAGGGAGTCTTCCATGAGCCGAACAAAGAGTCTGTGGAGAAAGACAGTATGATACATAATTTCTATGAAGAATATGGGTTTTTGGAAACTATAATAGTTATTGGACTCACAACATGTTTCGACAATCTAGAAACAAGAAAACGGACTATTGTACTCGTCTTAAAAAAATCTGGAAAATTCTTCTCTGAGAATACTTTGGGAACTTACGAGTCTTGATTTTTTTTTTTGTAAATTAAATGACCTTGAATTGGCAGTGATTTACTTTTCATAGAGCCTTTCGAACGCTGCCTAATCGGAATTTTAATAATGTGACATCTTTACAATTAAATTTTTGGGAACAAAATATACCTACTTGAAATTACGTAACTAGGAATATTTTTTTGATTATGGTATTAAGAGATTTTTACGAAACTTCCTCAAATTCTGTGCACTATTTCTGCGTTATTAACCCTTTGAACGCCAATGACGCCTACAAGCGACAAACGTAATCGGGCGCTAAAACGCCAACGAAGAGTTTAGGCGACAAATAGATGTGCTACTTTATTATCTGATATTAAAGAAAATGGGTAAAAGGATTAATTTTAACATTTTATCACTGGCATTTTGTAGGTACCTATTTAATAGTAAATAAATGGCTTAGCGTAGAGAGCATACTTCCGATGCGCTTGGCGTTCAAAGGGTTAACAGTATAAAGTTGAATAAATATGTAAACGATATGTGTATGGTACATACTGAAGTATTTAAATAAATAAATGTATTCCACAAGTCGACACACTGACGGACTAGATGTCTTCGTCAATGTTTCCTAAGGGAACTTATAATATACCCCTCGATATTCGTAACTCCATTTTGCATGGAACAAAACGAGTAAGGCTTATGGGGGAAATAATAGTTTAATATCTAATTAGTTGACCTGTACCTCTACCATGAGTTGTTATCGAAAACTTACTCGCTAGCGTTAAACTCGCTAGCGTACTAACGTGGATCGAATAGATTTCGATAATGCTTGCACCATGAGTTTTACGGACTCTTACGCCGGCGCTAATGTAAGCTCGATAGATCGTGTCGTCTAACTAACTTCACTCCATAAGTTTTGTTTCTTTCTTTCTCAGTAATAAGAAGAGAGAACTGAATATACGCACAAAATGTAGTGCTATCCGACTAAATAGAAAGGTTGGCGGTTAGTGAACTACTTAAGGTATTTAGTGGGTGTTGAATTTGTATTCCTTATATGTCGCTGTTGAGTCATTGAGTGTTGTTTACAATTTGTAATTTTGTTGAAGTTGTATGGTTTGCGGCGTTTTTAATTAAATTCATTGAAATAAGTTTACAAAAAGACAATACAATGAGGACCAGTGTGGCTGAGTGTGGCACAATTTTCAGAAACTACACCAATCTTGACGCTTCTGCGTTATGAATCGCTGGTTCATTTCTCGCATGGAGCAAAAATTTGTGTGATACACCATTCCAAAGATACTTATTTGTTCCGGGTCTGGGTGTTTGTGTATGTGAGATATGTGTTTTTAAATGCACCCACGATACAGGGGCAAATCCTAGTGTGCAGCAATGTTTAAAGAAAACATTGTACATGTAGTTATTATGGGTACTAAGAAGGCATGTGTTTTATGTCCATTTTTGTGTTTCCTATTTTGTTATCTAAGCTGTATGTTTCCCTTATAATAATAAAATAAATAAAACGGTTGTTCAAGTAAAATGTCTTTTATTTAAATTTAAGTTAATACTCATCACAGAAAGCCTCCTAGCTAGCTGCGTAATGTCCTGCCCATTAGTAAGCTAGAATTTTCATTTTCCTGTAATTTTGGCATGAAATTCACGCTGTTTATGTCGTTAGTCTTCAAATTCAGCGACCACTAACATATTCCATGCTAAATAAGCTCTTCCAGACAATATTTAGACTCAAAAACGTTTATAATTTTGATGTAAACATATGTTTCACACGACAAAATGCTAGTGAGTTACGTAACTACTATCGTAAGCGTATTATTCGATAGCGTCTGTCAAATTTGTGACTCATGGTGCCGTTTTGTATGGCGACAGCTGAAAAACGTCAGTGACTATCGAATAGATTACGTTAGGTTTCTTACCTATCGAAATCTATAGTGCTCATGGTACGAATTTTAATTCATTCAGTGACCGATAGGGGCGCTGTACAATATTTCATACATATTATTTACGGAGACGCTAGCGAGTTTCGACTGTGCAAACTCATGGTAGAGCTACTGTTGAGTACTGAATAGTCCAAAATTGGCGACGAGAGCACAGCCGCGTAAGAAATGCCAAAAAATAATAAATGAAAAGTTAACATTTCATAACCACATGATTCTGTGTCTATTAAACCATTTTTCTTTGCTTGTTGGATGGTTTCGGTAGGTACCTTAGGCCACATTTTAATTGTATTTTTTTTTTTTGCACAAATTGAAAAAAAAATGTCTCATTCTGTCTGTTGGCGTCATGTTCTATAGAACAAATGGGAACTATCGTTTTTAATTGGTTATAAAAAAAATAACTGCTCCATACTTTTTGACCGCATAGTTTTTCTATGAAACAGCATATTTTTTTTTGGTAACAGACTAAAAATTTCTATCCTAGGGTGGTCAGAATCATGTGCTGAATTCATAAATAAAATTTACAAACCAATTTCAAAAAAAGGAGATTCTGTATTGCGTGTGTCTGCAACTTTCTCAAAAACTACTGAACCAGTTTTGATGTTTATTTTTTTCGATATATTCTTTGCTTTTTATGGTCGACAAGGACGTGGCTAGTATTGTACTCACCGAGCCGGTCGAAGGCGGACTGGGTCCAGATGCAGAAGCGTCCGAGGTGACCACCGGGCGCCAGCTTCAGAAGGTTTAGCTTGTCCACATTCAGCATCTCGACGCCGGGAATGTTGCGGAAGGCACGGGTCAGACCCTGGGGAAAGGAAACTGTTGTTTAGACATCAAGAACAGCCTCATTCGACTGTGATGGTAATAAGAAAGGTAATATCTCATTTTTTTTTTTTATCTTGCCTCATACTAGGAATTTCTCCTGTATTGTGGGTGCGTTTACAAACATTGAAACTCACATACACAAACAGCCAGACCCGGAACAACTACTTGTAGGTCATACAAATATTTGTTTCGTGCGGGCAGCGGACCCGCGACACGCAGCGCAGCAGTCAATCGCTTAACCACTGCGTCAACCGTGCGTGCGTGTTGTCCTCAAGACATTTGTTTTTTTTTTTAATTATTTGAATTATTTAAACCACGGTGTGGTGATATCTGCATCAGTGAAACCTATTATGCTCTGACAGGTAGTGTAAAAAAGCACTCAATACTTGTTCGTTCTGAAGAGGCCTTTCCCCGCAGTTAATAGAGTTAGCCAGTTGTGTTATTTTTGTTAATAAGTCGTGAGTTTATGTATGTAAAAAGACCCATGCAATAGGGGACGAATCTATTTACAAAAATAAGCACAAATCTCGACTCTGGTTTGTTATTGAGAAGTTTCTAATAGAAAATACAAATACATTTTGCCCAATCGACCACGGACACCGCGATCAGCCGTCGCATATCGACGGGGTAGTGCCAATACCTCCTAACTGACAAAGTCAAAAATTTACACAAACTGAAACAAAACGTTCAAAATAGACACGTTTGTTTAGTTGGGAGGTACATTTTTACACATTTTAATTTAGGGTGGTTTTATAGTCACGCCGCTAGACGCGCCGCTGAGCAGCGCGCTGTTAACAGCACGCGCTTGAACAGCGGTGCACCGTAAAACGAGATTAGTTCATTAGTACCGCGCGTTTCGCTGCTGTGGGTAACGTTAACTGTTTCGTTTTTCTGCTGCTTTATTTTTTGCGTCCTTATTCTTGTATGAATCATCGGCCGGGTCCCATATACATCTTCTGAATCGAACTTCGTCAATTAGTCGTCCCGTATCGATGTAATTCATTTCGTAATCAAATAGGTACCTACAATACGGCGGGCGGCAGCGCGTCTCATCGGCGTCACACTAAAACGCATACTGGCCGTAGAAGCGAATGAGCGGCGCGCGCTTTGGCAGCGCCGGCGAACAGCGCGCGTTTATTGAACGGCGCTGCTCAAGCGCGTGACTTTGAAACGCAACTACTACCCCCATACATCTACGAACGCGCGCGCTCCAACGGCGCTGCCGAAACGCGTGACAATAAAACCAGCCTTAATGTTAATTGAATTTAGTGTCCTGTGTCTTGTTATGTTAATTGCTTTGCATACCTTGTATTGTATTCAGTCAAGTATTTTCTAACTGAACAGACAGCTGTGCTGCTGGGGAGTTTGTTGCGCCACTTCTTCTTCCCAGCGAAAGCACTAGGAAGTGGTGAAGGGCGGGCGTTTTGGGGGACTGTCTTTTGTAATTTTGACGTTCGAAAAGTGCTGATTCTCAGCCTAGTTTGAATAAATGACTTTTGATTTTGATTTTGAATGCTGTTGCAACTAAAAATACACTTTGGCGATTTCACTAAAACATGCGAATAACGCCTTTAAATTCAAAACGAAAAATAAGTGAATTTCTCAAAAAAAATGTCAGTCAGGAGTAGTGTTGGGTAAATAGCCGGATGCTTTGAGTTATTATCGATTATGATCCATAAGTGTCCATTAATAGCCTTGCAATGGATGATAACCCTGCTATTAATGTATATTTAAAAAATAATTGTTTTTTTTTGTTTTATTGTAAAATCTGTGGTTGTGAACATAAATGGGGTGCGTGTACGCAGTGTGATTCAATGTATTGTTATTTTTTTTTATTTTTTTTTCACTTTTTGTATGCGAAAGTGTTAATAATAAAATAAATACACATTTTTCGGGAAATTCAGTTTTGTTAATTTAGAGATCCAATACTATAAAAACCATAATCACTATTGACACATCGCTTTGTGATTTAACCATCTACCTAATTAATTACTTGATTTAACAAAGCGAGCTAAATATGTAGGTGTATGTATACCTACAAATAAATTTTAACCGATACGTAAAAATGGTAAATAAGTAAGTTACTTATTAACTCTTTTCTGTGAACACGACATAGGTAAATTATAAACAATGGAAAATACCCGAGCGGTTAGTAGGTAACATGCATCCCCGCACCCCCGTTTCTCGTGCTATCTCTTTCTGGCGCCAATATTTATTCGTGCCAGAAAGAGATGCATGAACTGCACTACAGCGACGCCAACCGAATCCGGAATAAAAAAAAATATTTTTGAGCAACAAACAAAAAAAAATAAACAACTAAAAACGAAAATAAAAAAAAAAAAATTACCAAAAATATATCCCAAATAAATGACTGATTAAGAATTAAAAAAAAAACTAAGTACATAAAAAATCTAACTATCAAAAAACAATGTAAATAGCTGATTGAAAATTTTTAAATGGGTCAGATTAGTTTTAAATTGCACATTTATTTACTACAAAGAAAGATTATGAAAATGAAGTCTAATCTGACAGTCCTAAGCCTGAAAATCATGAAGGGAAATTTTCAATCACTAAAATAACATTAACAGCAGGGTTATCATCCATAATTGCTATTAATGGCTACTAACTGCTTTTAATCGATTATTAGCCATTATGATATTAACCGGATTATTATCATTGCCCAACACTAGTCAGGAGGTATTGGCACTTCCCCGTCGATATGCGACCGATAAACCAACGAAGCAGTCAATGCAGAAATGCGCGGATAAAAGTGAAAAGTCACATAAACATCACGTGTACGAGACAATACGTCTCTGAAAAGTCAACAGAAGTGTACAGTACTCCCACATGTATTGTTTTACAGGCTCCAAATTTTTACAGGCTCTTCTACTCATGAATATGAACAACTTTCACTATGGAACCAACTCTAGAGATCACGAAAAAAAAATCAGCTGTTTCATACAATTTGGTCAAGTAGGTATTGAACTTTTGTATTAAACATCTAGTTAATTTTGTTTTCGTGATTTCAGGGTTGGTCCCATAGTGAAAGTTGTTCATATTCATGAGTAGAACACCCTGTAAAAAAAAAGGATCTAGTATATTACCCAAGTAATAGCCATATCAGGCAAAACATTTTTGCTACTGGGAAATCCTATACCTCTTTGCTCAACTGTGTTCTCCATGTTCCATTGAAAATTTTCTTCGTCGGCCATGTTTGGGAAACTTATAGATGTATTCATTAATACTCATAGCACGCGACTAAACTTGACGGCTGCTGGTCGAGAACTGAGGTATGGATAGGATTAGCTACCCCTCTGCCGCCTCGCCTGTACCCCGCCAAGTTCTATACGAACAGTTTTGTTTCGTAACATTTATTAAAGCTCTTCGAACACCGTCCATACAGAACAGACTAATATTGCCGCAGTAAGCGAAAAAAACGCATGTCAGTCAAAAATGTAAAGAAAAATAAACCTTACTAAACAAAAAAGGCGTATCCATTAAGGCTCATTTTTCTCCATTCCCTTTCGGCAGATGCGCCCCTTTTACTTAGGGCGGCAGAATAGGATCGAGTGTTCGATGTTCGTTAGGGGGACGCACGTGCGAACCAAGTTGTTGAGTATCATGCAATGCAACAAATGTGTTCGTAAGTGCGTACACGGCTTTATGCTTGTCAAAGTATTAATGTGTTAGTAAATCTGTAGCGACACTTATGATCCGCTGTGCGTACAAACGCGCGCAGTTCGGTTGTGCCGCGTCGATATCACCCCTAAACGAAGCTGAAGCTGGGTAACGCTTTAGCCAGACGCTGCCGGGGTGAGAAAGTGAGTCTAAGTCTCGAAGATAAATGATTATTCTGTGAGAATGTTAGTAATGAAAAAAGTGTTAAGTGTCATGCCCTGGAAATCTGAGGGCTTGGAGCCTTTGCCACCTGAGCGTGTCGATTGAAATCTGATTGAGTCTGCCCAGAATTTAGCGACGAGTTTGGCGCCATCAGTTTAACGTTATGGCAACATGACACACATTTTTTTTTCTATATGTTTCGACGAGGCAAGGACGACGGAAGGCCTGAAGACACATGGCTGTTACAACTGTGTGTTGGAAAGAGTAACAAGTGTTTTATTGCAACATTACCTCCTTCAGGAATGGTGTATTTTTAATGTCGTATTTCTGTGTGTTCTCGATCGATTTTAAAACCCGACCAACGAGTGTAGTCCCAAACAATCAGTATTCATAACAAAAGACAAGATTCCAAAAATAGGTTGGATTATAAAAGGCTTACTAGTTATATTGTTTATCCCTTTATCTGTGTCCCTCGCCCGCTCCGGGCGAGTACACAGATTACCGCGTCTGTGTCCGTGTGAGCGAGATAGATACAGTCTTTATAAACAAAACATAAAAACCTATGACAGTGATTAACCACCCGCTCTGGGAGGAACACAGACGCGGTAATCTGTGTACTCGCCCCGAGCGGGCGAGTGACACAGATGAACTACTACGAGAGACCCCGATAGTAACTGTTTTACGGTTAGTCTGCTGAAAAAGAAAAAGACTTGCTGTGCCACGAGCAAATAATTTGGGATAAGGGCTGTAATCCGCCTCTGTACAGACATCAAGCTACTACAATCTGTTCTTTAATAGATTTTTTAACTTAATCGCTAAAACATAAGGTTCAAAGTTGATTGGGAAAATTTGAGTTTCGGGTACCTTGATGTGCTGGCGTCTGTACATTTATGTGCTTGAAGTATACTTTTTTTTTTTTTTTTTTCTAAAGATAGTGTTGATGCTTCAAGATCTTTACCTGGTCCTTGTGGTAGATGATGAGGGGTCCCTTGCGCTGCACGCGGCGACGGTTGCGCATCTTTCCCTTACCAGCGCGCAGACGCTGGGATTTGTAGACCTAGGCAAAGAGAATGATATTTTATTACGTTGCCCTGTCAATTTTTATAGTAAAACCAACAAAAAGGTTGACTCGGGCCTAAAAAATCACATATTCGTCGTATCATAGGGGAAGAGTATGAGAATACCTGGACTTATACTCAACTAGCGGCCAGACTCAGCTTCGCACGTGTGCAATGTTTTTTTCGAATTTCCGAAATTTTCTTTCATGCAAACCTTGTCCCGGCAATACCGAACACAACAAAGAATTATCCACTTTGGTGCAGTCATTCGGAAGTTATGCGCGTACAGACATTTCGGCGACTTTGTTTCATACTATATAAGGACGTAAGCCTGAAATCGTCAACCCACCTTGAACAAGCGTGGTGATCACTGCTCGTGCCTTCTCAATATGAGAAGAGCCTTTTGTGCAGTGGGATAATAATGGGCTAGTATACTTGTTGTTGTTCTAAACAAAACATATTACTGGTATGTTGCGAAATAAACCGGGAATTGAACCCCACGCACAGGATTTGCTCTTGTGAACACAAGGCCAAGTGCTTTCCGAGGCACGGAGGGGTCTCGGTATGTAAAGATGGTCACCCATCCACAGACCAACCGCGGCAAGCGTAGCTTAACCTGATCAATCGACCTGTGCGGCTGTTATTATTTAGCCACGGGCCCCTCAGGAAAAATCTGTGTTATAAATTTAAGAGAGTGTTTTCCACAGTTTACGTCCGCGTTGAACAATGATATTCAGCCGGATGGTTGGCTTGGAAGTTTAATGTATCTCCATAGACATAACGACAGATATATAGATCCGTAATTAGCTTTTAAGGAGAAATGAAGTACGATGTGTCAACAAACCTTGAGGACATCGGACCAGGCCTTGATGCGTCTCAGGAAGATGACTGCCTGTTTGGTCTTGTTGATTTCCTGGACCTTGTCAGAGACCACCAGAGGCAGCTCAGGTACTTTCTCGATGATGTGACCTGATCAAACAAATAACGATTAAGTTTTCTTCCATAAGAGTCAAGGTTAATATGTGAATGGCAATCATAGCTTAGCATTCTACCTTTTACGATATGGGGGGTGCTAATGTCCTCAAAAAGTTAGGAATTTCAAAATATTTTATGACATTATACCTACTGAGCTAAGGTCCATTATGCACAAGTACTTTTTAAGCGTTTTATGTATCTTTGCCAATAAACGTATTTTATTTCCATCTTTAACTTTTCAGTTATCATTTTTAACATTAAAAGTAAGGAAAGTTAGTAATAGTAATTATATTTTTTAAATAGTCTCAGTAGGCTCAGAGCTAGTATTCTCTTCTTCGAGGTAATTTCCTAAACAAATATACTCGCATTTTTAGTTGGACTTCATACATATTATGATAGAAAAGCGAATGTTTTCCACAGTTTACGTCCGCAATGAACAATAATATTCAGCCGGATGGTTGGCTCGGAAGTTTAATTTATCTCCATAGACATAACGACAGATATATAGATCTGTAATTAGCTTTTAAGGAGAACACCATGAGGTACGAGAAAAAGTGGCGTTGTTTCTATCCCAAAGTTTTAAGGGATTTTTTTTACTGATTGACATAGGCTTTTTCTATTTATTTTTTTTTTCTATAAAAACAGCTAAAATAAGAATTGACAGTGGGTTTACTGTTATAGTTGAGCACTTTCACAAAACAGTGCCTTTTCTCCATGTTCAGAAATAAAAATGTAGACAGACTCTTCAATTACACCTTCCTATAAGTTAGCAAACTTCTTTTCCGTTTCGACGGTGCCATAAAATGGGGCGAATAGGAAATGCAGGGTTGAATCGGAATTAAACTTTTAAATGGATTTTAACATTGTTTGTTGCCAACAAGGACACTTAATCTTTAATTATAATATAGTTAACACATTAGAGACCTTTTGGCAAAAACCGATTTTATTTTAATGTTCAAGTCCACTTTAAAGTTTCGTCCCGATTCACCCCTGCATTTCCTATTCGCCCTGTTTTAACATTACATCTATGTTGCATAAATACTGTTTGGGCAGAAGTGCGGCGTCACAAGCCTTATTCAGACCCTCAAGGAGGCAGGTGAACATTTTACGTCAACGCCAACTGTCGCAGAAAACCTTTTTCTGTCATACAAAATTTTAATCTTCTTGGGCGATATCCCGAACTCCGGGACAATCATCATCTGCCTAGCCTTTTCCCAACTATGTTGCGGTCGGCTTCCAGTCTAACCGGATGCAGCTGAATACCGGTACTCGAAAAAAAAAAAAAATCTCTGGAACCGCTGTCTCATAAAAAAATATAGTCATAAGGAAGTCTCCGACTTTCGTCTATGTTCCTCGAACTTTTGGTAGATTAGCACTATCTATTCCGATCACTGATTATAATATCATTAATAAAAAATAAAGTACATACCTCTAGCCTGCACGAGAGCAGGAACTCCGCTCGCGGCTACTGCAGCGGCGACAGCAGCGCGCCTCTGACGTAGGTTCACGCGACGGTGCCAACGACGCCACGGCTTGGTGGGCGCGAACATGCGACCTCCGCGACACATGTTTCCGAACGCACCCTGGCCAGACCTAGGTGAAGGGAATTATGAAGTAAAATATCTTGAATTGTGTAGAGCCACGTCGGTATTCCTTAACAAGTAAGGGCTCTTTCCAACGGCAAGATGCCATTTTTTGCTGGTATGGTTTTTTGCAGGATCCCGTTTAGTGGTGTATGTGTTTAAATATAGGTATATATTCACACATGCATCCTGTTTGCAGTATCCGGCAAACCGGATGCTTGTGTGAATATTATGTATCTTGATGTGCTGGCGTCTGTACAATACACCTATATTTCCTCAGTCATATTGTATGTTTCATACAAAAGAGGGTAATCCTTTGACGAGACATAACTCTCGGCTATTACTGAGAATTTCCTAAAACCTAATAGCACGCAGGATCACACATCTCCAGTCTTAGTGGAAGCCGTACCGTAAAACGAGGAAATGCAGGGTTGAATCGGTATGAAACTTTTAAATGGATTTTAACATTATTTGTTGCCAACAAGGACACTGAATCGTTAATTATAATATAGTAAACACATTAGAGACCTTTTGGCAAAAAACTATATTATTTCAATGCTAAAATCCATTTTAAAAGTTTCGTTCCGATTCACACCTGCATTTCCTATTCGTCCCGTTTTACCATTATTAAGAGTTAATAGAAGTCCATTGATAGACATAGGTTTTTAATATTGCATTCTACGGAGCTCAGACATTCTCAAAGACTTGTAATAAAATAGAAAAAGACCGTTGTTATACAGTTAGCTTGTCCCTTATTACACGAGACTTACACATAGGTCGTAAAATGTCGTTACGCTATCTACCTCCGCATACACCATCGTGGAATATAGACGTCATGTTGTTTCAGTTATACAGATGTATTCTAACATATCGAATGCGTCTACCCACATGGAGTAGACGTCCGCGCTATTAGAACTTTGATGTACCCCGCCATTGTCACTAATCACAGTAACTGTACTACAACAGTGTTTAAACGGGGATCTATGGTGCATTATTTATAACCCTTAAGTGCATGATTTTTAATTTTTAAGCATTTTAAATTTATTTGGACATAACATTAGCTCTATAGTGAGGAAAAACTATTTTAAAAAATATATTCATAAAAATACTTTTTTTTTTTTTTAAATGGCCTGGTGGAAATTTACATCTTTATGTAATCAGAACGAATCTACTGGGAACAAAATGAATTGAATATCTCTAACAATTGGGGAATCCTGTGCTCTGTGGAAACGAAAATATGGCATTGGATTGGTTGATGGAAATTTCCATCACGATGCAGTTAAGGGTTAAAAGAACTTCCAATTTACGATACAAGTATAGAAAAGATCTCCCATGTCCAAGTGTGAGTCAGATCGAGTTCCATAAAAGCGTAGTTTTTTTTTTATATTTTTTTTTATCAATAATAATCCAAGTATCGTAAAAGTATAGAACTTTATTTTTCTATAGTATTTGTACTGTCATCCAGACCACAATGGCTCCAACTTGACCTTGAAAACCTTTTAATTTCGTGGCGTAACTGAACGGAATTCCAAAAATTCTAATGTTACTGACGTGTGCGGTCGACTGTGTCCGCACGCTGTTATCTCAGCTAAAGAAAATGATCTGAATAAAAATTAATGATCGAATTAATCAGCCTGTGTGTGTGAATCTTACCTGTGGGTACCACCACCACGGACACGGGGGATACGTGCTACAGCACGTCCGGTACCCCATGACTCGGCACTGGTCTGGTGACCTGGTAGACAAAAACAGAAAATTGTTATAACAAAGTTAAAAAATGACCTTGGTGTGAGCTATGGTGAAATACTGTAAAGTTATGCATTAGAGGAAATCTGGTTGAAAATGAATAAATAAATAAAAGCTTGTTATAAATTCATTACAAAAATTGGTTATTCTGTTTATCCACCCTAAGGTGGATACGCGGAAACATGACCGAGAATCCATCTAGTTGATTAAACGGAATTTATAGGCTTAGGGTGAATTTTCAGACATGCGTTTCCGTGTATCCTCCTTAGGGTGGATTTTTTGGGATGGATAAACGGAATAACCGAATAAAAATTATTACTGACCTTGACCTTACGGTGTGTCAAGGTCATTTTTTTTTTCATTGTATTTTAAATATCATTTTTATTTACTTTTTACTTGGGTTATATGAACCGAACTACTAAAAACTAGCTTCTATTGTTTTTGGTAAGGAATTAATCCATTCAAGTGATGTCCTTATTGAAGCTAACTAAGATTTTCATCAATTAATTTAAAGGGTTGTGTGTAGTAAAAACTCTGCACCCGTCCCCACTATAGAGTAGGTCCAGAACGCCATGTCTTTACGTTGATGTTGCACTAATCCGCAGTAACGCTCTGCGGCAATATCATCCGAGAGTGTGGACATTTAGTGCTAAGTTATTTTTTACTAGGAATACATAAACTTATTTGTTTTGTTGACTTAAATCAGAGCTGCACCTAAATTGCTTAACACTCTCAGCGCCATGTGGTCCGCCGGCCGCCCACATGGCCCGCTTCTCTAGAAAATCATGGCGCTGAGTGTTAAAATACTATCAGTCTCAATTAGAATCATTTTGAAGGATATTGCTAATCCATTGCTTCATAAGCTCGAAAATGTAAATAACGAATAAAGATAATGTATTTGTCAAACATGTGTTTACATAAACTGGCTAATCAGACATGCAAGGTATTGATTTAATAGATGTTGTGCGTGTCCATTTTTTGCCAATAACGGCGTACAAATTTTGTAGATTAAAAAAATTACATTTATCCGAATGAAAACCATTGTTGTGTGTTACACACCCCACTGGTCTTCACCATACCAACTACTTAAAATTGGTGATATATTTTTGTTTTGAGAAGCCCAGATTCAGATGGACTTTCCAGTGCAAATCAAGTTTCTTTAATTTTCTTCAATAACAAAAGGATTTCTAGTGAATTAACTTAGGTAAGTTTACGGTAACCTAAGGTAATTGAGTAGTAAATTCACTTTGAAAAATGAGCTAAAAAAAATTGTAAAACAAGATGCCTTGTCTGCTTCTTTCCAAAGAAATGCATATCTAAAAAGAACTGCTATGTATGAGAAAACATAAAATTCTAAGTTAGTACTGTAATCTCACTTATTAGTGAGATTACAGCTAAACCTATAGATTACTGAATTTTGGACATATCAGTCTACTGAAGTGCTGGATTAATGAGATTGTACTGTATTTCTTTTGCTAAATATGACACAAAATACAAAAGAGGATATAAATGACTGCTTTTAGGGTGAATATGCCTAAAAAAAAAGTTTAGAAAGTAACTCACCAGCCTCCTTGCTGACGGAGTAAGGCTGCCTGCCATTCTTGGACATGGACACGTGCACATCGTTGACGAGGTCAGGCCGGATGGGGGCCTTGAAGACGAACGGGAGAGGGAGGGAGGCGCCAGCAACTGCCTCGCTCTTCTCCGTGTAGACCGACACAAGCGGTCGGGCGACTGATAGACTCTGGAATAGAGGGGAAGTTAGTATTTGAAGTTTCTGAACATGGGCAGTTGTTTGAAAAGCTGTTGACAATTTCTAATAGAAAGTAATAAAGGAAGTGAATGCTTCTGTTATTCTGTGTTGCAGGGTTTGGTTTCCATACTTAGTCCTTCAGGTGGACCATAGGTGTTTATTCCAACCAGGGCACCTCCCCGCAGAAGTTGATTACATCTCCTGGTCTGTTATGAACATCTGTGTAAGATCTGGGTGCCCTGAGGATTTCCGTCCTAATCTGAATGACAACTATGCGTCCAAATTGCATGTTGCATGCAGTTTCCTGAGCCTCAATACAGTATATACATAGAGGACTATCTCGTAGGTCTATTGTGTGGAAGTGTTTGTTTGGCAAGAAGTGTCCCAGAGTGTGAAGTGAATGCTTAATTTGATTGTCATTCAAGGATGTTTAAAAAGTCTGGCAAGGTTGTTGATCTTGAAAGAGCATAAAATGTCAAGGTCTTATTTCAATTAGACAAAAGTCTTAATTTTTTATACATTATACATCAATTGTCACTAGAATTATCCCAGATGACCATATGACTGTCACCTATTATGTGTGTTTGTAAACACACATAATAAGTGAGTAGACTTGTCTGTAGACAAGTCTTAAATCAGTCATCAGAGTCACCTACAGGAAATAACTTTCAAGTGTTGTTAACTTAGCCACTGTGCAAACCATGCCATAAATGAAAAAAACACCATCTAATTATATTTTTGTTGAAGCCTTAAAGTAATCACTAGTTATCTATACACATATGACCTTATTTCCCTTGGAAACCATTCAAATACATGACATAGTACAGACGCCAGCACATCAAGCTACCCGAAACTGTCAAATTTTCCCAATCATTTAGAGATGAATATGAATAATCTATTAAAAAAGGAAATTTGAAAGATTGTAGTAGCTTGACGTCCTGGCGTCTGTACATTATAACAAAAAGCACACCTTTCCCTATTAAATTTCAATAATGTAACTAATTTAAGTTTGTATTCCACAAGTCGACACACAACCAGTATGTACTAGCCCTGTTTCCTACGGGAACTGTTTACTATACCCCTTAAAAATGTACCTAGAAGACTATGATAGTGCAACTAGGAAGAGTATAGGGGAACTTGAGCTTAAAACAGACTTAAAAAAAAAAAACTTGAGGGTGACGAGAAAAATAGCGGACGTTACCACATTTTCGTGTTTTAGTAAAGTAATTATAGCGAGAGGTGTAGTTGAAACGTTAGAGAACTTATTGAGATGTTTTGAGGTTGTTTTCCATGTAAAAGTCAAGGATTCCGGCAATCATTTGGCAACCGATCAGTCCTAACCTCAAAATTTCACGCATTTTCATAACAATAAAATGTTTGTAAAATAGCTTTTCTTATGATATTTTAAAGCAAAGTATTGATAAATAGGACTCAATTTCGTTTTGTAACAATGATCGAAATGTTTTACGGATAATAAACAAGGGATGCATCGATAGCGTGTGGTATAAATCGATCTAAGTAATTTTCGTACACTTTAATGAAGTAATATACCTATAAAAGAATAGCTTATCCCATATGAATGTTGAATTAACACAAATAACTTACGAAACACCATCATATTCTTGTTATTTGGCGAAATGTAAAAGCAAACACGTGTTTCGAGCACGGCAACAAAGTACTTTCAACTACACACTTTCACTTAATCAGATTGATTCACTTAACAATATTAAACATTAAAAAATCACATCAGTTTCTAAGACTTACCATTTCGCTATTTAAGCGAAGTTATTCCTCCAAAAAACACTATAGGCGGCGGTAAAGACCATCCGCCATGCCACGGAGGAGTAAAAAGACCGGAAATTAGAATGGTTTTTTGACAGTACGAAAAGGCAGTGACCAGCCCAAAAAATGACTTGATTTTATAAAAGACTATTTGTGATTAGTTTTTTAAATAATTATTCCATGTATTTCTATAACTTCATAGAACGAAAAACATAATAAAGCATTTGCTAAGTGCATATTCGGCAAAACCACGGAGGAAAGAAAGAAGAAAACACAACAAACGATAGACAAAAAGCGTAATGCTTACAACTGGGCCAAGACATTTTGTGTAAAGTCACTTTAGTCGAATACTGACAAATAAATGACATTTTAGTAAACACGAATTATTATTATTTTCAAGTATTTACAAATAGTAATTTTTATAAGTGAAGTTATTATTAAATACAACAAAAAGAATTTTGATATATCACTGAACCTATTTCTGTATTCAAACCCGTGAAGTGCACATAAAATATTGAGTGTTCTAAACATTCGTGGAAGATAAATTAAACCTGTGAAACTCCCTTGAACAGGTAGCTGGCCTGCTTACTTCATGTTTAATAACAATAAATTAAATTAATTTAATTGACATGTAAAAGTGTTTGTACATTTTCACGAGCTGGCTACGCTCAGAACAGGGCCCGATCTAGCTATTTAGCCGCTCCGGGCAAAGATAATTTTCGCCGTCCTTTACATACACTAACACCATATAAGTCACTGCTTACGGTCTAAAGTAGGTAGGATGGTGGCACATAAAATTCTCAACTTTCAACCTGCCAACCTGGGTGGGTGGTGAATGCCTAATGGGGCTTGGTTGGAAGATAGGAATAAGTCAATTTTGCCGCCCCTCATTTTGCCGCTCTGGGCAAATGCCCGGCTCGCCCCCCCTCGACCCCCACCCCCCTCCAGATCGGGCCCTGGCTCAGAACACATGCCTTATCAAGTTTGTGACATTTATACTCCGTCAGCACTTACCTAAATAGCAAACTATGTGCTGTGCTGCCCAAGAACCAAAAAATCGTGGGCGCCATAACTATGCATAAAGCTTTCACGCACTATGGTCCACTCGAAGGACTAAGTGCAGATAACAAACCCGTAACATAGAACATAGATGCATAAAGCTTTGGACGTAGTGCGAGTGGGTCACGAAGGGCCTACCCCACCCTGTTCTGGAGTGTAAGAGGCTTCGATATTCAAAAGCTTAGATATTCAAAATTAAGGCAAGCTTTTCAATGCTTCCTAAAAATAGATGCTCTAACTTGTTATCAAATGAATTCACAAACTTAACACTGAGTAGTACGGTTGAGGGTGTAATTTTTGCCTGTAGCTTGCTTCATAATCCTTATGCAAATATTTGTAATCGTTTTTTAACAGCTTCCATGGATGAAAAACCAAAATGCAGTCACTATGTAGAGCCAATAACACAACAGCCAAAACAGAAAGATCAATCAACAGCTCAAAAAGACCAAACGACTCCGCAAGAAGAGCAAACTCCAGCAACAAAAAACCCAGCCGTATTAACAAAAGAGCATCCAGCTTATTTGGAAGCCCAATCAACTGTAGCGAAGATTCAAACTGCATTAACGATAGACCAAACCATTTATTCGATAGACCAACTCACACTTTTGAGAGACCAAACGGCTCATTCGAAAGTGGAACTGGCTCATCTAAAAGACCAATCAACGGTATATTCGAAAAGTCAACTGGCTTATTCGAAAAGCCAAAACGCTCTAATCGAAGACCAATCAGCGGCATATTCGAAACACCAACTGGCTCACTCTAAAAGTCAAAATGCCTTAACAATAGACCAACGGGCCGCATGTTCGAAAGACCAGCTTGTTGACACGAAAACCCAAAATGTTGTGAAGAAAGACGAACCGGCCGTAAAAACATTTGAAACAAGTTTTCCGAAAATCCACATTGCATCAGGAAAAATCAAATCGTCTTCGTTGGAAGAACAAACAGCTACATCAACAATTCACACAGATTCAACGAAAGACGAATCTGCATCATCAAGAGAATTAACAATAACACCAAAAATTCAAATTGCTTCAACAAAGGATGAAACATCTTTTTCAAAAGAAAAAAAAATACTGACAACTGAAGCTGGTTCAACAAATAATAAATCGGCCACGACGTCCACCCCGAAAAATTTAGTGGAAGCATTAATGGAAAATTATTCAAAAATATTTGGATCAGGAATCTCTTTGTGTGCTGATAGGGGTTCAGCGACCCCTTCTTTTAATATAAATAGTAGTTATTTAAGTTCCAATGCACCTTTAAAAATTAGTTCTTCCACTCGAAGCCCCATTACAACTCAGCCTGTGTCCCAGTCGCCACTCGCAACGTCGAAGGCCGTTCCAAGTCAACCCCCTACTTTATTCGTACAAGCCTTATCCAAACTAAATGAAAGTTCGTTAACTCTTGCAGTTATTAGTCATTTTAAACTGCAATCATCCTCAAACTTAAGTAAAGTTTTCAAAATCGAATCTGGAGAAATAACGCCACCCGACTCCTTGTCGAGTGCCCCGCCGACATATTCATTTGTGTTACGCCAATTGGCAGTTAGAAGGAGGCCCAGATTTATGGGAACATTTTTTCCGTCGCCCTCTTTCGTTCAACACGCCCCTCCACCTACATATAACGGTGCATTTGATGTGTACATTGAACCTGCTCTTCCTCCGCCTCCTGCGAGGGTCTATACATTCGGATTCACTTCAATGCCTGTCGTTTGCCCCGAATGCGGATATACGGGCATGACGGTAGTCACAAGTCATACAACTATTTGCACTCATTTATGTGCATTTATTTTATGTTTACTTTGCTGTTGGATATGTGCCCCCTTGCCGTATATATTAAGGTCATGTAAGGATGTTTATCATTATTGCAGAAATTGTAGGAGTTTCTTGGGCATGTATTGTCCAACTAATCCCGAGAGTGCAGCATATCCGAATGTTCCTTAAGGTTACTTTTTATGTGGGTTTGATATATTTTTAATACGTTTTTTTCTAGTAAGTGTAACTTTATAAAGTTTTTAGTTTTCTTACTAGATGTATGTTTGATTGGCAATCGATTTCAAAACGAAATCAAATGATAAGCCATAGACAATAAATATTTTTGAATGGATCGTGGATTTCTGTTTTTATTTTGCAGATTTTATTTTAATTTTAAATTAACATTCGAAGTTTTATTGCATACCACATTTCATCACTATTTTATTGATAAAACTTATATCAAATTATTTTCTGGTGTTGCACGGAACAATAGTGATTCGCAAACATTTTGCAAAGATCCGAAATGTGATTTTTTAAGGATGCGTTCCTATTTATTAGTCAACAAGCATTGAAAACTATCGATCAACGGGCTTAAAAACATTTCCAATTACACACAAAAAAACTGAAAATTATATATCAATTTACTTAGATGTATTTAGAAAGCCTAAACTTCGGGCTTTTATTTAAAAGTTGCATTTATTTATTGTTAATTCTGAACGTTTCCACTGTCAATGATGTTTCAGCGCCCTCTAGCGTCAAATTGTTCTGTGTAAAATTAGAAGTCACAGCCTTCCGTAAGTTCCGTGTGTGTTGCGGAAAAATCCCTTTTTGGGCGTCCGACCACATGTGTGAATAGTGAACAAAATATGGTTCTGTTATGATTTTATGTTAATAGAAGCGTATTTCATAGTGATCGGTACACGACATCGATAGATAAAGTGCGTACGGATCGTTCAGTGTGCCAGAAAAGTTGGAACAAGACGACGGAAGTGCATTTTTTTCGATGTAAATACGGTCCAACCAGGGTCAGTCCGGTGTGGTACGAGAGGTTCGCGCATATTTCCCAGCGACCGGCCGTGTGTGCGCGCCACTGGGACGTGTGAGTTACTCGTGAATAATTCGACCTTCGTACTGTTCGATCGGGCCGTTTTCATCGGGAAAGTTCGTTCGCGATTAGTGGGTTAACCCCATCATGCCGTCGTGTTGAGGGGCATGGAGGCGCGCTCGTGATCGTCTGTCGGCGCGGAGCGCGCGCCCGGGCTTACATAACGAGGGCAGCGGCGGCATGGCCGCCCGCGTGTCCGCCGAGGGCGCAGGGCCCTCTTACGCGTCAGTGTTGAACTTTAGAGGGGGTGACAGCAACAAGGAGAACATTGAGGCCGCGCCGGGCGAAGTGTCTGACGCACCTCCGACGAAGCAAGATGACGAGGAGGAGGAGGGGTTCGTGCCTGTCATATCGCACGGACGCCGTCCTGGGAAGGGGCGAAGGCACCCTGAGCGTAGGGCTCCGCCTCGCCCTCACAAGGCCCCCACACCGCATACGGAGCCACAGCCAACACCAGAGCAGCAGCAGCAGTCGTCTGAGAGCCAGCCGAAGAAGTTTGTAGAAGCACCAATACCTAAAGTGAACCCTTGGCAGGTAAGGGGTATTATGTAAACAAAACAATGTCATAACATTAATGATGCCATTCTTTTCTAATAATAGTTCAGTCATGAAAGAAAGAAATTGTTTATATTATGTATTGTACACACATTTTCCAATTATGACTTATGCGCATTGGTCTTTGCTTCATATTACTTTTTTTCAGGTTACATTGACATTAGACTGCGGCATTCGCATGTTATGCCGACTGATGTTGTTATTGTTTTTCGATAATCTTATTAGCATTTGCGAGGAAGATGTGATTCATATGATTTGAATACCCTAGTCTAACTTACGGTTTAACATATTCTCTGTGACATTTAATTTGGTAACATTGCTTCACGTTTTACTAACAACACATGATTTTGATTTTAGCTCTATCCAAATCTGTAAACTATTGATTCTTATCTATAAAATTGATGATCTCAGTATCTACCACTTCTATCATTTCTAAATCCAACATCTGCCTAGCCCTTTCTCAGGAATATTGAACTATGTTAAGGTCGCCTTAAAGCCTAACTGGATGCAGCTGAATTCCAGTATTATTTCTTATTCATATTCTATAATTTCTTTTTTATCCTAGGTTGAATTTACATAGTCTTAAGATGAGACTAGGCTGTATAATTCATTATCGAAGGTATCACCCAGCAGCCATATTCTATAAAAGGACATTGGAAGCCTTCAAGGTCTTATGGTGCAATAGATTTCACCCTTGCACCCTCTTACACCCTATTGCACAACTATTTCTATTAAGTTGACGCTGGCCTACTACTGATTTTCATAAATGTTAATGTAACTCAAGTTTCGAACGTTCAATGAACAAAATGTTGAAGTGTAAACAGAAAAAACACACAAAAACAGACAAAAATCCTCAATGTCAAATGAAGAAATAGATAAATTAATGGAGCATTTGTTTAAAAAAAAAAAAAAAATGTGTCTGACCATTTATTTCCATTTGTGTCTGTTTCCACTTCTGCATTTCATTCATTGAATGTTCGAAACTTGAGGTAGGTACAGATGCCAGCACATCAAGCTACTACAATCTGTCAAAAATCTTTAATGGATTTTCAACTTTGTCACTAAAGCATAAGGGTCAAAGTTGATTGGGAAAATGTGACAGTTTCGGGTAGCTTGATGTGCTGGTGTCTGTACATAAATATTATCTAGTTTGGAAATCAGAGCTTAATTGTATTTTTGTCTCTTTTATGCGGAATCATCCTATAATGTTCCCATTGCTGGGACACAAGCCTTCTCTTTCAGTAAGAGGGAGTTAAATTATATTTTTGTCTCTTTCATACATTGATTATTTTACTATGCTTATTTTTTTTTTCTCAATTCTAATAGTTTTTTTTGGCTCTTGTGGTAAAGGAACTCCTAGTACAAGAGTCAGGGCTACACAAGTGTTTGTTTCTTGAAGTTAAATAAATAAATTAGTGCTAATGATGAACATTAATGTTATTTGATTAAATAGGAACTACAAATAGAAAAACATGTTCACAGATTACCAATAAATAAATAATACTGCTTTGAAAATGGTTTATTAAAATCTTAAAATATGCTATAACATGACCATGTAAAATCTAAGACCCATACAAAAAATAACTTATTGCCTAGTGTTAGTATAAATCAACCTCCGCACAAACTGCTGTACAATCGGAGAGCCGAGGCTCCCAGCTACAGTTTTCAGGATGCTGTTTCGACTGCCCCTCGCTCTGCTCAGTAGCGACGCCGTTATTGCATACAGATCCTCACTCAAGATTCATTTTATTACTAAAAACTAGTTTCAACCAATCAAATGGTTTTAAATTAGTTTTAAATAATGCTTGAGTCTTGAGTGAGGCTCTGTAATAAAAGCCTTGAGATAAATGAAATCATCACTAAATTATCTGTCTACATTTATACTTATTTCATGATAGCTTGATTGATTTAGCAGTCAACTAACATACACCAAGTGAACTGTTTTATAAGTTGAGAACTTATAAAAAGTAACATTCCTTAAGGTGAAAGCCCACACCATTAAAAACTTCTTTGCAAAAAACATAAGGGTGCGTTTCCACTGACGCGGAGCTGGGCGGAACGGAGCAGAGACGTGTAGGAATCGTCCAATCACAGACGAGACAGTGACGCGATGAGGATTCAACCATTGCGATTAGTCGATTCGTGTACGTCTTTGCTCTGCTTCGCACAGCTCCGATTCAGTGGAAACGCACCCTAAGAAATTTTGAATTTTGTAGGCTTCATTGAAGGTAGTAGAAGTAATGCTAGAGTTTTAGCATTACTTAAGGTGATACCTTCAACGTAGCCATTACTTAATTCTGAAACTAGTTGTTAATTAAAATCACAGTCAGTAGAGCATAAATACATTTTTTTTTAATCAAATAGTAACTTTTTAAATTGCATTAAGAGTGAAGTCACCAATCTACTTCGAGCAAGCATAGTGATCAATGCTCAAGTCTTCTCTGAGGTTTTTAACCTACAGTGGGACAGTAAGAGGTAGGGTTTATCTCAATGAGAAATGTATTCCATCCCTGATCTGGCCCCTATACAGGGTGTCCCTGGAAGTATGGATCAAATGGAATTGGGGCATGAGCAAGGTCATTTCCAAATGTTTTAACCCTGAGAAAGTCGGTGCAATTGAATAAAATTTTTGCTCGAAAATCGAATAAAATTTTTGCTGTATAATTTGAATAAAATTTTGGCTAGAATGTAGTCTTTGCAGTAAATGTTTTTTCTTATTGAAAACATGTTTTCTAGTTGAGTAAAAGTATTACCACAGGAAAAGTCTACTCTTCTACAAAAAAAAATGTAATTGGTAGCCCTGATAGTTTTTTTTATGATTTTTTCTTTGAGCACTATGTGATCTAATTGAAAAAAAAAAATTGATCATAATTTTTGAACTGTAAAAAAACTCACCGACATTCTCAGGATTAAAAAATATGGAAATGACCTTGCCCACACCCCTATTCGATTTGATCCATACTTCCAGGGACAACCTGTATATTGCACTGGTAATTTGGATGTAATAGATACAAATATTACGTACGCCATACATTTAAAGCTGTGAAAACAATGTATTATGCTGTATTAAAGGTGTTAAACATATTATGTCTTTATCACTCAAGTCGTTTGTCGTTTCAAGTTTTTGAACATTACTTCCTTATGTTAACAGAAGCTATTTTTCTGAATTTATTTAAACATATCTATATATGTTATAGAAGGTTATTTCAGTATAGATTAATAGTAATGTAATAAGATTGTTTAAATATGTAGTCTATAAACTATTAACACTTCCTAATAAGAATAAGATTTTAAGAAGAATTTGATTTATAATTTAAGAATTTGTTGACGGGAAACATTTTGTAATGTAACCTATCATATTTGCATGTATTTTTAAAACAACTTTATATACCACGTTTTATACAAACACATTATTATTAATATTTCAGCTGATTTTTCCAATGCCAGATACCTTTTATTCAACGAATAAAATTGATGTTTGACTATTTTTATATGAAATAACTGTCAAAATTTCAAATTTATTCCTCGAATAAAATTAACAGATAATTGAAAAATCAGCCCCTATTCTTAAGTAATTTATTATGTAGAATAAGATATTTACCTGTAACAAATACTCATTTAAAAAAGTCTTAAATTCTGAATACTCAAAATCTCTGAATGCTTCTTAACTTTAAGATGGTTTCAAAAGTTTTATCTGTTGCTTCATCATCTTTATTTTATTAAAAACAAATGGAATATCAATAAAAAATGATAATGTGCACAATGTAGTCAAGTAGTGGAAATTGATTTATCCATCTAACAGATTAGTGATCTAATCGGCTCCACTGTACTACTTAACCTGGTCGTACGAAACTTCAGTTTGAATAGCGTATAATTGTTGTTATGTAAAACAAACACAAAATCTATATCTATTTATTTTCTATCACAAAATCCCAAAGTCAGCAAACGCATAGTTTTTTAGAAACAGAATATAGTTTTTGAGAAAAACTATCACAAAGTTAAAGAAAATTAAACATATTTACATTATAAAGCTGATATTTTACACAGATAATGTACGAATTTCACTCCTAGGTCGTTCCGTTTTACGTTCAGACTAAGTGACAGCGGATTTTAATGGTTTTTACTCTAAATTCCATAATATGCAGGTAAAATTTTTAGCAATCTCAGGAATTTCAAACGATTCCAGGATCCGGGATTCTGAAAGGCATGCCCGTATTATTCTTTCGTGGGAATAAAAGTGAAGTTTAGGTATATTAGCACCCGATTATCTGATCACTGTTCATCATCATTTTCATTTAAAACCACTTTCTATTATTTTATGTCATAGCAGAGATGTGTTTCAGTGATGGGAAAATTAAAAGCTTGACTAATACAAATAAAACGAAAAGTCCTGACTGAATCACTCACTGACTGACTAAATCATCAACAACGCCCACCCCAAACCCTTCGATCTAGAAAACTGAAATTTTGCACAGTTCTCTTTATGATGTAGACAAATAAAAAGGCTGGATTTTTATTAATACCCATGGGATTTTGAATTAGGGCTGACGAAGTCGCCAGAAAAGTTTTATTTAATTTCAAGGCTATTCTTAAATTTCTCAATCAAAGCCTGTTTGTTATATCCACTATGGAAATTGAGGTAATGTGAACCAGGGCTTTTGCAACTACGGGGTTATGGCAACTCTTCAATACCCTTGCAATTGCCATAACCCTGTAGTTGCAATAGCCCTGGTTCACCTTACCACCTTCATAATCTATCCATAATGTTTTTTAGGGTACCTCAAAAGTAAAAACGAAATCTTTATAAGATCAGTTCGTTAACCGTCCGTCTGTCCGACTGCTAAGACACTTTTTCTCAGGAATGCGTGGAATTATCTAGTTGAAATTAATATCAAATACTCAGCACCCTAGTTGCGTAACACACTAATACTCTCAATTTGAATCATTTTGAAGCATATTGCTAATGCATTGCCCCATATGCTCGAAAAGTGTGTCTGCTCAACAACGTAAATAACGCAATGAATGTTGGTGAACTGTCAAAATGAAACCCATTGCTACTGATAGTGTGTTACGCAATTACCCTGCAGGGCTGCAATCACTTGTCGTCTCGTGTCTCGTGAAAAAAATCAAACTTCTAAGTCAACGCAGTCAAAAGATACGGGCGTTTATTTTCCGTTTATGCCGCATATTTTGACACTCGCAAGGGAATCAAAACCTATATGGTACTTCCCGTTGACCTGGAATCATGAGAACTCCTAAGAATTTTTTGCGTGGATGTGACGCATCTTTTACCCCCAACTTATTATTCTATTGTGTTTGTGTTCTTTTTTGCGTCGTGTTTACCGCAAATAAACGTATTTTATTTCTAAATTAAAAAAAAAAAAAAAACATTACCCGGTTTTTTAAGTCAGCTTTCTCTGGGGGGAAACGAGCCGTGCACCGTATGTACGAAGACCAATCAAGGCCTCATCCATCATCATCTTCCTAGCCTTTTCCCAAATATTATGTTGGGGTCGGCTTCCAGTCTAACCGGACGCAGCTGTATTTTACATGAAGCGATCATGGAGCGCACTTATTGGGTAATACAACACCCCTTGGTAAGACTGGTTGTCAGACTTTCGGGATTCTGACTACTGTCAAAGATCTACGAATGACAAACGGGACTAAAACGTGCTTTCCGAGGCACGGAGGGGTCTTTGTATATTAAAATGGTCACCCATCCACGGACCAACCGCGGCAAGCCACCTTAACCTTGTCATCGAACCGTGAAGCTGTTATTTCTTAGCAAGGGCCTCATCCAAAGAATCGAATTATAATACAACTCATGAGCATCATCATCTGCCATGCCATGCCTTTTCCCAACTACGTTGGGGTCGGCTTCCAGTCTAACCGGATGCAGCTGGATACCAGTATTTTACATGGAGCGACTGCCTATCTGACCTCCACAATGCAGTTACTGGGTAATACGATACCTCTAGGTAAGACTGGTTCTCCAGACTTTCGGGCTTCTGACTACCCGTAACGACTGTCGAAGATCTACGAATGACAACCGGGACTAAAACGTGCTTTCCGAGGCACGGAAGGGTCTCGGTATATAAAGACCCATCCACAGACCAACCGCGGAAAGCGTAGCTTAACCTGATCGATCGACCTGCGCGGCTGTTATTATTTAGCCACGGGCCCCTGTACTTACAACTCATGAGCATGAAGTAGTGACATAATTTCCAACTAACGTGAGTTTAATGGTTCTACATTTGTTATGTATTATGTTCAGCTTACTGGCATTCTTAGAGTCGGTTTTGATGAGGTTTAATTGCATTTCTAAACATTAAACTATTGAACTAATTATAGCAAGTTTTTATTTTTAACCAAACCGATAGCTGTGCTGTGCTGGGGAGTTTGTCGCGCCACTTCTTCTTCCCAGCGAAAGCACTAGGAAGTGGTGAAGGGCGGGCGTTTTGCTGGACTGTCTTTTGTAATTTTGACGTTTGAAATGTGCTGATTCGCAGCCTAATTTGAATAAATTACTTTTGATTTTGATATACCTTTTTCCAAATATGTTTGGGTCGACTTCCAGTCTAACTGGATGCAGCTGAGTGCCAGAATTTTACATGGAGGTACCGCCCTTCTAACCATCAAACTAGGGTAACTTGACTTATTGTTGTCACCCCCCTCACCCCCTCATTCATTGGCACTCTAAAGTTACAATTAAATAATAAGAACATGACTAAATGCCATTAATCTGATCAACTCAGCCTAGTTTGAATAGATGACTTTTGATTTTGATTTTTTGACTGATGCCTACTATTGGCACTGGTATGCCAGTACATGCCAACATTATGTCAAAAGGTGCCATTAAATGGTCTATGGGTCTATTTAAAAAATAAACAAGTTTAATGACTTATGTTGAATTAAACTACTATGAAAAAACATATGTAATGTAATTGCCACAATATAAGAAGTTGACTGACCGGAAAATAAAAATCTATTGTAAATAATAGAAGTTTCTAGAGTTTTTTTTTCCTCCATGTTGCTTAAAGTGCCAATAATTGGGTAGTTTACCCTATATGACATTTAAAAATAAAAATAGTCTAATAAATTCAAATGTATAGTCGACTTCAAAATTTCTTTACCAGTTTTGACGATAGCCTATTGTTGCCGTAGTCAGCACCCTAATTGCGTAACACACAATTACTCTCAATTTGAATAATATTGAAGCAAATTGCTAATCCATTGCTCCATCATCATCTGCCTAGCCTTTTCCCAACTATTTTGGGGTCGGCTTCCAGTCTAATCGGATGCAGCTGAATACCAGTATTTCACATGGAGCGACTGCCTATCTGACCTCCACAACCCAGTTACTGGGTAATACGATACCTCTAGGTAAGATTGGTTGTCACATTTTCGGGCTTCTGACTACCCGTAACAACTGTCAAAGATCTACGAATGACAGCCGGGACCAACGGCTTAACGTGCTTTCCACGAATGGTAGAGATTTCTTAAGAAATAAGCATCACCTTTGTACCTATTTTTCTGTTCTGTTTTTTCTTGTCTGTTTATATATGTGTGTACATAAATGGTAAAATAAATAAATAAAATGGCATGGAAAAACTGATCAAAGGTAAAGATTTTCCATAATTTCATTGATAAATGATAAATGATTTATTTTCTGTAAGTAGGTTTGTACAAACACTTACATGTCAATCATATTTTTTTAAACTAGTTGAGGTCGGCGTTTCCTATCTGACTACTCTGAGAAGAAAGGCCGAAACAAACTCAGAGGTCACAGTCTCTTTTAAAGTCCAGACATAATCTTGGTCAGATAATGTGAAGACCATGTAGATTGGTGTCTGAAATGGTCTTTTGAGTAAAGAACCACACAGATTGAGCGGACCTGTCCAGTCAGTGCACGCATTTGTCAAAAATCGTGCAGCTCAACTCAGAACTTGAGGAGCCTTACGATTCGACGAACAATACCAATGAAAGGACATTTGGGTAGGCCGCATAAATGACTCAAACTGCCAGATCATGATTAAAACTAACTAAGAAGGAAAACCGAAAAAAAGAAATGACCCACATAGTCTTCACACTCACTGTAATAATAATAAAAAATAAGATACTTTACAAAGTAAATATCCATGTCATTGTTTATATAAAATTCATCAATGTCAATGTGTATATAAAAATCCGGATATAATCTTTGATCTTTGAGGACCATGTAGATCGGTGTCTGAAGTGGTATTTTGAGGAAAACAATAAAAAAATAAATATTAAACAATAAAAAGACATTAAATATTAAACAATAAAAAAACTCGGAAACCATAAGACTTTTAGTATGGTCATTTTTTTATTGGAAGATTCTAATGTGGCCCATCAGCAGGTAAAAGGTAATCCATGACTTTTCCGACACCCTGTATGCATTAACAAAGTCCAGATTTTCTCACGATGTTTTTCTTCACTAATTTATTTGGTCGTGTACCGAACGTAGACGTTTTAATACGCACTTGTTTACATTAGAAAAATAAATTTATATTTATCCTTATCAGTGAGTTCAATTATTTTTGTAAACACTTGATTAAACAAGAAATCGTTTTTTTTTTTTTTAATAAGTGTCAAGCCAGGTCAACGTAAAATATTGACATAAATAAAAAAAATAAAACATTAAAAAAATAACCTAAGTATGCCCTTTTTTATAATTAGTAGGAATTAAAGTATAGTCGACCTCGTTATTGCTTAACCACTAAGGTTGAAATTATCTAACTGTCACAAAGACAAAAAATATACATACACTAGCATCCGCCCGCAGCTTCGTTTGTGAACGGAATTCCCGCCGTTTAAATCCTATTACCCGTTTTCCCGTAGGAATCAAGCATTTTCCCGCGGTAAAGAGTAGCCTATGTTCATCAGGGATAATGTCGGCTTCTAATGGTAAAACAATTTTTCAATTCGGTCCAGTAGTTTCGGAGCCTATTCAATACAAACAAACAATCAAATCTTTCCTCTTTATAATATTAGTGTAGATAAACTCACGCACCTGCTACGATCCTTACATATCCTTTTGCTTCGTTTATGCTCATACATCTGGTCATACACGCAGTTGCGAGCACTATGGACCTGACCTTTCTGCAGAACATAACCAATATGGTCATTTATATACAACGTGTAACGTTAAATGCGCAAAATCTCAGACACCCCAACTGATTTTTACTTCAATTGACCTATTTCAGAGCGAAAATAAGTCAATAAAAAAATTGTAAAGGTTTTATGTGCTGTTTTAGTTTTACTGGCCATTCTGATCCTTTCTTGCGTCTGCGAAGACGCTTTATCGAGGGAGGAGTCGTCACCGGGCCGCTGCGCCGCGCTGACATTGGCTTGCTTGACCTATTAATAAATAGACACGGCAACGTTTTTAATGAAGATTTTTTGAAAAATGTGGCCTATATTAAAAAGTGGTTCAATTAATTTGCTCGTTATCTTGATCAAACTATTTTCAGGTTTTGCGCATTTAACGTTACATGTTCTATATGTCCTCCTTGGGCCTCCCGACCCGGCGTTTACACACATCTGCCAAATATACCTTATCGTTCAATGACGTGGAAGAAATGATTAGGTTGACTCAATCAATGAATCTGCCTAGCCTCGTTCCAACAATTTAATTTCCCTTGGTAAGACTGGTTGGTGGTCAGTGAAACGGGCTTCTCACGTTGTGTCGTTGGGTTCGCATTTTCGTTGTTTGCCACCGACTTCCGAAATTAAAGTTTTTTTTCACTTTGTAGTGTCTGTTTTGGAAGTCGGTTGTTATTTTTTGTAAAAATGTTTTTATTTTTCACTTTTAAGTTGTACTTAGCCCACAAAAGTTCGTATAAAACTACTTGCTATGTAAATATCACTGACAGGAAGTTAATATAAAGTCATCAGTATAAACTAAGTGGCAAAAATACGTATTATTGAAGCTAACTCAAAAACTACCCAAGCAAGTTAAGTAAAGTTAATAAAATGTATATGGGACCACGCTTGAGGCATACCCAATCCATTAAAAAAAAATAGTTTTGAAATCGATTTACAATATTGCCGGAGATATCACGTAACAAACATACAAAAAAAAAAAAAATTGTCGAATTGAGAACCTCCTCCTTTTTGTCTGTTAAAAGTCGACGCAATAAAGTCACGACTACAAATGCCACTGTTTAATGTATTGTACCTATAAATTTGCGTCATACAGCATGACATAACATGTGATCAATTTGAGGTTATGTCTTATCAGCAACGCTACGATTTTGTATTCCGTAATCACGATCTACTACATATAACATAGACTACGGTAGCGCTTTTTTATTTTATTTTTAGATTTCACGCGGGAATTTTGTCGTTTGATTGCGCTAGATGGCGCGGATTTTGAAGTTGGAAGTTGATGCATATTCTTTTGTCGTAACATTGGTAATCCCAAGCCCATACCTAATGGTGCGTTATTGACGAAAATTTTAATAAAAGCAATAACAATGAGATATGGATGGAGCCATTATTTATTATCCTTGAGATCTTATCAAGAACTTTCACATCCTCTCGAAAGTTAAAAAAAAATCTGGTTATATTGGATAGCTTTTAATTCGTTTTCTTTCTGGAACTTCTTTATGCCAAAAACCCCCGTTTGAGGTAGTCAAAATAGCATTTTTAACAACTACAATACTTATTCTCAGCCTATAAGCAAATTGTATGATCCTTAGTTGAACGCACGTGTTAAGAGCGTTAACGCCAAATCCGCGGCACCAAGTTTAGGTAATTGCAGTGCTCTTTGCACTCACACAGATGCGCGCGTGTCTGTGTGCGTAGAGTTGGTGTGCTCTCTGTCGTTATAGTCAAACTAACCCATGTTGATCCGTTGAGTTATGTATAATGATACTTATTTAACCGTTAGTTGATTTTTATTTACTATTCTTATTTTTATTACAACCAATAGGCAATTAATTAATTATAGGAAATTAACCTGAATAGGCAGTTTTGGATACTTTATAAAGTTTATATATACTAATCAGGGGTGAAAAGTTGGAAATGTAGTACAAATGTAAAGTCCTACAACGATTAATATTATATTAGGTCATCCCACTTCCAGTGTCATATTTTTTATTATTATTATTTTACAAAAAACTGAGTACTATACTATATAACCTTGTGACACTAATCAATAATCTCCACCACTATTAATCACTCGCTCCCAGACTGCTGGCAAATCTTGAACACCATTCAAAGTACCACTTTCATTTAATTCATCAATAATGCTCTTTAGTTTAATATCTAACTCCTTTTTGCTATTGTATCGAGTACCCGACAATTTCCTCTTCACATGGCCAAAACAATTGAAATCACAAGGATTCATATCCGGGGAATATGGCGGCTGAATAATTTCAATCCATCCTTTTCTTCAATTAAATTCTGAACTATTTTTGATTTGTGCGGTCTGGCGTTATCATGTAAAATTATAGGACTCGTTATATGATGTTCGTCTGCCCAAATAGGAATATTTTCTTCTAAAAATGACTTATATCGCTCTCCAGTCATAGTTGTATTTTCATCATAAGTTCTCCAAAAAGCAATGCCTCTGACATCCATAGGTACTATTAGTAGTATTTTTCGTTCATGTAGCTCTGCACGTGGTAAATGTTCAGCTGAAGTGCCCGGTTCCACCCAACATCGTGACTGATGTCTTTGACGAGGAGTATAAAATTCGACCCAAGTTTCATCAAGGCATATGAATCTATTAAGTATATTTTTCTTACGGCGATACCACGATAAATGGCTACGCGCAGTTTCATAACGAAACTCCTTCTGATCCGTGTTAAGAGTGTGGGGCACCCACACTGCACTTTTATTGACCAGACACAAATCCTCCGTGAGTACTCTATGTATAGTGGAATGAAGCCGTTTCTAATGCTTGCGAGTTTTCCTGAATTTTCAGTGTTATTTCACTGAGTTTTCTTTTTGTTGAGTCTGAAAATAACATGTAGGTATAACATAGTGACACAAACCGTAAGCATCGTGTCCGGCGGTCGATTGTCGGCTTGAGACACAACAATGTTTTATTTGTGCTAAAATATGTATATAACGACTAAGTAATTCTTACAAGATTCCCTGCGTCAGGATCTTGAGATGAAGCCGTTTCTAATGCTTGCGAGTTTTCCTGAATTTTCAGCGTTATTTCACTGAGTTTTTCTTTTTGTTGAGTCTGAAAATAACATGTTGGTCGGTTTGTGTCGGTTAGTGACACAAACCGTAAGCATCGTGTCCGGCGGCCGATTGTCGGCTTGAGACACAACAATGTTTTATTTGTGCTAAAATATGTTTACAAATGTCCAAGTCATTCTTACAAGATTTCCTGCGTCAGGATCTTGAGTTGGAACCGTTTGTAACGCCTGCAAGTTTTCCTGAATTTCCAGTGTTTTTTCAGTGACTTTTTCTTTTTGTTGAGTCTGAAAATAATATGCAGAGTATAATATGAAGTGACACAAACCATAAGAAGCACCACGACAGGCGATCGATTGTCGGCTTGAGATAAATAAATAACGAAAGAAATGTCTTATTTAGTTTTGGTTTAATAGGTGCTAATTCAAAATAAAGGAAACACGTGTCTGTTTAGATATAAAATCTCAAAAATTGCCATAAAATATGAAGAAGTAAAAAAAAAATAAAACTTACAACAGCATTTCGAAATATTTGAACTTCTCTTTTCTGCCTATAACAACGAATCGGATATTAATTTTATCTTATTACTACTGTGTTTCATAAAAATACCTAGACAAAAAGTAATTTAAAAAAATTATATTGACTTCAGAAAGTAGTAAGTATAATATTGTTTCTTATGGTTTACTAATTACACCTAATATAGATATTTTTTTTATAAGTAGAGAACCCACCTCGTTTCAGTGGTATATTCTCAACTATCCAAAACTGACAACCCCAGAATGGTCAATTCAGTTTATGAGATTATAAGACAGTATAAACGCAAATTATTACGAATTCTATCCCCGTGTAAGAAAAATATGAATTGGCTATAACCTGTTACATAGTTAAAAAGTGGCTCCTCGGTAACTTACCTTTTAGCTTCATTAGCCTTGGCTAAATTTTCATATTTTTTTCTTTTTATTCCCGTATAGCGCCTTTTGTTAGCCATATCTAAAAAAAAGTAAAATCGAAACATACATAAAGAAGTCTAATTTAATCTTCTTAAGTTAATTGAATACCATTACATTAAAATATGTACTCACCAAAGTTCTGTAATATAATAAAAATATATTATAATAAAAAGTATCAATATGTCCCAGTCGCGCTAAAAACTCGCGAAAGTACGATAATATTTTACGCGACACGCAGCGATGGGAGCGACACACGTCCTGTCTCTGAAAGGCCTCAGCCGGCAATGAGCGGTGGCGTGAATCCGCGCCGATTATATAGCAATACTAAATAATTCATAGTAAAATAAACATATAAGTTATTAAAAAAATATTTGAACCATGTTTTAGATAATAAATGTCTTAATTTACTAGGTCTAAAAAAAAATATAAATATTTCAGATTTCATCCTAAACTAACACGTTTAATATCTCGAAAAGTGGCTACAATTGACACTTTTGAATATACTTTTCTTGAATGAAAACTTACAGTAATCGTGTTTTTTTTTCAGCCATGCACTAAAAAATGTTCTTATTTTTTATAAAGTAATGTTGTAATAAGTTTGTCATATATGGTTTTACTAATATCTAGCATCTGCTTAGACCGTCGATCGCTAGTTTTAAAAAAGGCTTGCATAAAAACGGTTCTGATGAGAAAACTAAACAAAAAATTGAAAATGTTTTTCAGCCATGCACTAGATTATAAAATTCCCAATAATATGACGTCAATATCTCATCTATAAATTAAACACATTATGGTTTTATTGTCCGTCGGAAATCATCAATTTTGACTCCAGCATGGCTCTAACGCATGAACCCTCTTAAAAGATTTTAGTTCACGAACTTCTGGTAGATGGCGTTAGCTGTCACGTCAAATGAATTAATATTATCATTAATTTGCATATCTGTATCGTATTAGTACATATTATCTGCATTAATACACTTATCACAAACATCGACTGTTCTATATCCATAAGGTATTTCAGTGACCAATTGGAAATCTCGTCGGAACGAGGTATGTGTATGTCATGCCGAAATTCTCAGTGTGTCGCCAGTCGAAGGAGTGTAGATTCCCTTAGATAAATCAAGAAAAAAATTCAAAGGTTAAGTGGAACTGTAGGTATGTAGCATGGATGGGTTAACAACCTAGCTGTTCGATTCATTGTTGCAATCTTTCAATCCAATTTATCAACTTGCTACAAGATATGCTATCTTGTAGGTACATGTGATTGGAAAAGTATTGGTAAGAATTGCTTGTTTGCCCGAAAATTATTACACACTAGCTCCTGCTCGCGACTTCGCTCGCGTGAAAGTCGTAAAATTACATAATATACTAAAATAACAGCCACATTTTTTTGACCCTTCTCGGCCCTCGTCCCACCACGTCGCAACACGCCCGGGGGAACAAGAAAGAGTGACCCAAAATATCGCCCCTTTTCTAGACCTCATGAATTTTTTCCAAAATTGGTTTGAATTATACCTCATGATGACATTTTAGAATTCGAGGGGCCCGTGGCTAAATAATAACAACCGCACAGGTCGATGATCAGGTTAAGCTACGCTTGTCGCGGTTGGTCTGTGCATGGGTGACCATCTTCACATACCGAGACCCCTCCGTGCCTCGGAAAGCACGTTAAGCCGTTGGTCCCGGCTGTCATTCGTGGATCTTTGACAGTCGTTACGGGTAGTCAGAAGCCCGAAAGTCTGACAACCAAGGGGTATCGTATTACACAATAACTGGGGGTTGTGGAGGTCACGTAAGCAGTCGCTCCATGTAAAATACTGGTATTCAGCTGCATCCGGTTAGACTGGAAGCCGACCCCAACATAGTTGGGAAAAGGCTAGGCTGATGATGATGACATTTTATAATAGACAAAATTTTTGAGCATAGTTTTTATTTCGGTTAGATATGTACAGACGCCAGCACATCAAGCTACCCGAAACTGTCAGATTTTCCCAATCAACTTTGAACCTTATACTTCAGCGATAAAGTTGAAAATCTATTAAAGAAATCTGACAGATTGTAGTAGCTTGATGTGCTGGCGTCTGTACATAGAAGTGAAACTACTGTTGTGTTTCATTCGATATTATCTGCACATTGTTATTGATTTGTATTACAAATAATTTCTGTTAAGATTTTAAGGACGACCTTCTTTACTTCAATGTATTTTTTTTATTCCTCGTTGACAGTTTTTGCATTCCATAAGAAGTTTCACTTCTAACGCCGTTAGCTTTTGACTGGCGCATAATATATGGAAAAGGTAATATACAACGTGTAACGTTAAATGCGCAAAACCTCACACACCCCAACTGATTTTTAATTCAATTGACCTATTTTAGAAAATAAGTCATTTAAAAAATTGTAAAGGCTTTATGTGCTGTTTTAGTTTTACTGGCCATTCTGATCGTTTCTTGTGTCTGCGACGACGCTTTATCGAGGGAGGAGTCGTCACCGAGCCGCTGCGCGCCGCGCTGACATTGGGTTGCTTGACCTATTAATAAATAGACACGGCAACGTTTATAATGAAGATTTTTTGAAAAATGTGACCTATATTAAAAAGTGGTTCAATTAATTCCTATTTTCAGGTTTTGCGCATTTAACGTTACACGTTGTATACACTTTGTTTAGTTTTGTTACTTTTATGCATGGATTACGAGGAAGTCTCCGTAGTGAAATTTCCCAATACCGGTTTTTGAAATAGCTTTCCTCCTTATGTAGATTGTGGCATGGCATTAAGGAAAATTCTTTTAACACTGATACTGGGAAATTTCAGAAATAGTAGAACGCCCTCTTTACCAGAGAATGTATATTTAATGATCATTCGCGTCGTATAATCAGCATTTAACGTTCACACAGCTGGGACACAGATCTCCCTTCTGTTAGAAGGAGCGGACGTGATCCACAACGCGAGCCCAGTGCGGGTTTGTAGATATCACAAGTCTTTGAATTTTTGAAGTGAAAACTTCTTTACCATAGTTGTGATTTGAAACTCAATGAAACGAAAAAGCTACAGTAAAAAGAGATAAACACATACATCCATAGGATTTACCGTGCGAGAGAATGAGATAGAAGGCATTATAGTGTTTCTTATATTTATGATCTCTTTGTGTCATTTTGATGATGACGATGATGATGATTAGTGATGGGCAAAGCCAAGACCAAGACTGGGACAGTCTTGGTATTGGTCTTGGTGACGCTTGGGTCCGAGCGTTGTACGTGTCTTAGTACGTGTGTGCGCGTCTGCGTATTACTAAGCTTGTATAGAAGCATCATAACAACCGTGGTGTATTGTACACGTGTATCGTTTACATAAATATTTCATTATTGAAGGCTTCACTTCTATCGCGTGTGAACTGCACGCATGTTTTTATTTCTAGGATATGCTGAATCATATACATAAATGCAGTAAGATTCCTCGTTCACCGCTTGGCTTCCTCACACAGCTCTGATGGAAAGCTGCCTAATGGACAGACAAACAGACAAATTCTGTCTTATTACAAAACGAGTTCTAACTTCAGTCCACTCTCAAAGATAGGAGCAGGTTATTTTATTATGATCTTTATTCAGAGCACGGTAAAGTTTACTTCAAAAACTTAATACAAAATTGACAACTTAGTGCTCATATCACGAGCGGCACCTGTCAAGGGACGAGTCAGCTGCAGCCGTCGACAGAGGCCAATGCAGACGTCGACAACGTGCCGCTCTTGTTTTTGGGCATTCAAATACAGGGTTATTTTTAGAGGGGCCCGTGGCTAAATAATAACAGCCGCACAGGTCGATCGATCAGGTTAAGCTACGCTTGCCGCGGTTGGTCTGTGGATGGGTGACCATCTTTACATACCGAGACCCCTCCGTGCCTCGGAAAGCACGTTAAGCCGTTGGTCCCGGCTGTCATTCGTAGATCTTTGACAGTCGTTACGGGTAGTCAGAAGCCCGAAAGTCTGACATCCAGTCTTACCTAGGGGTATCGTATTACCCAGTAACTGGGTTGTGGAGGTCAGATAGGCAGACGCTCCATGTAAAATACTGGTATTCAGCTGCATCCGGTTAGACTGGAAGCCGACCCCAACATAGTTGGGAAAAGGCAAAGATGATGAAATACAGGGTTATTTTTCAAAGACCAGCCAAATCTAAGGATGTGGTACAGACCATCAAACTGAACAACTTTCTCCATGGGACTAATATCGTATTCGCGAAAAATTTATCAACTGTCCCTTAGAAAACTTCAATACCTACTCGACTTAAACGTATGGGACGGCTGAATTTTTATTCGCGAATACCATGTTGGTCCCATGGACAAAATTGTTCAGTTTGATGGTCCGTACCACATCCTCAGATTTGGCTGGTCTTTGAAAAATAACCCTGTATACGAGCGGCACGTTGTCGACGGCTGCAGTGGCCTCTGTCCTTAACACGTGGCGCTCGTATCTATGAACTCTTAGAATCGGATTTGACGTCAGTTTTTGTAATTAAAACTTTAATTTTGTCGGAGAGTTCGAAATTAAAAAAATACTCGCTGGGTATACAGAGAGAGAAACCTTTAGAAGGTACCTAATGTAACCTTCAAACCATTAGAAGGTTTAAAGGTTACAGTAACACATTAAACGCCGTGGTGGTCACCGGTGACCACCACTGACTACCACTGAACTTTCCATATGGGCTGACGCTGATTCGCGATTTTGGCAAATTTTACACGTTATATTTTATTGGCTCATACGGTTCAAAATAGTTTTTGACTATTTTGAACCATATGAGCCAATACCCCACTCTAAATAATTATTTCTGATTACTATTCAAAGAATTAACTAAATTAATTGCTGTCGCTCACCGGTGACCACCATGGCGTTCAATGTGTTAAGAGGGCTACAATGTATTGTAGCCCAATACAGGGCAAAGATCTCCCTCTCCCTTTTCCACACAATTCTGACATGCTTACGGAGAGAAAAATCTTAGAAAAATTACTGTGCTGTCTCATAATCTGAGTGCATTTGAGTGGTAATGGAAAAATTACAATTAAAACTTCTTATGCTGTACACTAAAATTTATTGGACAAATAGTGAGTTTTTCCCAATCTCACTCATAAGATTTTCTGTAGATGTCACTTGCACTCACTTTACAGTGACGAGCGCAGTATTTTTTCTAAGAATTTTGTCTCCGTGCAGTGTCGGCCAGTCCTTTCGATTGGAGTCAAACTTGAGAGAAACCTTATTTTGTAATAATGCCGGTTGCGTTTTGCAAGGAGGCAAGGACGAAGGACAAAATGCGTCGACAAAATTTTATTGCAGATAAAAAAAAAGACAATGAATTTAAATAATTAATTAATTGTAAGCAGCTTCCTGTATTGAAAGTGAAACACTGTTTCGATACGATAAGATATTTATTTATTACGATACTGTTCGATTGGAAAATCCTAGTACTTAATCGAAAAGCCTTGATGACAGATTATCATAGCACACGTATTTTTTATCGAAAAATAAGTTTAATGAAATATACATTTTGATTGTTTAATATACTGGATGATTTTTTTTCAGGCTCCAAATTTTTACAGGGTGTTCTACACATGAATATGAACAACTTTCACTATGGGACCAATTCTGAAATCACGAAAACAAAATCAGCTGTTTAATACAAAAGTTCAATACCTACGTGACCAAAATGTATGAAACAAATGATTTTTTTTTCGTGATCTTAAGAGTTGGTTTCTTAGTGAAAGTTATTGATATTCATGGGTGGAACAGTCTGTAAAATTTGGAGCCGGTAAAAAAAACATGCTGTGTACATTTGATCGCTTTTGAAGCCCAGTCATTATCTGACCAAGATTATGTCTGGACTTTAAAAGACTGACTGACACCTGAGTTTGTTTCGCTATTTCGTCTCAGGGTTAGTCAGGTAGGAAATGTCGACTCCATCTAGCTATTTTTAGGGTTCCGTACCCAAAGGGTAAAAAGGAACCCAATTACTCCCCCTCCGCTGTCCGTCCGTCCGTCTGTCACCAGGCTGTATCTCATGAACCGTGATAGTTAGACAGTTGAAAATTTCACAGATGATGTATTTCTGTTGGCGCTATAATAACAAATACTAAAAAAAAAACTAAAATAAATATTTAAGGGGGGGCTCCCATACAACAGACATGATTTTTTTTGCCGTTTTTATACAGGTTGAAATTGAAAACATGCGACAAATCGAAATGAGAGAGTGTACTCATCATTGTGGACACCATTCGGCTCCTTTTCAATATACTAAGTGAAGGCAGGGCTACACTAAGCTTCTTTTTACACCCGCATAGTAGGTACAGACGCCAGCACATCAAGCTATTACAATCTGTCTAATTTCTTTAATAGATTTTCAACTTTATCGCCAAATCATAAGGTTCAAAGTCTATGGGGAAAATTTGACAAATTTGGGTAGCTTGATGTGCTGGCGTCTGTACAAAATAATTTATTACATGCACCGGAAACACTAAAACCAGTTCAGAAAATAAAACAATCGATGTCTGATTATTGGTTATGCAACTGTTCCTATTCTGTCAAATTCTTTAAGTACTTATGTTGGAGTTCTACTTTCACCATTTGGTTTCTTGTCTAGGCATTTACAAATATCAATTCGACATACAGCAGAGCGTCGATTATCCGAACTAGTTGGGGACTTGGGTGTTCGGAAAATCGGTATTTTCGGATAATCGAACTATCTATATGTATATTGATTCAGCCATACATATTTACGTACAGGTTAATGAAAACCATATTTACATTGGCATAACAAATCGACAAGTCGTGACAAGTGACTGCCGCAAGCACTGTAGCGCGGGAGGCGGGAGAGAGGCACGCGTGAGGCGGGCGAGCGTAGTAGTTCGGATAAGCGGTCGTTCGGTTGAGCGACGTTCGGATAATCGACGCTTCACTGTAATTACAATTGCTTTTTAGCCTTGCTGACTCAGGCACACTCTGCCTCTCACTGAGAGGAGGCCTGTTTCCCAACAGTGGGAATATTATTGGCTGATTATGCATGCTTATACAACCGAGGGGCCCGTGGCTAAATAATAACAGCCGCACAGGTCGATCGATCAGGTTAAGCTACGCTTGCCGCGGTTGGTCTGCGGATGGGTGACCATCTTCACATACCGAGACCCCTCCGTGCCTCGGAAAGCACGTTAAGCCGTTGGTCCCGGCTGTCATTCGTAGATCTTTGACAGTCGTTACGGGTAGTCAGAAGCCCAAGTCTGACAACCAGTCTTACCTAGGAGTATTGTATTACACAGTAACTGGGTTGTGGAGTGCAGATAGGCAGTCGCTCCATGTAAAATACTGGTATTCAGCTGCATCCGGTTAGACTGGAAGCCGACCCCAACATAGTTGGGAAAAGGCTAGGCAGATGATGATGTATGCTTATACAACAAATGACAGTTGCACCAGTTTATCAAACGCCAGTTTCTGAAATCTTACCAATTTAATTGTATTATTTATTTATTTAAACTTTTCGCACACAAAAGGTACAAAGGCGGACTTAATGCCTTAGGCATTCTCTACCAGTCAACCAAGGGTGGTGAAGAGGTTATCTGTTGACAAATCTCTTGTCAACTTATACAGGATTATTTTTTTTACAGTCTCCAAATTTTTACAGGAGGTTCTACACATTAATATCAACAACTTTCACTATGGGATCAACTATGAGATCACGAAAAAAAAAATCAGCTGTTTCATACATTTTGGTCGAGTAGGTATTGAACTTTTGTATTAAGCAGCTGATTTTGTTTTCGTGATTTCAGAGTTGGTCCCATAGTGAAAGTTGTTCATATTCATGAGTAGAACAGCCTGTAAAAATTTGGAGCCTGAAAAAAAATATGTAGTATAGTATATTAAACAATCAAAATGTATATTTCATTTTCAACTTTCACTATGGGACCAACTATGAAATCACGAAAAAAAAATCACCTGTTTAATACAAAAGTTCAATACCTACTTGACCAATATGTATGAAACAGCTGATTTTTTTTTTCGTGATCTCTGAGTTGGTCCCATAGTGAAAGTTGGTCATATTCATGGGTAGAACACCCTATAAAAATTTGGACACGGTAAAAAAAAAACATGCAGTATTATTGGTTGTTTTTAATTTGGTCAATCAATGAGATTTCTGGGTAGATTTATAGATGAGATTTGCTGTCTATCTATAAAGGGTGGCAGGAACATCGACGTGTAAACTGACATCATGAATTCAACATTAAAAAAGATTTTAAGCGTTGTTAGTTAAAATGCTTCCATTGTCGTCACAATCCAAAAGTCGATGTAATATCTTGGTCGGATTCGCAATACCTAAATCCAAGCTGACGTCATTGGATTACGCCCAACCTAACACTAGGAAACTGTCACTTCCTTTAAACTTTCTGACGTTAAATATGTTCATTTGTAATTTGCTTGACGTTAGGCACTCGTTGGTGTAATAAGTAGATTATAAATTAATGTCTGGGAGGAAAACGAATGAGGGCAAAAGGCGAGCGTATTTAGGTCTGCTTTATTTTATACCCTAAAATTCTTGCTATCTGGTTCTAACACGCATGTTCAATAAAAAATAATAAAAAACTCGGTCAATGGGCGTTGAAGGTCCTTTGCATACTGTTACTGTCTAGCATTTTTTTTGTTCTTTCAAAATGGCGTTCACGCGTACGTAAACAATAGGACCAAATCCTAAAAATTGCATTGATGAGAGCTATCGATTTGTATAGGTTTCATGCGTGGCCGCCATTTTGAAGAAGAAAAAAATCAAAATGGCAGATGCTGTAGGCGGTAGGTACCATATAAAAATCATCAAAACCCTTTCTTAAAACTACAGATTCTTTCTAAAACGATAGATCCAGAAAAAAATCCGAATGGCAGACTGTACAGTACTTACTTGTTATTAATATTTGCAAGATTTATGAAACATTTAGAGGCGGAGATGACCTTTAACAAAGACGGCCACTGCGGCATTCAGTGTCAATACTTAGTTTGATATATGCTGTATATTGAGGGCTTAGAATATCACTACATAGTATAAAACAAAGTCGCTTCCATGTCTGTCTGTCCCTATATATGCTTAGATCTTTAAAACTACGCAACGTATTTTGATGCGGTTTTTTTTAATAGATAGAGTGATTCAAGAGGAAGGTTTATATGTATAATACATGCATAATATAGTAGAGAAACACTGATAATTTTAGAGGTTTCTAATGTGATGTCGTAAATAAACACATTTTTTGCGCTTACATTGTAAACGCTGGCTGAACCCGTCGAGATAGATCAAAATAATGTACTACAGTATTGTACACCTTAAAAAGGTCTACAAAAAAGTCCGCGATGGTATATGTCTATCTCTTAGGGATAACCCACAATAACCATTTTTATCCTATACTTTTTACGAAAAAAAATATCAGTGTTTCTCCATTGCACCCGTGCGAAGCCGGGGCGAGTCGCTAGTAAAAACTAAAGCCAATCTTCCAAGTCTCGAGTGAATAGGTTACTTTCAGGTAATATGCACCATTATCGACCGCTTCATCGCCTATCATCAGGCGAAATAGTGGTCAAATGCGAACCTTCCACATTTATAACAAGCCTAATATGTCCCACACTTTAGCAAAGACCTTCTTACATTTCTTCTGTGGTGGCATCTGTAACGCCACATGCGAACTACGCACATACCAAATACCGAAATACGCAAGCAGAATTATTTACATTATAAATATATTTACAACAGCAGAAAACCCATTGGGTAGAAACCCACCAGACACACCACCCCTCTAGTCTTTTCAATGGAGTATGAGGATCTTTCCACCCCCCTGTTCCTCATACCTCCTTAATGGTGACCCCGAATTTGAATGTTAGCGCAGCCTTCATGCAGCTACTTCATCGTGACATTATCTTCACTTGCTCAATTCCGCTATTGTTTCTACGATATTATTTTTATGTTTTGTCACATCTACGGTTGTCAGCCAAAGAGAGTACATGATAATCTATAGATATAAGAACCATAAACTCATCATCATCTGCCTAGCCTTTTCCCAACTATGTTGGGGTCGGCTTCTAGTCTAACCGGATGCAGCTGAATACCAGTATTTTACATGGAGCGACTGCCTATCTGATCTCCACAACCCAGTTACTGGGTAATACCACTCCCCCCCCCCGTCTTAACCCTTGGTAAGACTGGTTGTCAGACTTTCGGGCTACTGACGACCGTAACGACTGTCAAAGATCCACGAATGACACCCGGGACGAACGGCTTAACGTACTTTCCGAGGCACGGAGGGGTCTTGGTATGTGAAGATGGTCACCCGTCCACGGACCAACCGTGGCAAGCGTAGCTTAACCTGATCGATCGACCCGTGCGGCTGTTATTACTTAGCCACAAGCCCATAAGAACCATTAACTATGCCAGGAAATACACGAAATATTACCAAGCAGAAATATCTAGTCCAATAATGTCAGTAGGAATTTTGTGTCCAGTCACTACCGCCCACTTTTAGAGACGTCAGCTCTTCCACCTCTACCCACTTTGCGACCTCTCGCTTCCACAGATATTAGTCAAAGCATTTGTCGTTACTCATATTAGTGTGTCGCACGTCAGTAATAACAAACACAGTATAAAATCAATCTGCCGAGCCTTTTACCAAGTATGTTAGGGTCGGCTTCCAGTCTAGTCGGATGCAGCTGAATACCAGTATTTTACCTGACTTCCAGAACCAAGTTACTGGATAACACGATTCTCCTTGGTAGGACTGGTCTCAGACTTTTGGTCTTCTGACTACCCGCCATAACTGTTAAAGATCTACGAATGACAGCCGGAACCAACGGCTTAACGTGCTTTCCGAGAAAAACACAGTATAAGCTGCCCTCTATTGACACTCCGTACTTCGCTAGGCCAGTCCAAGGTCAAAGAATTACCACCGAGTTTTGGTCGACTGTACTATACTGAATGGTCAGTGTGGACTCAAAAATATTTGTGCTTCCGAAATGTTATTATTGTAATATTATTAAAATGGTGAAGTCATGTTTTCTGACTTGAATCTCGATCAGAAGTTCTCGTCACGTGATCTTAGCTTAAGACTTATACAGAGGAGTATTACTTGTGACAATATTACTGAATAGTGAAACGGTACTCTGGAAATGAAGACAATTCAATTATGTATTTTGACGAATCTTTAACGCCATACCCTAAAACCTGAAAATAAACTTAAAATTACCGTAATCTCAACAAATAAGGAAGTTTTAAAGAATGCTGGCCGTATTAACACATTTCCCAAATATCGCTTACCCGAATCGCTTTGTTCCCAATGAACGCTGCCCCTGCTTAAATATAATCTGGTCATCATTTGCATAGCCTTTTCCCAACTATGTTGGGGTCGGCTTCCAGTCTAACCTGATGCAGTGGAATAAGAGTATATTACATGAAGCGACTGCCTATTAGTGCCTATCTAACATCCTGAACCCAATTACTGGGTAACACGATATCCCTTGGCAAGACTGGTGGTCAGACTTTCGGGTTTCCGACGACCCGTAACGACTGTCTAAAATCTAAGAATGACATCCGGGAGCAACGGCTTAACGATCCACGCTCAATCGGTAGGTGAGAAATGCATTCCATTAAAACTGCACAAAGAATATTATCAAAGTAATGAAATAGAAGTTCTCTCATAAAAAACTTTTCGGTTAAATCATTTCGAAGTTTGATAATATCACCTGTAGTTTGGCACTGCTCCAGAAATACGTCACTTAGTGTCAACGCCTTGGTGACGTTGGAACCCTGATTGTCATTGGAGTGGCGTTATTTTTGGTCAGTTTCTGTAACTACATCAGGCGTCGGTTTGCCAAAAATAGTTGTTTCACCTTCGCGTTCTTTTTACCTTACGACCTATCGTCCACGACGCTTCTCAAGAGTACACAACGCGTTATTTACTGGTTTGTGATTGGTTGTGTCGTGTACGGACCGCCATTGAAATATTAGTGCTGTGAGTTACATTCTGGCTACATAATCAGCCTAAAACGTTCCCACTGCTTTGACACAGGCCTGCTCTCTTTTTGAGAGGGATTGGGCCGTAATCCACCTCGCGGGCCCAATACGGGTTGACAGATGTCACATGTCGTCGAACTTTTGGTTCTGGGACATACCGGGTTCCTCACGATGTTTTCCTTCACCGTTTTAAGAGCAGTGGTGATGAAATAAGTTACACAAAGTAACGCGCCTGACTGGGTTCGAATCTACGACCTAACTCTTAAGTCGGGCGTTACCACTCAGCCACCACTGCTCAAACATTCTACTCAAACTCAAAGCATGTATTAAAAAAAAAACATTTAAAGGCACTTGAATTGTCATGGAGTTGTTCAGTCAGAAATATGAAGTTAGTTAGTTGCTCATCCCAAAGCGAAGTAGGTTCCCACGGAGAAGAACGGACAAGAAACTCATTACTCATTGGTGATTTGAATCTTATCTGGTTAGATTTGAGTAGCATCGTAGACGTAGGCAATGTAGGCATTTACATCGTCGCATGTGAACTACGCATCACACTGACGTCACGCAAAATCCTGCATCGCGCAAGCAAAGTTTACCACGCGACTACCATTTATACAACGGCGGGCAGTTGCCCACCAGGCAACACCCGTCAGGTCGGAGGATCCTCCGTTTTTTATAGACGATGAGTGAACTATACAACGTGTAACGTTAAATGCGCAAAACCTGAAAATATTTTGATCAGAATAACGAGCAGAATTAATTGAACCACTTTTTAATATAGGTCACATTTTTCAAATAATCTTTACTAAAAATGTTGCCGTGTCTATTTATTAATAGGTCAAGCAAGCCAATGTCAGCGCGGCGGCGGCGCAGCGGCCCGGTGACGCCTACTCACTCGGTAAAGCGTCGTCGCAGACGCAAGAAACGATCAGAATGGCCAGTAAAACTAAAACAGCACATAAAACCTTTACAATTTTTTTATGACTTATTTTCTCTCTGAAATAGGTCAATTGAATAGAAAATCAGTTGGGATGTCTGAGGTTTTGCGCATTTAACGTTACACGTTGTATACCCTGTTCCTCGTAACCCTAACCAATAAGCTACGTCTAATTTCCGTCCTTCAATGCCGTTTGTCCGTAGTTTTAACAGCAAGTCGGCAACTCTTAATGACGTTGGACTCTGTCCAAACTGCCAACCCGGCACTGCGTCGTATTCTATCTTACAAACTTGCTTTATGGGTTAAAGCAGAGGATATAAAAAGATGCTGCATTGTAATATCTGCCTGTATTTGTCCCAGTGCTGTGAAAAAACCTCTTCTCATATAGACAAGGAACGAGCGTTGAACACCACGCTTGCTGACTGCGTGTTGGCGATTTTAGAATGTCAAGTCTGCGCACCTCAGCACTGATTTTTTCTTCGTTGTGATCATTAGCTGCTAGAGGCAATCTTTTTCTGTGCCATGATTGGTCAAACGTCTCAGGCACTGATCCAGATTTCGACGTCAATGTCAAACTTGGTTGTTACAAATCGTGACGTAATGTGTCATCGCTGGGAACCTTGAAAGAAAGAAAGAAAATTCATTTATTCATCATCAAATTAATTTACTCATTAGTTTATTACATCACACGGTTCGATTTTAAAAATATGTACTTCGAATTTGGAATTAAATTTGATTGAGAGCCTGTTTAGACAGTTCAAACCGCTTTCATCTTAGCAGTTGATCTACTACAATCGAACTGTGTGACTCGGTATTAGGGGAGGATATTCCCTTTTGAAGCAGTTTGGGCTGTCCATCAGCAGGTTGCCATTTGATTGGTTATACAACGTGTAACGTTGAATGCGCAAAACCTCAGACACCCCAACTGATTTTTAATTCAATTGACCTATTTCAGAGAGAAAATAAGTCATTAAAAAAGTTGGAAAGGTTTAAGTACTGTTTTAGTTTTACTGGCCATTCTGATTGTTTCTTGTGTCTGCGACGACGCTTTATCGAGGGAGGAGTCGTCACCGGGCCGCTGCGCCGCGCTCACATTGGGTTGCTTGACCCATTAATAAATAGACACGGCAACGTTTTTAATGAAGATTTTTTGAAAAATGTGACCTATATTAAAAAGTGGTTCAATTAATTCTGCTCGTTATTCTGATCAAACCATTTTCAGGTATTGGGCACTCGACGTTGCATGTTGTAGAATCTTTTTCAATGATATAATTTTTCGTTACCGACCTAGCCATCGATCGATTTTCCAGACTCAGGAATCCTTTAGGCACTATTGGGTTCTATAAAAGGAAGATGTCACACACGTGCCTCTACCTACATCAAAGTTAATATGATCACATTATTTACGTGAAGGAAATGGCGGTCACGCCTTTGAACTTAAGGGTTGAGCAGAATATTGTCGTGGCTATTTATTTACTGGCGATAGTGATATCCAGGGTTCGAAAATAGCCTGGTTCCTTATACTTGGCATATTGTGTCTAGGACTTCGAGTTTGACGCAGTTCTGCAGTCTCTGCATTAGCTATTACGACTTAGGGAGTACCCCGCCCATTGTGTCACCCTTTGTAAAATTTCTATATTTATGTCTGTAATTTATATGGTGTAAATAATGAGTATTATATTCTAGCGCAGACAGGCACAACGCCACGGTGCGATGCGATTCTGGTAGAACTAATTTCACGAAGTTTTTATAGAAATTGTTCTACTAGTGTCGCGTCGCGCCTGCCTGCGGGAGCCTTAACTCATATCGTGACGTAGGTTTGACTGTCCAGCCTATGCTTCATGTTTAATTACTCGTAGATTCTCGTTGATATACCACAAATTGTTGATGTCACCATGTATTGCTGCCCCACGATTGATGTCGGGAAGTGGTATATATGCTAGTTGCGCGGTAAACTCTGCTTGCGCGATGCAGGATTTTGCGTGACGTAAGTATGATGCAATGTAGATACGGCGGTATCTACATTGCATCATACTGACGTCATGACCATTGCTTGTTTGTGTTCTTTCCAGTTCTTACTCGCTAACTTCTTCGTAGTCTGTCGTGACACTTTCTAGCTTTTTCAGGGCATCATTTACAGTTAATTTTGACATACAGCTAATTAGACGATCCCAGCCCACTGACAGTGCAATATAAACCTTAATAACAATGGTATTTGCTCTAAAACCCTCTCAGTGAACCGCCCGAATGATATGGTATCTAGTAAATGGGGTCTAATACAAACAAATTGCCTACATTCTAGTTTTTAACCTTGGCTTCTGAAGGCGTGTGTTTAGGGAGTCTATTCTGGTTCGTTGTAACTGTATCGTTACGATGTCAATGCGCTTTTGTATTATCTAACGTCGAATGGGAGATTTACACTAGGTCGATTTTTATATTGCGGCTGGTCGCTGACCAAATCTCCCCACAAGCCGAATCGCCACCCCATTTACACAGGTCGATAAAAATCGCAGGTGACTAATTCATTTTGCGTCAGAATGTCGACCTTCATGCGGCGGGCGATCGCCTGCGACTGAGAATTTTCACGGTCCATTTTAGTCACACGCCGCATGCGACTTGTCGCCGCACGACTAAAGTCGAAAGCTACACTACTTTGCAACTTGCGATATTACTCACCTCTGACCTAGCCGAATTGCTATGTAAACAGTCTGGCTATAGTCACCCTGTAAAAATTTGGAGACGGTAAAAAAAATCAACCAGTATATTTCTTCGTTATTGTCTATTAGAATACTGTGGATTTTGTCTTCCACTCTTGTCTATTGAGTTAGGGTTGTTACTTCGAAATTGGGGTTTTTATCCTCATCGTTCTAACCTTCAGTAGCTTTTAACAATCGATTTCAATCATAATTAACCTTAAACATTGCCTCATTAAAAAAAATATGTTATCCACTTGTGGTTATGGCTGGTCTTAATAGAACAGCTAAATCAGCAGGAGTATTTAATTCAAAAGTGACTTGCCTGATTAAAAAAACAAAAAAAAAAAACTGATTAGTACACTCAATTCAGGATTTGGCTGCTCTCAAAGAAATTGACAGTTGTAGCAGTAGGATACGAATAGGTTATGTTTAACCAAGCATGCACCATCGAACCCATCATTGCTTACCATCAGCTCATATGATGGTCTAACGCAAACCTAGCCATTCCAATATTACAAAAAAATACAGTTGGCTTGAATCTAAACTTCAAAATTCATTTGTTTCAGACCTCAGAGACGCCATTGCAGGTATGTTTTATTTCTACCTTCATTTTGGTGTTTTTTTTATTTTTATTTTTTATTAATAATTGGCATACTTTTTTGGCCAGGGTACAATGCTTCTCTCATATCGCTATGAACTAGGAGAACAGCTTATGCCGTAGTAAAACATATCAACCAGTCTACATGGGATTGACCACCCACAAAACGCAAGCCTTTACCCCCATGCCTTTGCGCGCAAAGAAAGTGTGTACCCCCGATTTACTCGGTCAAGGAAGAAGTTAAGTAATAAAAAAAACCGGCCAAGAGCGAGTCGGACTCGCACATGGTTCCGTGCCATAAGGCAAAAAATGCCACAATAATTACGTTTCTTGTATGGACACCCCCTTTCATTATTAACTTTATTTTTTATTAAGTTGGTTCAAATTTCAACTGTCTACTATTACGGTTCATGATATACAGCCCGCTGACAGACAGACGAACGGGCAGCAGAGGCTTAGTAATAGCTTCCCATTGGGACCCTTTGGGTAAAGAAGTAAAAAAAATGTTTCTTAGTGCATCTGTACAGCCTCCAAGAAACATAACTTCCAAACAGTCAAGCAGAAAAATTGTTTCCTAAAAACACGAGTTTCTTTAACACATTCTAATTTTCCAACATCTCGTATCTTAATATCTTGCCAGAATACGGCTGGTTATGAAAATAGACCACCAGGCTAAATATATTACTGTAATAATATTAGTATGTGTGGCCATGATAGTTTACGGCGTTCTGCTTCGCTGCCCGGCCAAGAGTAAGGTTTTTTTTTATGTGATCTTTTAGGTTTTAGGATGGATGGTAAAAATATTAAACTCTGATTTTAACCCTTATGTTCATACCCAAACTTACCAACGTCTTTTGGCACCCGGGGTACCCTGGTACCCATTTACTGGATTTTTGAGTTTTTTAATATTTTGTTTAAATAAAAAGTGTTTAGATTTTTTTTTCTCCAAAATATACATTGTCAATGAGTATTTGATAGAGTTTTAAAAGAGAAAATGCTGCAAAAATGTATTTAACATGAAAAATAAGTTAAGAGCAACTCAGGTAGTAGACACTTCAATTGTTCTGAGCACAGCAGCTGCTCCCTTCATAGAAAGGAATGACAAGGTCAATTTTTGCCGTGTCTACGGCGTAGTGGAGGGAATATTGGCTCCCTTCAGTATAGTTTGAGTTTCTAGTGAATTCAGACGTGTTTATAATATTCAGAGTCAAGTGGAAAGAAACAATGGAAGAACTATCCAGAGAAATAAAAAATAAAATAAATACATGATTTGTTCGCTTTTCACCTCAATAGCGAGGATCCGGGAGCTCAAAAATTTTTTTTTACATTATTTGTCAGTTTTTATCACGAAAATACACCGCAGTGGGCACCCGGGTACCCGGGTATGAACATAAGGGTTTTGCTAGACCAAAATGACAGCTGCGAGCAATTACATTAACACATTGAACGCCATGGTGGTCACCAGTGAGCAACAGCAATGATTTTGTTAATTCTTTGTTTGTTTTTGTTTATTTTTTAATAAATAAAATTATTTAGACTATTTTGAAACGTATGAGCCAGTAAAATATAACGTGTAAAATTTGTCGAAATCGAGAATCGGCGTCAGCCCAGATGGAACTTATAGTGTGGTCACCGGTGAACACCACGGCGTTCAATGTGTTAATGTCACGTTGACAAAAAAAGGTCGATCGCAACTGACACTTTAGCCTAGCAAATTAAAAAAAAAAACGGAGTTTAGTTATTACCTGACCCATTGTAGAGGGAAAGCCTCTTTTACAGAGAAGGAAGGAGCATTGATCACTAGGTTTGTTTATTGCATATTGGAGATTGGGAACGATTATAATTGTAGGTTTCCTCGGCATGTTTTCCTGCACAGTTAGTGCTGTTCAAGATATTGGGTGTACCGGAAAGTTCTGTTGGTTTTTGTAAATAAAACTCGTGGTTAGTTCTTAAAGCTATTATTTATATTTTAATCAATTACATATTGTCCCTGATTTTCTACTACACGTTCAGATACACACTCGAGTCCAAAAACACTACACACATTTCTACAGGCTGTAGCAGCGTTATTTCCCTTCTGGAACTCATAAAGTATGCCTCAAATGAACTTTATCGTTGGCGCTCATTTTGACACTGCGGCTACTCAGAAGTTAATGACAAATTATTGCGCAATACGTTTATTTATAGTCCGTAACCCAGAAATTATGACGCAATATTATTCAATACTTTTAACGTATTGGTATAGAGAAAAATTCGAAAAATTTCTATGTACTACCAAAACCGACAGAACTTTCCGGTACACCCAATAAAATAAGATAGCACATAGGACTCTTCCAAGTGCCTCAACGCCCGGTTCTCCGTCTTTGAAGCTTACGCGTTCTGGTTCCCGTACTCACTGCATTAACGATCACCAAAATCCAAAAATAATATATTCAAATTAGACAATTTTAACGTCAAAATTACATAAGACAGTCTCCTACAACGCCCGCCCTGAAAATGAACGAAAATAAAATGTACTGAAAATGAAGGTCGGTAACCTTCAGTTACCTTCAGATTTTTTTTTCGTGATCTCAGAGTTGGTTCCATAGTGAAAGCTATTCTTATTCATGGGTGGAACATCCTGTAAAAATTTGGAGCCGGTAAAAAAAAGCTCGCTGTATAATACATTGTATCGTGCTCATAACAACCTATTAAATCATTCAATACTGTCTTTATTATCAAAAGAAACCAATTCCTACGTAATAGAGAAAATCTAGATGAAGGCGTGACATCAAAATTCAAAACAAAATACAAAGTGCGTAGATGATATTAAAAAAAAAAAAACAAGCAGGATGTTTATTTTACGTCAAAATCGTTATTATTACATCATTTACGTTTCGCAGTTTTACAACGGACCCATCTTGGCTAAAAGCCAGAAGCCAGCAGTGGCAAAGAAATATCTGAAACGTACGCTCCTCTGAACTTTTGAAGTTTTATTTTATATTTGTTTGTGTGGCGGCATTCGCATTTGTATCCAAATGTGCCGACGCCAGCACATCAAGCTACTACAATCTATCAGATTTCTTTAATAGATTTTCAACTTTATCGCTAAAGCATAAGGTTCAAAGTTGATTGGGAAAATCTGACAGTTTCGGGTAGCTTGATGTGCTGGCGTATGTACGTTTTTCTTTTTGGCCTAAATTTGCTAGAGGCCATTTTTTCTCATACTTACCTGCGCTGCTAAAATATTTTAGTTTGTCCTGAATATAAATGATTAGGGAAGCAGCATTGTTGGTGAGCAATTCCTAAAGGCTGTATTGTGCAGTCTAATTGCGTAACACACTATCAGTAGCAGTGGGTTTCATTTTGACAGTTCAACAACATACATTGCGTTATTTACGTTGTTGAGCAGACACATTTTTCGAACATATGGAGCAATAGATTAGCAATATGCTTGAAAATGATTCAAATTGAGAGTAATAGTGTGCTTGATCGGTATTAATCATTTTCCTGCCCCTATCCCAATTTATTTGTGCTCGGCGCAACATGTCTTTTTCTTCCATACTTCTCTATTTGTCGTCATCTCGGTAGTCACCCCCCATCCAACCATACACTTTCTAGAATAAAAACTTCATGAGGAAACCGACATCCCCGGGTAAAAATGATTTTCGGTGTGATTTCGGCCTCATTTCGGCCAGGGTCCCAAAAAATACGGGCCGAAAATAGGCCGAGGTAATGAACAAAACGCCAAAATAGTCTGACAATACGTCGACACACACGCCGAAATGAGGCCGAAATCACACCGGAAGTCATTTTACCCGGGATGTCCTAAAACCAACAAAATTTAAGACATGTGACATCTACCAACCCGAACTAGGCCCGCGTGGTGGATTACGGCCCACTCCCTCTCACCGAGAGGAGGCCTGTGTCCCAGCGGTGGGAACATTGTAGGATTATGCTAATTGTAACTTTTCGTTCAGCAGATTTCAATACGCAAATAATATGCCTAAAATTCCATTGTTTTTAGCACACTGCCTTAAATATCAAAAACATGTGACATAAACCTTGAATCTTTTTGTTAAATAATTCGTTTCACGTGAATTCGCGCGTTATATGACATCATGACATGTGTAAGATGGTTAACGCTTTTCAATGGATTCGGTCATTGCGCTGTAACTTTTTTTCATTGAGATATATTTGGGGTGACCATCTTTACATACCGGGACTCCTCCGTGCCTCAGAAAGCACGTTAAGCCGTTGGTCCCGGCTGTCATTCGTGGAACTTTGACGGTCCTTCGGGTAGTCAGTAGCCCGAAAGTCTGACAAACAGTCTTACCAAGGGGTACCGTATTACCCAGTAACTGGATTGTGGAGGTCAGATAGGCAGTCGCTCCATGTAAAATACTGGTATTCAGCTGCATCCGGTTAGACTGGAATCCGACCCCGACATAGTTGGGAAAAGGCTAGGCAGATGATGATGAGATTTGGTCTATTCTCCTAGTTCTCTGCTGGATGTGAGTTTCTCCCAAAGCCACATGAAATTGGTTAATTTATCAACTCAGTCCATAGTAGTTCATTGCTTGATATGGAGTTCTCCCAATGACACAGCACCTGGTTCATAGTTTACTCTAACTCCGCAGTCTTCTTAAGCGGGTCATCAGAGTGCGCCCCCTACCTTTGCCAGTTCGCTGTCTGTTTTAAAGGACGCATCTGCTTCTTCAGACATGTCATTTTTTTCATTAGCATTGTCTAGTTTCATGCAGTGCAGAGACACTTCCCTATTTTACCCTTAAGCCCTTTGTATGCAAACGTTTTTCTTGCCGTGAAAAACTACGGTTTATTCGCCGTGTGTCGGCACGGTCGTCAGTGTTGTATGGATCACTTTGGAAGCTTGTTGACGGACACGTTTTTTTCTGGCAGGCCTGTTGGTCTAGTGGTCAGTGGCCCTGACTACAATACGCAAGGTCGTGGGTTCGATTCCCACCCAGGACAAATGTTTGTGTGATGAGCTCTATCATTTGTTCTTTGTCTGGGTGTAATTTATCTATAATATGTATGTATTTAGAAATATATATGTATGTTTATCAGTTGTCTAGTACTCATAGCATAAGCTCCGCTTAGTTTGGAACTAGATGGCGTTGTGTGAAAGTTGTGGAATATTATATTAATTATAATTCTATGGCGTGGTTTATACGCCATACCGTAAAAAAATCGTGGCGTGTACAAAGGGCTTTTTCTGGCTACGGTTACCTTTGCTAGTCATATCCAGAAGGCCTAGACAATTAGTGGTACTTAATCGCTTTTAAAGCGTTTTGTATTTCTACAAGTCTTTCTACAGGATTGACAGGCTTTTTGGTAGCTCTTGTCAGTCCCATATTTTGGTTTTTCCATCACCTTTATCGCTGATATAATGTCACTTTTTGCAGGCCCTCAGGTTTAATCCGAAATCTTTTGCAATTCGTCTATCTATCGTAAAAAAGTGATGATTTATGTACAGACGCCAGCACATCAAGCTGTCAGATTTCTTTAATAGATTTTCAACTTTATCGCTAAAGCATAAGGTTCAAAGTTGATTGGGAAAATCTGACAGTTTCGGGTAGCTTGATGTGCTGGCGTCTGTACTATCTTATTCTAAGGAAAAATATCACGTTTTGGCCATAAAAAATTATTACGACTAGATTCTCTATGCTGACTCTTGGATGAAAAAATGCAGAATTATTAGATTTTTTTTATTCTACTGAATACGACCGTAGTCCGTAAGGTTTTACAGGGATAGTTACTATGGTAACATTCCATAGCCGTGTTGCCATCCTAACTCCTTTTTTTGGATGGGAAATTATCAAATAACTTCTCCCGCTCTGGGCGGAGCGGGAGAGCGTGTCAGACTTTTACTGACTAAAACCCACCCGTGTTCCTTCAGTTGCCTGTGCCAAGGCCCACGGTAACTCTTTCGAACAACCCGTGACCCTGGCAAGCCATCCTAACTCCTTAGAGAGCGTAAGTACTTCCTTAGCATCGATTCACAATCGCCCGCTATGATAAGTGCTGATAAGACTCACTCTTCCGGCATGTTAGTATATTACTACATAAACTGTTTGTAGCGTTTATGGGATTATTTTTAGTATATACTGTACTAAGGGAACTGATGCTTACAGTGACCGGACTGTCCCATTGAAATCTGTGTGGTAATTTCCTCTAAAGACTATTTCAGACATCAGTCTGCATGGTCTTCACATAATTTGATCAAGATTATGTCTGGACTTATTTTTCTCTGAGTAGTCAGATAGGAAACGACGAACTCATCTAGCTATTTTTTTTTTTATAATATGACGTTTAAAAGCGATTCCACTTGCAGTTATCCTATTTACTGGATGCGGAAGGCGGAGGACAGGGTGTTCTGGCGCCGGCATGTCATGCCGGTTTCCTCACGATGTTTTCCTTCCCCGTTTTGAGAGCTGTGGTAATGAAATTATTATATTAATTTAACTCCCTAGGGTGCCCCAAAAATAAGTTCAATTTTAGAAGCTCGAATTCTCTTTGGCATATCTTTCTGACATTCCTATCTGCAGAAGATGGTGCAATTAAAATAATCTTAATAATGCACTTTGCATATTAACATGTTTGCTAACTAATTTACCATGCCACGCTTCGTTGCACTCAAGTTATTAAAATGCACGTTATATTTTTAATTATTATTTATTTAACTAACGGAGTTCATGAGATTGAATGTGGTTTTACACGCGATAGATTCCAGTGTATCCGAAATTTAAATAACTCTGTATGTTAAGAAAATCTGATGAAGTTATCTGCTAGCCTTTTCCTATGATGGGGGTCAGCTTCCAGTCGATTAACACGCTCAACGCCATGTCGGACATTGCTGGGCGACACTTAACTTTCCCTAAAGCCACACAAAACATTTAAAATTGACAAAAAATCGACTTTTTGTTTTATTAATGCAAGAACATTATCAGAAAAACAAACAACTTTCTAACATATATATTTTGTTAAAGTACTGATGTGATTACACTGTCCTAGGAGGTCGCGCAGGTCATGCTGCGTACAATATTGCCTTTTATTCTTGACCGACGGCTCAGAAAAGACGTTTAGACATAGGTCTGACTGTCGGACAACATTGTCCCCCACGGCCCGAACGGAACATACTGGTGTCGCCTGTCGCCCAACATTGTCCGACATGGCCTGAGTGGAAATTATCATCTTATTCCGTGGCGTTGAACGTGTTAACGGGATCAGCTGTATTCCAGAACATTTTATACAACGTGTAACGTTAAATACGCAAAACCTCAGACACCCCAACTGATTTTTAATTCAATTGACCTATTTCAGAGAGATAAAAACCCATTAAAAATTGTAAAGGTTTTATGTGCTGTTTTAGTTTTACTGGCCATTCTGATCGTTTCTTGCGTCTGCGACGACGCTTTATCGAGGCAGGAGTCGTCACCGAACCGCTGCGCCGCGCTGACGTTGGCTTGCTTGACCTATTAATAAATAGACACGGCAACGTTTTTAATGAAGATTTTTTGAAAAATATGACCTATATTAAAACGTGTTTCAATTAATTCTGCTCGTTATTCTGATCAAACTATTTTCAGGTTCTGCGAATTTAACGTTACACGTTGTATTGAGCGACTGCCTATCAGCATAGCTATTCCCAAACACTCGAAACGCTGCCGTACCGTATCGAACATCAATCAATGTTATTGTAGGATTCCTCTAAACGATCTTCAGAAGTTCAAAAACATAAGAATATAGAAAAACTAAGGAATAAGGCTCAGTTCTATGTGCATTATAATATCTCCTGCGTACCTGGCTAATCTCCGTTGAGATTGGCCGCCGTGACCAAAATCGGTCGGGAGGCTATTATTATACAGGGTGTTTGGCAGAACGTTGAACATACGAAAGTGGTGGATAGGTGGGGTCATCTGCTACTTATTCAGCCCTAATTTAATGGCCCTTGCCCCCTGGATATTAAAAAAAAAAAATTGCTTTCTTCTAGCTTCTCCATTTTCTTAACATAAAAGTGTAATTTTTTTAAAAATGGGTAAAACACGCAATATTTTTTTTTCTTTTAATCTTTACATCTTAACACTTTAAAAAAGTGGTGAAACTCGAAGAAAGAAAAAAAAAACTTTAAATATCCGTATTGACCTATGGCGTGTTATGTTATAGTAAAACAAATAAATGTTATAGAATAAGCAATAAAACTATACCTAGAAACACTAATAACGTAACATCATCAACCATTAAAAAATATAAGTATTTTTTTAAAGCAATAAATTGCTAGTAAGTACATAAGTTACTGATTAGAAAGTCCTTGGCTGATATAAACTAGTGATAAGTGCGAGGCATCGATCACAGACGTTGCAAAACTTTAGATTGTGGGCTTTATTAGTTAAACGTGGTTATGTATTTATTATGTAGTTCCTAAGTTAGTTTGAATGGTCTGTGTACATATTTTGTTGGAGATCCTAAATAAATAAATAAACGTGTGTTAACCCTTAACGACCTACCACCGGGGTCTCTGAGACCGCAACGTATTTTTGCATTCAAATATTTCGATGTGTAAGTGTCGTAGGACAGATCGCGTCTATATTACGCGCGCGCGTTTATATTTCTACTGGATGTTTTTTTTCAGGCTCCAAATTTTTACACGGTATTCTACTCATGAATATGAACAACTTTCACTATGGGACCAACTCTGAAATCACGAAAACAAAATCAGCTGTTTAATACAAAAGTTCAATACCTACTTGACCAAAATGTATGAAACAGCTGATTTTTTTTCGTGATCTCAGAGCTGGTTCCATAGTGAAAGTTATTCATATTCATGGGTGGAACAGCCTGTAAAAATTTGGAGCCGGTAAAAAAAAAACATGCTGTTTACATTTGATCGCGTTTTTTAATGATCAATAGAATTAGCATTTAACCCGTGAGAAGGCGCGCTATGAGCAATTTGCTCACACAAAAATCTAATTCAAAAATTTTTTGTCTTTCCCATGCCACACCAATTCAAGCACTTAAGTACCTTCCTAAATATTCACCCCCTCTCCCCTGACGCAATTCTCGATCCGCTCAGTGGCGTTGCGACCGCGCAGCAAGGCGTTTGTGGAGGCCGTGTACCAACGTGCGGCAATTTGCTCATCACGCGCCCAGCAATTACTTTGCACCGAACATGTAAAATACATGTGTTCAGTGTGTTTCGAGAGGCACATTAGTGTAGATTTAATGGATGAATAACACTTTTTAGTTTTTGTTATGGAACAGTTTTTATTGTGATTTTTATGAAACGTGCCAAAAAAATTAATTAAGTAATACTAGGTTGTTTTGTTATTTGCGTTAGAAGTTGCTATTATGTTTAATAGTTTTGATTAAAATACTTGTTTTCTTACTTACTAAACCTTGTGTTATTTATTTAATTTTACATTATAAGCCAATAAATATAGAAACACTAAAAATATAAACATTTATGATAGTGTGAGCAATTTGCTCGCACGCGCCTACTCGTGTAAGAAAATTAGGCGCGCCTTCTCACGGGTTAAAAAAATATTATTAAAATCTCGATTATAATTGTAAATGTATGCTTGGTCAATCCCTAGTATCAGGTGAGATGTCACAGACAGCTCACTCCACGCTCACTTCACCTATGGTTACAGAATCGCACTGCTGGCTATTATTTAACCGTCAAGCAGTCGCGCGGCGTCGAATCGACCGCGATTCGATCGATTTTCGATACATTTATGATGCCAAATTGCTTACAAATCCAAAGAAAATTAGAATATTATTTTGATTTTATAATTTTGTTTATGTTCTAATATAATGATAATGTGATAAATACAAAAAATATTAATTAATTCGTGTTTTAAATCTCTGAAATATCCTATAGGTCTTTTAGGTTACGCGCGACCGCTGGCGTTACAAATGACGGCGCGCCCGCTTGAAGGTTAAAAAAAAAAAAAAAAAACCTCACGAAAACATCTTTACGCGCACTCAGCGCACTTTCTGGACAGTGAACGAAACTGAACCGTCACGCTCGGGTCAGTGACGCTGAATCGCGTATGCTCGGCTCCAGTCGGTCGGTGACGCTGAATGGCGGATACTCGGCACTGAATCGCGTATACTCGGCTCCAGTCGTATGTTTCCTGTCGCGTGGTATAAGCACACAACTTTTATAGGCACGCCTTGGGAGTATGACCTACTCGTATACCGTGACGGCAAACGGTATGACGCTCTCTTATCAGATCTTATCATGCCCGTCATGTCAGAAAAATATATTTCTTTTTTCTTCATATCTGCTATATCGGCTATCTGCGAAAACTTGTAATTGGCCATCATCATGTTATCAACTCTAAATATTGTGTTTATTAGCTGTAAGTTTTCCGAAAATTATAAAATAAAATAAAATAAAATAAAAATATTGTTAAAAATAAATTCTTTCAATAACCATCATTATACAACGTGTAACATTAAATGCGCAAAACCTCAGACACCCCATCTGATTTTTAATTCAATTGACCTATTTCAGAGAGAAAATAAGTCGTTAAAAATTGTAAGGTTTTATGTGCTGTTTTAGTTTTACTGGCCATTCTGATCGTTCCTTGCGTCTGCGACGACGCTTTATCGAGGGAGGAGTCGTCACCGGGCTGCTGCGACGCGCTGACATTCGCTTGCTTGACCTATTAATAAATAGACACGGCAACGTTTTTAATGAAGATTTTTTTTAAAAATATGACCTATATTAAAAAGTGGTTCAATGAATTCTGCTCGTTATTCTGATCAAACTATTTTCAGGTTTTGCGCATTTAACGTTACACGTTGTAGATGTTTCACATCTGGGCCCTAATTATGACCACTTCATGATTCCCTACTTCGAAACAACGTCAATTCCTTAGCTAATAACGACATCTGCTAGATAACGTATTCTCTATGACACAAAGAACGAATCCGCGCGAAATTAACGCGAAGTTGGCGTGGTTTGAACTGTCAAAATACCGCGCTTGACAACCGTACTCTGTTTGCACGTGGTAAGATTGCACGGAAAATAATAATTACCGTACAGATTTGGGGCCCTGCCGGGCGTCCCGGTGGAGCAGTGGTAGACCAGTGGAAACAGCCGCGACTTACGAGGTCCTTTTGAAACCCAGACAGGCGCTTTACTTTGTGTAGATTATTTCATCAAAACTGCTCTCAAAACGGTGAAGGAAAACATCGTGAGGAACCCCGGCATGTCCTACAACCAAAAATTCGGAGACATGTGACATAAAACTAGTTAACCTAGCTTTTTCAATGCCGTGAAACTCTGTTATTGGCTTAAGTGATAATTGTCATCATTTCGCTATCACTGAACAGCGCATGCAAACTCAAGATGCTGTAACTTTTATGCAACTGCATTGAACTGTTCATTGATAGTGGGGTGAACATTCATAACTACTATATGACAGGCCTGTTGGTCTAGTGGTCAGTGGCCCTGACTGCTATGCCCAAGGTCGTGGGTTCGATTCCCACCTAGGACAAATGTTTGTGTGATGAGCACGATCATTTGTTCTTTGTCTGGGTGTAATTTATCTATAATATGTATGTATTTAGAAATATATATGTATGTTTATCAGTTGTCTAGTACTCATAGCACAAGCTCTGCTTAGTTTGGGACTAGATGGCATTGTGTGAAAGTTGTGGAATATTATATTATATAACTCATGTAAGTTAATTATAAGCTGTTGAGTTTCCTAATAAATAAATAATTTCCTAATATATAAATAAAAAAATAAAAATTAAAAAAACGCGCACTGGGCCCGCTTGGTGGATTACGGCCCACTCCCTCTCACAGAGAGGAGGCCTGTGTATCAGCAGTGGGAAAATTATAGGCTGATTATGAACGTCCCAAGTCGGCCATTTTTTTTTTTCGGTTTCCCTGTGTGTTACGTTCATGGCCTTACATTTTTCGGATTGTTAATGTTTTATAAGTTAGTAGTGCGTTGTTTAAGATAGATAAGTATGTCAGAACACTTCCTATCGAGTTATCTTAGCGCTGACAGGTCAATGTCACTGTATTAGTAACATAGTACAGACGCCAGCATATCAAGCTACCCGAAATTGTCAGATTTTCCCAATCAACTTTGAACCTTATGATTTAACGATAAAGTTGAAAATCTATTAAAGAAATCTGACAGATTGTAGTAGCTTGATGTGCTGGCGTCTGTACCATTATCTTCGCTCGCTTTTTGATTTATTATGGTGACGTTTCATTTTATTATCTTAAGAATTATATGGATAAACACACGCTTTCTTCCCGTGGAGGTTGGCAGAAACGGCAGAACGCCCCATCTGCTACGTAGCTTAACCTGATCGAGCCGTGCATGTAATAACAGCCGTCATTACTTAGACCTTCAAAAAAAAAAAAAGAATGGAATAAATTGTATTACGATCGACACACTTCCGACGCTCCAAAATCACTTGTATAGGAGCAGTGCTATGCAGACCTTAATTCGTACTTTCAAGGCTTCAAAACTATTGCAGAAACTCAAGAACAGAATTTTTGGGATTGTTTGCGTGGAACTCCTTAGTCCTGAACTTATGAATAACTCGGAACTCCCGTCAACCCTGAAACTAGTCCAGGTTTTCCCAGAAATAACTCGCAATTATCGTTCAATAATACAAACTGGGTCCGTACTATGACGTGTTAATGCCATCGTTGGTCCATTGTGAAAAAGAGATAGCGCTATTCATCCTGTATAGCTGTATCTCTGTCTGACACTGGAACAACGATGGCATTAACACGTCATAGTACGGACCCAGGGTCCGTACTATGACGTGTTAATATAGTTTCGTGGCTTCGAAACGTTTTATCCACCCATTCTGTAGCTGAAGTGTTAAGTTCTGTAGCTGTCAGTCTAGTGCAAAGGCCTCTTTTCATACAGAGAGGACACGAGCATCGATGACCACGCTTGCTCAAGACGGGTTGGCGATTTCAGACTTATCAGTACTAATAATAAAACTGAATATTTTGTTTGAACGCGCTAATCTCTGGAACTGCCAGTCGGATTTGAAAAAATCTTTTTGCATTTCATAGCACAATTTTTGAGGAAGATTATAAGCTAGGCTATACAACCTGTAACGTTAAATGTGCAAAACCTGAAAATAGTTTGATCAGAATAACGAGCAGAATTAATTGTACCACTTTTTAATACAGCTCACATTTATCAAAAAAATCTTCATTAACCCGTGAGAAGGCGCGCTATGAGCAATTTGCTCACACAAAAATCTAATTCAAAAATTTTTTGTCTTTCCCATGCCACACCAATTCAAGCACTTAAGTACCTTCCTAAATATTCACCCCCTCTCCCCTGACGCAATTCTTGATCCGCTCAGTGGCGTTGCGACCGCGCAGCAAGGCGTTTGTGGAGGCCATGTACCAACGTGCGGCAATTTGCTCATCACGCGCCCAGCAATTACTTTGCACCGAACATGTAAAATACATGTTTTCAGTGTGTTTCGAGAGGCACATTAGTGTAGATTTAATGGATGAATAACACTTTTTAGTTTTTGTTATGGAACATTTTTTATTGTGATTTTTATGAAACGTGCCAAAAAAATTAATTAATACTAGGTTGTTTTGTTATTTGCGTTAGAAGTTGCTATTATGTTCAATAGTTTTGATTAAAATACTTGTTTTCTTACTTACTAAACCTTGTGTTATTTATTTAAATACATTATAAGCCAATAAATATAGAAACACTAAAAATATAAACATTTTATGATAGTGTGAGCAATTTGCTCGCACGCGCCTACTCGTGTAAGAAAATTAGGCGCGCCTTCTCACGGGTTAAAAACGTAGCCGTGTCTATTTATTAATAGGTCAAGCAAGTCAATGTCAGCGCGGCGCAGCGGCCCGGTTACGACTCCTCCCTCGGTAAAGCGTCGTCGCAGACGCAAGAAACGATCAGAATGGCCAGTAAAACTAAAACAGCACATAAAACCTTTACAATTTTTTTAATGACTTATTTTCTCTCTGAAATAGGTCAATTGAATTAAAAATCAGTTGGGGTGTCTGAGCTTTTGCGCATTTAACGTTACACGTTGTATTAACAACACTCTAGGGCCCTAGCAGCCAAGCAAAAAGAAAAAACCAAGAGTGGTCTCTTAAGCTAAGCGAAAACGCAGTAATTTATTTATTTATCCTCACACTGGAACGCCATTCACCAATTACACCAACGGAGCAAAAAATTACTTCATGTGCTGGTTTCCATCCATCCTGTGCGCGGTGGACATCGAACGGGCGGCGATGGATCACGTACGCTCATGCATCGTCGAAACATTTCTCCATAACTCCATCACTCCTTCCATAATGCGCATATTCTTTAGGATTTTTTGAAAGACAATTAATTTTTCAAAATAAATACTAACATAAATAAAAACGGAGAATTTTAAGGTGTCATCCGGACTGACGGATGACAGATACGTAATAGCGCGGACAGGCGATGCGATGCTACTGGGTGAGTCAGGGAGCAAGAAATTTCACTCGGGACGAAGTCGCGAGAAGGAATGCACTTACTACAAGTCCAGATTTCCTCATGACGTTTGTCCTTCACCGAAATCATGTCCAAGATAAACTTAGAAAGTAGTTCTGCGTAATAAGGTTTCAAAACAAGTTTTAACCGAGGAGGGTACTTTTTTCAATGTCACCAGAATATTATAATTTAGCATAAAAAAAACGTATATCATAACCACTGTTAAATAACAAACTCAAGTCAATAACCTATTGCGATATTTGGCGGCAAAAAATCGCCGCCATCTTTATTTGACAAGACCATTTTAGATTATCTGGTTGGGCCTTTGAATTTGCGATAAGAAACGGAGCTACTTGGATTTTTTATTGAAATCTGAATCATTATTCGCTGCGTTGTTCTACCCACTACTGCCTCCTCTCTTTTGTTGTGTGAGCAGTGGTGGCCCAATAGTAACTGCCGCGACTTACGAGTTGTAGGTCGTAGGTTCGAATCCAGGCAGGCGTTTTATTTTGTATAATTTATTTAATCACCGCTGCTCTCCAAACGGTGAAGGAAAACATCGTGAGGAAACCGGCATGTCCTAGAACCAAAAAATTCAAAGACATGTGATATCCACCAACCCGCACTGGGCCTGCGTGGTGGATTATGGCCCACCCTCTTGCACGGAGGAGGCCTCTGTCGCAGCAGCGTTCCCACGTTATTGACTGAGAATTATTATTATGATAAGACACTGAAAGTATGAATACACTAGCATCCGCCTGCAACTTCGTTTGCGTAGAATTCGGAATTCCCGCCGGTCAAGCCGTTTAGTAGTTGACATACCGACAGCAGCGCCACCTACCGGGTCCAATTGTATTTTTAAAATAATCCAGGAAACCATCGAAATACCCATATAAAATTTCAACCCAATTGGTTCAGCCGTTTAGAAGATGTGAAAAAGATAAGTACGGAAGGATAATTCATACTACCCGTTGTCCTATTACCCGTTTTCCCGTAGGAATGAAGCATTTTCCCGCGGTAAAAAGTAGCCTATGTTCATCACGAGTAATGTCGGCTTCTAATAGTAAAACAATTTTTCAAATCGGTCCAGTAGTTTCGGAGCCTATTCAATACAAACAAACAATCAAATCTTTCCTCTTTATAATATTAGTGTAGATGTTTGGAGGCTGCTAGTGATTCAGTCACGATATAAAAAGCGTTATTTTAAAATAAAAGTTGTATTAAAAAAAAAAGTTGCACGATATACCCTACTTAAACATAGGCTGCGTCAAAAAAACATCTCCAAAAGTGTGCCAAGAAGATCGTATTAAATAATCCTTTAATCACATTCGCTACTTTTATTACAATCGCACCTAACCGGTCGGTTCCAATACTTATAAGATACTAAAGGTAGCTTTGCACTTGACTTCTCTGAAGGACAAGCACGAATGAGGTCAACGTTCGAATTGAGGATGTCCTTCAAAAATCAAGTGCGTGGCTACTTCGCAATCGCGTGTGAGAGAAATATTCATGAATTTGGACGATATAAAACGTGCGACAGAACTGGTGTGCAAGATACAGTTTTGTTGTTTCTTATAAATTTAAAATCTTTGTTCGTAATATAGGGGTTTACAAATCAAGTCTCTTACCAGTGAATCTACTGAAAAATCCCTTGTTAGTTGTTGTCATTACTTGCGAAAATTATACTAAAAGATGATATGATATGAAATTCAAAGTTACCTACACTCGTGAGTTTTGAAATCTTAGTCACTGCAACAAGATGCAGAGTTGTCGTTTGCATCTGAGACTAGACGCAGTGCTGTCGTTCGCATCTGTCACTAGTCGTTACGATAGATGTCGTGCAGGAAGCGATCATTTTATTTGAGTATTCGAGAGAGATGGTCGTGTTGAGCTGTCGCATGCGACTGTCGTCGGGTGTGCGCGTGTACTTTATTAACCCTACATAGTGTCCCACATATGGTACATACCGAAATATGTCTCATATTTCAAAAATCGATCCAAGTAGCGTAATCTAGTGTTGACAAGATTAACTATTATGTATTAGAGTTTCGAATTTAGTACCAAATATTTTGGATAGATCTGAACAAACATTTAACTATTTATGTTTTCTTCAAATCGGTAGGTGTGTACTTTGAATACGATTAACGAGCGCCGTATAATAATAGCAAAAAATTGATAAAATTGAATTTTTCAGTGTCGAAATAATTAGTAGAGGTAGGTTCATGTTCATATTTGTCATTTTACATGTAATCTTGTAATTTCATTGATACTACGTAACACAAATTCACATTAATGCGTGATGTGCCATATACCTACGGGTCATATACAAAAACATACGTTTCTATTGAGTTATGATTATTGCAAATATTTTTTCGAGAAATGGCATCATATTTGGAGGCTAGTGTATTTTTTTTAAGCCAATAAGAAAAATCATGCTCTGTAGGGTTAAGCTTTTACGTTTCATATTAATTATTCCTGAAGCACCCACAGCAAGGCGAGGGTGCATCCTTATTACACCGCTCTAAAATTTCTTTCATCTGTTTCGTGTTTAGTATACAAGTGAAATACAGCTTTTTTATTCGCTCATTAAGTGCAAAACAGAAACATCTGTTCTAATCTATCAAACATATTGCGAATAAATAAGTCTTCAGGAACAACCAAAAATGTTTAAAGGAACGACATCTAGTTAGCCCAAAAATTAACCCTAAACGAAGTTTGGTTCAATACATACGCATTATTTCGAGTAATCGAATTGCATGGGGTAGGTCACATTGGCCCCTGTAGCCGTGCTAGGGTCGCTACCCCTCCCTCTTTGTTAAAGGGGGATTATTATTAGCAACGGAACGCGAGTTATTGTATTGCAAATGTTAGGGTCCGTTTTTGTCCGATGTAACGTTTGGATTTTGAATTATTTGGAGTATTGTTGAATATTTTTCTAGGGTGTGCTGATTTTTTTTTCTTTTTAGAGGAAAGTAATTTTTTAATCTCATAGCTATTTGAATTAATAAGAAGTATAAGCATGTCCTAGAAGCAAATATAAGAAAACGAAAGAAGGAAAAAATCGAAGTCAAACCGCACGGGTCCCGTCACGTGGATTATGATCTCTAGTCCTCCTATAGAGAAGACTCACTCATAGCTGGGGAACGTTATAGGGTGGCTAGTTAGTCGAATAAATCATTATTGGTATATGGAGCAAACACTGCATTGCTGTGTTTTAGATCGGTAGGATAAGAATTAATGCCGGCGAAAATACAAACATGACGCTTTTAAATGTTGACAAGAATTTGAATACTTCGACAATCCTTCTAGTGCTCCATAAGTGATAGTTTTCTTCCGATTACGTGGAAATCTGTTTACCCTTCTTCTTCCAAAAGATTTTATTAGTAAACAAGTTAAAAAAAAAAGAAAAAGAAAAACTTTATCGTTCTGCAATATTCAAATGGCACTAGCGTCCACGCTAGGATTCCCTGTGTCGTGGAGACTAGTCTCCTTCGTCTTACAACATAATTAGGTACAGACGCCAGCACATCAAGCTACTACAATCTGTCAGATTTCTTTAATAGATTTTCAACTTTAGTGCTAAAGCATAAGGTTCAAAGTTGATTGGGAAAATCTGACAGCTTCGGGTAGCTTGATGTGCTGGCGTCTGTACATACTAGTTAGGCTCACATATAGCATCGGTTGACAAGATTTCTGACGCGACAAAAGAGTTCTTTCAAATAAATTAAATCAAGATCTGAGAGTCCCACTTATATCTCAGAATGGTGTTGGGGTTGGCGCGAACACGGCGTAGCAGAGACGCACATCTCTTGCGCATGATGGCCGAAAAAGTATACACCCGGAACGAAAATAATCAGCACCCTAATTGCGTCACACTATTACTCTCAATTCGAATCATTTTGAAGCATATTGCTAATCCCTTGCTCCACATGTTAAACAAAAGCGTCTGCTCAACAACGTAAATAACGCAATGAATGTTGTTGAACTGCCAAAATGAAACCCATAGCTACTGATAGTGTGTTACGCAATTACCCTGCTGGTACTCCTAAGGGGTTTCTTGTTTAAAAACGTTATAGCAGTTCAAACATTTAGATCACTAGAATTTAACGCTGGAGTGGAAAAATGTCAACTAACTTTTGGAGACCACCGTATACGTGTATGAAAAGCTTCAACGACCTGCATCTTCAATAAATAATTCAGGCATTCTTCTAGTCAGCTCTCAGACAGCTTGGGAGAAATTCATTGCTCGATTTTTCTGTTCGAGGCCGAATAAACTCGGCTCGACGAAACATGTTGAGTGTTTTATACACAGCATCGCGCTTTTGGGCATCAATCCAAACGCTTAGAGCTAAGGGCATTAAAGACATTTATAGCTCTGTTAGACGGTATGTTAATTACATACCCCCATAACTAATTAAAATAAAGAAGAAAACCGGTCAAGTGTGAGTCGGACTCGCGCACCGAGAGTTCCGTACTAAGTAGGTATGTAAAAATTTACTGTTTTCGGATTTTTTCCTTTACTTGTGCTACATGACATTGCCTCTTGCCAAATTTCATGATTCTGTGTCAACGGGAAGTGCCATTAGGTTTTGATTCCCTTGCGAGTGTCCAAATATGCGACATAAACGGAACATAAACGCCCGTATCTTTTGATTGCATTGAGTTAGAAATTCACTGCTTCAAGGGATTACAGCCCTGAGTATTTGATATCAATTTCGACTTGATAACTCCACGCGTTCCTGAGAAAAAGGGTCTTAACAGACGGACGGACAGACGGACAACGAAGTGATCTTATAAAGGTTCCGTTTTTTCTTTTGAGGTACGGATCCCTAAAAAAGAAAGAAAATACGTTTATTTCTGGTAATATGACGTATAAAAAAACAAAAAATCGGTCAAATGCGAGTCGGATTCGGACGGGTTCGGTCGGAACGATCATCGGTGCTACGGCTAGTTAATTAATTAATTATAATGATTTAAAACATCAGAGTGGCTTGTGGTTAAGTAATAACAGCCGCACGGGTCGATCGATCAGGTTAAGCTACGCTTGCTGCGGTTGGTCCGTGGATGGGTGATCATCTTCACATACCAAGACCCCTCCGTGTCTCGGAAAGCACGTTAAGCCGTTGGTCCCGGCTGCCATTTGTGTATCTTTGACAGTCGTTACGGGTCGTCAGTAGCCCGAAAGTCTGACAACCAGTCTTAACAAGGGGTATCGTATTACCCAGTAACTGGGTTGTGGAAGTCAGATAGGCAATCGCTCCATGTAAAATACTGGTATTCAGCTGCATCCGGTTAGACTGGGAGCCGACCCCAACGTAGTTGGGAAAAGGCTAGGCAGATGATGATGCTGATTATTTTATCATAATGGCCGAAACGAATTGAGTACCACATTTTGCAAAAAACGTAAGGAACTTCGCGGGCAGTCGTGATGAAATCACCCTAATTAATTAAATAGAGTGCTACAGCTGTTTGTCGTCAAAAATATCTAATTGAGGAAGTTTCGGATATCAATATGGGCAGGCCGTTTGCCCTAATTTTTAGGGCAGGTCAAGGTGACAGTTATAAGCTGTTGTGCACATGGTCCAAAATCACTTGACAGTCCGCTTTTGTCCAAAGGTGAGTATAGACTACAACATTTACTTGTAACAGAACAACGAGCCGCTCTATGATATGTTCTAGTGTATCATCCTTTTACGAACTAAACGTCGAGCACGCACGCCTCTTTGTTACAAACCAACGAGTATATTGGTGTAACATTTCATCGAGCGTATTGGTGTAACATTTCGTCGAGCCACGAGTGCGGGCGATGCGCGGTTGCGGGGTGACGCGGAGTGAGAGGGATGAAAGACGCACGCGGTCCGCGCGGTCGTTTAGTTGTTCAAGTTGACGCTGTGATTTTACACGTGCATTGCATTAGCTCGTTATTATCAAAAAAGAATGAACGCAAGGTACAACGAAATGTTGGTAAATGCACACTCACTGTGAGCATTTACCCGTAACGTAACATAACGCCGAGCATTCGCAGGAACGTTACATTACATGGAAATGCTTTGGAAACTGAGCTTTTGCCTGTATTGTACCATTCGTAAGAACGTTACATTACACAGAAATGCTCCAGAAAATGTTGTAGTCTATACTCACCTCAATACTACTTTCCGTCCACGTGAAATGTCTTGTTTTAATATAAAATATACTGTTCAATCAATAGAAAGGATATTGTTACTGCCGTGAGGCTTCGATCCGCTCACATCCCAACGAGGAAGTTTACGTTCCTTATGGGTAATAAGGTGGAATAATAAATGTGGAATAAACGAGGACATAAACGAGCAACGAGGAATAAATGTGGAATAAAATAATAAATGTGGAATAAACGAGGACGTATATCATATCTTGATCGAGTGTGAGCGGGGCGAACGCCTCAGGAGAAATGTTTTTGATTCCCAAAATAAGTTTGGAATTGGTACTGTAAATAGTGTTTTAGCGAAGCCTATGTCGGACGAGGCTAAAACTCTGTACAAAATATATTACAATCATATAAATTAATTTTAAATTCAAAGTTTGGCTATGATGGAGCGACATAGTCAGTATTGTGACAAAGCTCCTTAATAAAGAGAAAAAAAAAAAAAAAAAAAAAAACATAAAATATATCCTTTAACACTCGGTAATACTGTAGCTTCCCATGATGTATTTTCGGAATCGGATCAGTATACACATGTATCTGACATGGTATTGTATAGAAATTGACAGATTTCGACATAAGAGTTCCCTATGTAATGAAGTAACGCGCCAAGGTCAAGTATTTTTGAAAATACATCCATAAAGGGGTTTGTATAGAAGGTCGAAATTTTACCAATGGTATCTCCCATCTCTCTGATACACAATCCATGATATAAACAAAAAATACACAATCTATGATACATTATGTCGTGTGAAGGATTAAAGTTGCAATTATACAACCAGTAGATTGATGCATAAACCGTTAAAATTAAATTTCTGGAGCCAGTATAAATTAATACAGTTTTCTTAATTAACCGCTAACCGTCTCCGGCGCAGGTGTTGACTCCCACCTCGTGGCCTCCGACGAAACCCGACAAAAACCGAAGTGCGCATCGCTTTTTATTTCGAACGCCGCGCCGCCCGAACGTTGTCCTGTAAAAAAACTTGGCTAAGTGTTAGTCAGACTTGCGTACTAAAGGTTCCGTGACACGTCTCATTTTATAATTTGTGCACTATCATTAGACGTTTAGTTGGTGAAATGTGGGTGTACTCTAGGTACAGACGCCAGCATATCAAGCTACTACAATCTGTCAAATTTCTTTAATAGATATTCAACTTTATCGCTAAAGCATAAGGTTCACAGTTGACTGAGAAAATTTGATAGTTTCGGGTAGCTTGATGTCCTGGCGTCTGTACATACACCTCTGTGATAATATGTTATTTGAAGTAGTTTAACGCTTGTGTGTATTATGTTCTCTTAAATAGAGCTGGAACAAAAAGGCCGTATTTAAGGGTTTCTTGTTTGAAATCCCATTGGGTCTGGATTTTTCATTGCTAATATTATTTGCTGTGAGAGCGGCCATATAATTTCAGCTGGCTAACTATTCTGATTGTAAATATGCATTCATGTGACAGACGTAGTCGTCGTAACAGAGTCCCGTTGGCATTCTGTAGAAGACTCTCGTATTAAGGATTCCACACTACCACGCAATGTCTGCTAAACACTATTAATTTTGTTGTTTTAATACAGATTATGGCACTAAAATCAGACGCGAGTTTGTTATTTGTGCGTAGTCTCCTTAATAGAGCACACACCAAAAATACATCTTCTATATTTCTTGTACCCCTTGGGCTTGGATTTTTTTATTTTTGTTATTACGTTCCGTGACAGACGCCATATAATTTCAGCTGGCTAACTATTCTGGTTTAAAGATGCATTCCTGTGACATACCTGGTCGAAGTAAAAGAAAGTCCCACCACCCTTTGAGGTTGGAGTTTTTGTTTTTGTTATTATGTGCTGTTATAGCGGCAATACCATTTCAACTGGCTACCTATTCGAGACCCAAGATACCGACTAACTGTCTAGTTTGAGGCTTACTGGCAAATATGTATATGTTGTAACCTAGCTGTAGGTAATATTTTAAGCTATACAGCGTGTAACGGAAAGGGGGTATCAACCCTGAAGGAGGTGAATGTGCTCATGAAACTCAACAACTTTCCCCAAAGAACATAGGTCGAAATATGAAAAAAAAATTTGGCCCTCCCATAGTAAATCAATCAGCTGGTAGTCAGTTTTGTAAGGGAGGGCCAAATTTTTTTTTCATATTTCGACCTATGTTCTTTGGGGAAAGTTGTTGAGTTTCATGAGCACATTCACCTCCTTCAGGGTTGATACCCCCCTTCCGTTACACGCTTTATAGATGGTCTAGAAGACAAGCGTGCTAAGTGCATAATTTTGATTTTTTACATTTAAATGCCAAATTGACTAAATGAGCATGCTCTACCGTTTGCTCTTGTTAAAATAACACAATTCCATCTCTTTCCGCGTAAATTGTTAGTGTACATTTGTATTAGGTGACATTAACTGGAACTCATATAAGTTAATGACTGTTAATTGCCATCGTAAAGATATCAATATTCATATCTTGATCAATAATTGAACAGATAATACTTAACTAAACATATTCACTTTAATATACAATACCTTTAAACAGTTTTGAGATCCAGCTTTTCAAACTTAAATTAACTAAAACTGTCCTTCTGAATAATTGCTAGATCTGTAATTAGTACGTTTGTCTTCTAGACCATCGATATACTCATGTCGTCTCAACTTGCTCTTAAACTGTGAACCTGATTACAGATAGTGCGAGTGAAGACGCGCCCCACTCTCTTCCTAAACGTTAGTGGTTATCGCTAGTTAATTCCGCACGTGTTTTAGTTTTGGGGATACTCACTAATTAACCACTAATAAGTAATTACTGTGTATCGACAAAACTAACATACTAGCAGAATGTTGCACACTTGTACTGACGCCAGCACATCAAGCTACCCGAAACTGTCAGATTTTCCCAATCAACTTTGAACCTTATGCTTTAGCGATGAAGTTGAAAATCTATTAAAGAAATCTGACAGATTGTAGTAGCTTGATGAGCTGGCGTCTGTACTGTAAGTATTAAAAAGAAGAGTGGGGCGCGTCTTCGTGGATTGCACTATCTGTACCTGGACAATAAATATTTTCTTTATTCTATTTTGGTTTTAAAGATACAGTCCTGTGACAGAGCTATGCGACGTAACAGAGTCCCGTTGGAGTTGGCATTATTTAGATACGGTACCCTGAAATTGTTCTTTTATTAATCAAAGTGCTATCTCGCTTGCTTGTTACTTCTTTACTATTACCATCTCGTTTGCACGCAATTGTTCAGCGATGCCTTGATCCATGAAGTTGATTATTTCAGTTTTTACACGCGATTGAGCAGCAACGTTTAGTATTGTAATTGGTTATGGAAATGCTGTATTTCGGATGTGAATTTATGAACGGTTTTCTGGCGCTACAGTCCTTTGCATAACTTGAAAGCTTGGGAGATGAAGCTAGCACATCTATACACGAAACCACTGCTATCCGGTTAACCCATTCGCTGCGGCGGACGCCTATCGGCGTTTTTTTATTTAATATTCAGGTGCGGGAAACGCCCATCGGAGTTCGCGACGAAAACCGTCCCGCATTTGGCTAATAAGCGTAATTTTTATCGCCACAGCGAATGGTTTAGAATAGAATAGAAGACTCTTTATTATATACACCATATAAATTACAGACATAAATATAGAAATTTTACAAAGGGTGACACAATAGGCGGTCTTATCGCTAAGAGCGATCTTTTAAAGACAACCTTTGGATGGATTGAAAAGGGAAGGAGAGACAAATACTGTAGGTAGTCTGTGGTGTACCATTTACACGATACAATAAATACGTACATAAAGTATATTATACTAATCTAAATAAATATATACATATAAAAAATTAACAATAGACATGAAACAGGAGTAAAGAAAATATAATGGTGCTGTTTAAGCTGACCCCAACATGGGTGGGAAGAGGCTAGCGCAGATGATGATTAAATATACTCTAAACCTCTGAAGGAAACAGATGTCTAAGAACCAAAAATCTTAGACATGTGACATCTTCCAACACTGTGCCCTCGTGGTTGATTACGGCCCGATCCCTATCACAGAGAGAAGGCCGGAGTCCCAGCAGTAACACAGGCTGTTTATGTTATACTCACGTGTGATCCCCTACACGGAGAGAAAAATCTTAGAAAAAATACTGTGCTGTCTCATAATCTGAGTGCCATGCTAGCACAGTAAAAATTCGCTATACAGTAAAATTTATTGGACAAATAGTGAATTTTTCCCAATCTCACTCAGAAAATTTTCTGTAGATGTCACTTGCACTCACTTTACAGTGATAAGCACAGTAATTTTTCTAAGAATTTTCTCTCCGTGTAGCCAGAGTTTTTCCATACATTTGGGCATTAGCTAAACTGGTTTAAGAGAGCTGTTTCATCTTGTCATAGGAATCCCAAGTTTGACCAGAGAAGAGCGTGGTAGTAATGCAGACTAGTATTAAAGAGGAGTGCCCCCCCCCCCCCCCCCCCACACAAATTTTGTGGAATTCTATTGGCTAATGTTTGCCTAACTCTGGGGCTATAATCTACCACGCGGGCTTAATGTGGGTTGGTAGATGTCACGTGTCTTCAAATTTTTGGTTCTGGGACACACCGGTCTCCTTACAATATTTTCCTTCACCGTCTGTGTTCTTCTCAGCTCAAATGGACAGTTAACCGTAGTGCATGTGATATTTGGTCCACCGAGTCACTGACTAACGAGAATCGGACAGTTTGCCGGGAACATTTCCAAAGACGTCACATTATATCTATATACTAATATTGCTGTTTAAATAATTATGGCCTATTTTTCAAAGATTTTTTTTTTAATTCTGTGTGTGTTCTGGACTAAGGCCTCCCCCCATTCCACAGTATGAGTATGAGTACAGCCTGCATCTAGCAGATGCAAGCTGTACTCTAGCTATAGATAGCTTACAAAGATTCGCCGTAATAAGGGGTCCGGGTGCTGTATGAAGATTAATCTAGCATGTCCTTTTTTATCGTTAAAATAAAAAAAACCCGCACACTCTTAACCTCAATATCTCCTGGTGGAAAGCTTAATTGAATTCAAAACCCCACCCAAGAGATTCCTTGGGAGGGGTTTTGAATTCAACTAAGCATATCCTAGAACCAAAAATTCAAAGACATGTGACATCTAGCAACCCTCCTTTTTTATCGTTAAACTAAATACACCCTCTCAATATCGTTTGGTGGAAAGCTTAATTTCATTCAAAACCCCTCCCAAGGAATCTGGCATTTCCTAGAACCAAAAATTCGAAGACATGTGACATCTAGCAACCCTCCTTCTTTATCGTTAAACTAAATAAACCCTCTCTTGACCTCAATATCGCTTGGTGGAAAGCTTAATTTCATTCAAAACCCCTCCCAAGGAATCTGGCATTTCCTAGAACCAAAAATTCGAAGACATGTGACATCTAGCAACCCTCCTTCTTTATCGTTAAACTAAATAAACCCTCTCTTGACCTCAATATTGCTTGGTGGAAAGCTTAATTTCATTCAAAACCCCTCCCAAGGAATCTGGCATTTCCTAGAACCAAAAATTCGAAGACATGTGACATCTAGCAACCCTCCTTCTTTATCGTTAAACTAAATAAACCCTCTCTTGACCTCAATATTGCTTGGTGGAAAGCTTAATTTCATTCAAAACCCCTCCCAAGGAATCTGGCATTTCCTAGAACCAAAAATTCGAAGACGTGACATCTAGCAACCCTCCTTCTTTATCGTTAAACTAAATAAACCCTCTCTTGACCTCAATATCGCTTGGTGGAAAGCTTAATTTCATTCAAAACCCCTCCCAAGGAATCTGGCATTTCCTAGAACCAAAAATTCGAAGACGTGACATCTAGCAACCCTCCTTTTTTATCGTTAAACTAAATAAACCCGCTCTTGACCAATATAATTTGGTGGAAAGCTTAATTTCATTCAAAACCCCTCCCAAGGAATCTGGCATATCCTAGAACCAAAAATTCGAAGACATGTGACATCTACCAACCCGCACTGGGGCCGCGTGGTGGATTACAGCCCACTCCCTCTCACAGAGAGGAGGTCTGTGTCCCAGCAGTGGGAACATGATGGGGTGATTATGCTAGTGAATTTCTAGGTTAAAAACCTTAAACAGTACCAGCAATAAATAACCATGATCGATGAAAAGCCAATAAAACGAGAAATTGCTTAATATTTATCCCCGTTGACATTTCCAGGCGTATGCTAAAAACCAGTTGATTAAATTTTCATTTGGTTCTAGCTCTGCGAATTTGAACTCTATTGTTTTAGCTGTAGAGAGCGTTTCGAGCGTACTCGTGCGGTTTAGTGTTGACATATTGGTTCGTTGGTGTGGTACAAATGGATAAGCGGAGCGATTTGAGTTTTTGGTAGAATTTCTCATTAGCATTTCTCAGTATGCAGGATTTTAGGATGCATGAAGAAGCCTCCTCGTGTAGCGCAGTTTGTTCCACCAGTTACTGAACTGAACCGAGCGCTCGGCGCATCCTAGACAGTCACACCCAACACCTTATTTGACTGACCAATTCTTCCCTTGCGATGGTAGGCATGGTGTTTTGTTGAGTGGTTTTTGTTACTATTTTAATTTCGGCCAGAGTACATTGATAACTGAAGTTCAAATAATTATGTTATCTGACAGATCTAGCCTTTTTCCAAACCTACGTTGTTCCTTCGTTGGGATCGGCTTACAGTCTAACCGGATGCAGCTGAGTCCAGTATTTTACATGAAACGACTGCCTATCTGAGCTCCACAACCCAGTTACTGGGTAATACGATCTTCCTTGGTAAGACTGGTTGTTAGACTTTCGGGCTTCTGACGACCCGTAACGACTCTCAAAGATCCACGAATGTCAGCCGGGACCATCGGCTTAAAATGCTTTCTGAGGCACAGTGGGTGCGGAGTGTGTTATGAGAAGATCCACGGGCCAACCGCGTCAAAAGTAGCTTAACCTGATCGATTGACCCGTGCGGCTGTTATTACTTAGCCACAAGCCCCTCCAAGTTATCTGACAGGTGTATTCGTGAATTAACTCATGGGTCGCGAATAAAACGATTTCAATGCCACATTTAAAGTAAATATTATGTATATGGGTAGTATGTAGAATTGCTCTAAAACGTTCATAATTCCACTCAGAATTGAAAACGTCGTCAAAAACAACTTAACTGATTTATTGCCTGCTAGATTTACAAGCGAGTGTGACAACAAAACACGAATCTATCATACAAAAACTAACGAAGTTCACGATACGTTTCCTCTTAACCCGCGTCCCGAGCCTACGAATTCATAGTTTTCTATGTGCTCTTGAAGCACTACCTTCAATTTCCTCCATAATTTCCTTTTCTGTACTGGTTTCCTATTGATACTAGTAACTATCTATGTAATCTTCTTTATAAAAATCTAAAATGCATTCACTCTCAGACTACGCACAGCCACACAGTTGGTTCTAAAAGCTTCAAATTTTGGAAAAGACATCCTTATACACCGAATGTTAGTCAAAATAGAGGATTTTTGAAAATTCATCCCTTAAACGAGTTAAATAGGGAATAAAAACTTAGATGGAAGTTCGTCATTTTTACTGATGGGAAATCCCATAGGGCACACGGCTTCCAGGAAGATAAACATGTAAGTAAATAAAGAAGGAAAATTGAATGTATTTGCATAACGATAATATAACTCACACGTCTCACGAGTTGATTTTTTACTATCTACAAAGAATAGCTTATAAGAGTACTCCGTTCCACTGGAGAACTCTAGAAATCAAAACGAATAATATACGAATAATAGAATACCATATGATGTGATGAAAATGGGCGTCGGGTTATTAACCTGTTAACCGGGCGGGACGTATAAATACGTCAAACTTAAACGCTAGCGTGTACGGAATTCCCCGGTTAACAGGTTAATAAATAAAATATATTTGAAGTTTCGATTGTATTCTATATTTTAGAATGACTAATTCTAATCTAATTTAATAATTTAACTCGTTAACCGGGGAATTCCGTACACGCTGCTGTTTAAGTTTGACGTATTTATACGTCCCGCCCGGTTAACAGGTTAAAAATACCACAAAGAATAGAATAGAATACTCTTTATTATGTACACCATATAAATTGAAAGAAAGAAAGAAAACAACTTTATTTGATCCAGGTTAAGTAAGGCACACAAAATTCACACAAAAAAAAAAAACTTAAATAAGTTTTGTGTGGCTCACGACTGCGCCAAATCGTAAAAAAATTCTGCATGACCTGTTACCATTTTAAAATCGCGAAATCTTTTCACTTGGACTAAACAAACACGTTCGATACTGTAAACTAGTTTCGATATCAGAACTCGATTTGGTAGCGGTACTTAAAAAAATAATTGTTCTAGTCTGGTATCATAATGGTAAGGGAATATTACATTGTATTTGCTGGTCGATTTTATCAAAACGAATCATTAACAGAATGATATATTAAATATCATTCTGTTAATTATTAGTTTTTGAAACATACCACCAATTTATGTGCATTCTCTAACAATTGATGAACTTGGAAATCCAAAAATGTAAAAAACAATTTTAATGAAAAATCGTGATCTTCTAACATTGTGCAAACTAAGTTAACTTTATAAATGTGAAGATAACTCATGTCGCCCAACATTGTCCCCCATGGCCTGCTGCGTATGATTATAACTTTCTAACATATACAACGTGTAACGGAAAGGGGGTATCAACCCTGAAGGAGGTGAATGTCCTCATGAAACTCAACAACTTTCCCCAAAGAACATAGGTCGAAATATGAAAAAAAAATTTGGCCCTCCCTTACAAAACTGACTACCAGCTAATTGATTTACTATGGGAGGGCCAAATTTTTTTTTCATATTTCGACCTATGTTCTTTGGGGAAAGTTGTTGAGTTTCATGAGCACATTCACTTCCTTCAGGGTTGATACCCCCTTTCCGTTACACGTTGTATACAACGTGTAACGTTAAATGCGCAAAACCTGAAAATAGTTTGATCACAATAACGAGCAGAATTAATTGAACCACTTTTTAATATAGGTCACATTTTTCAAAAAATTTCATTAAAAACGTTGCCGTGTCTATTTATTAATAGGTCAAGCAAGCCAATGTCAGCGCGGCGCAGCGGCCCGGTGACGGCTCCTCCTTCGATAAAGCGTCGTCGCAGACGCAAGAAACGATCAGAATGGCCAGTAAAACTAAAACAGCACATTAAACCTTTACAATTTTTTTAATGACTTATTTTCTCTCTGAAATAGGTCAATTGAATTAGAAATCAGTTGGGGTGTATGAGGTTTTGCGCATTTAACGTTACACGTTGTATATATATTTTTAGAGTGCTGATGTGATTACACTGTTCTAGGAGGTCGCGCAGGTCATGCTGCGTACAATATTGCCTTGTATTCTTGACCGACGGCTCAGAAGAGACGTTTAGACATAGGTCTGACTGTCGGACAACATTGTCCCTCACGGCCCGAACGGAACATACTGGTGTCGCCCAACATTGTCCGACATGGCCTGAATAGAAATTTATCATTTTATTCCGTGGCCTTAAACGTGTTAAGCCGTTAGTCCCGGCCGTCATTCGTCGATCTTTGACAATCGTTACGGGTCGTCAAAAGCCCGAAAGTCTGACAACCTATCTTACCAAGGGGTATCGTATTACCCAGTGACTGGGCTGTGGTCAGATAGGTAGTCGCTCCAAGTAAAATACTGGTATTTAGCTGCGTCCGGTTATATTGGAAGCCGACCCCAACATAGTTGGGAAAGGGCTAGGCAGATGATGAATTCTCTTCAGTCGTCATCTCGGTAGTCATTCCCTTTCTAGCCATATCATCATTCACACAGTTCTGCCATCATTTTTCTGGTCTTAACACTCCAGTAGGCGCGCGTTCTACCATTGTAGAACGCACGTGCATTTCCTAGAACTTGAGCGCAAATTGAAGCTCACTCACGGACACACTCATAGTATTCCTCTACATTAAACTACATATTCCTTGTGCCTCATTTAGTTTCATAATAAAGCCTTCTTGAACATGAAAGCATATTTTTAACTGTTCATGAAACTTTCCTTCAAATATCTTTAAATTAAAAGTGCTCTACATAAGTACAGCACGCGAGCACTAACGTTCCAAGTCGAGGCGCGCCTACTGGAGTGTTAACCTAAACATAAACCTCCAAATTCATAATACTTATTGTTAGTTCTTTTAATATGTTAGGATGAAACTAAACAACAACTAATAATTAAAAAAAAATAACACCCAAGAGTAATATTCTAAGATGTTCCTCAAGTACTAAAATATTAAACAAGGATATAAGAAAATAATAAGTAGTTATATATGACTATAATGCTTATGGCTTCAAGGAAAATATTAAAAACTAAATACTGGTATTTGTTTATTGGGAATTCCCAATAAACAAACACCACTACGTATTAAGTTTTTACCGATACCGATATATGCTAAGTGCACGTGCATTTAAAGTATTTTAGTTCTGAGTCAGGGTGCGTTTTCACAGAAGCGGAGCTGGGCGGAGCGGAGCGGAGACGTGTAGGAATCGTCCAATCACAGACGAGACGAGTGACGCGATGAGGATTTCAACCATTGTGATTAGTCGATTCCTGCACGTCTCTGCTCCGCTTCTCCCAGCTCCGCTTCTGTGGAAATGCACCCTAATGAGCCTAAAATGTTCCCACTGCTGGAACACAGGCCTCCCTCCTCTCTTCGAGAGGGAGTGGACTGTAATCTACCACGCGGGCCCCGGTCGGGTTGGCAGATGTCACATGTCGTCGAAATGTTGGTTCTAGGACATACCGGGTTCTTCACGATGTTTTCCTTCACCGTTTTGAGAGCAGTGATGATGAAACTATCTACACAAAGTAAAGCGCCTGTCTGGGTTCGATCTCACAAACTTACAACTCGTAAGTCGGGACTGGTATCACTGGACTACCATAGCTCTTGCAACATTTAAAGAATGGGCCTTCCAGCTGCTGGTTCCCTGGAAGAGATCGCAGAAAGCGATAAGGCCCCCTATTGTATATTTTTAATGTCCGATCATTTTTTTATGTTGTGTTTTTGTGGTTTATAGTAAAGTATATACTGGATGCTTTTTTTAACAGGCTCCAAATTTTTACAGGGTGTTCTACTCATGAATATGGACAACTTTTACTATGGGACCAACTCTGAAATTATAAAAACGAAATCAGCTTTAGTTTAAGTTTAATACAAAAGTTCAATACCTACTTGACCAAAATGTATGAAACAGCTGATTTTTTTTCATGATCTCAGAGTTGGTCCCATAGTGAAAGTTGTTAATATTCATGAGTAGAACAACCTGTAAAAATTTGGAGCCTGTTTAAAAAAAAAAACATCCAGTATAAATATAAATAAATGGACTGTATTTATATACACAACGTGTAACGTTAAATGCGCAAAACCTGAAAATAGTTTGATCAGAATAACGAGCAGAATTAATTAAACCACTTTTTATTATAGGTCACATTTTTCAAAAAATCTTTATTAAAAACGTTGCCGTGTCTATTTATTAATAGGTCAAGCAACCCAATATCAGCGCGGCGCAGCGGCCCGGTGACGACTCCTCCCTCGATAAAGCGTCGTCGCAGACGCAAGAAACGATCAGAATGGCCAGTAAAACTAAAACAGCACAAAAAAAAAAATTAATGACTTATTTTCTTTCTGAACTAGGTCAATTGTATTAAAAATCAGTTGGGGTGTCTGAGGTTTTGCACATTTAACGTTACACGTTGTATAACTACCCCTGATTTTCAGTGGAAAGAAAAGGAGTCAATGTCTTGTGTTCGTTAAGTCTCTTTCAAATTATGGACTAACAGTGTGTACAATATTTAGCTCTATTAGGCCCGTTTGCGCCACAAATAAACAAATCATTAGCATTGATCGGTTAATCCGGCGCTAATATACCTTAAACTTCACTTTTATTCCCATGAAAGAATAATACTGACATGCCTTTCACAATCCCGGATCCCGGAATCGTTTGAAATTCCTGAGATTGCTAAAAATGTTACCTGCATATTACGGTTTTTAGAGTAAAAACCATTAAAATCCGCTGACACTTTATCTGAACGTAAAACGGAACGACCTAGGAGTGAAAATCGTACATTATCTGTGGTAAAATGTCAGCTTTATAATGTAAATATGTTGAATTTTCTGTAACTTTATGATAGTTTTTCTCAAAAACTATATTGTGTTTCTCAAAAACTATGCGTTTGCTGAGTTTGGGATTTTGTGATAGAAAATAGATAGATATAGATTTTATGTTTGTTTTACATAACAACATTTATACGCTATTCAAACTGAAGTTTCGTACGACCGGGTTAAGTAGTACATTGGAGCAGATTCGATCACTAATCTGTTAGATGGATGAATCAATTTCCACTACTCTACCACATTGTGCACATTATAATTTTTTATTGATATTCCATTTGTTTTTAATAAAATAAAGATATTAAGTGAAAATAACCACTGCTATAATTTAATTATTTTTGTTATAGTTGTTTTTATAAAATATTTAAATCCCGGGAACCCGGGATTACTTATTTAATCAGAAAGGAATGTCTATTTTATTCTTTCGTGCAAAGAAGTTTAGGTACACTTATCCGATCACTGATCATTAGGTAACAGTAACAATCATTAGCGCTAATAAACGTATTTAAAATATCATTATGTCTCTATCATCATTAAACGATTTTCAAAAATAACACGATTTTTAAAATTCGTCTACCGTTAAACGTATTTAATTATTTGTGTTTCTAGCCGGCCTGAGACTAAATTCAAAACTAAAATCTTAAAGACACTAAGTTCCAAATGCCGTTTTCCCGAAACCTATCGTCGAAAATACTAATGAACTGTCTCTTTTTACCAGGTTCGAGGTGGCAGCACAGGTGCCCCGCCCCCCGCGGCTCCAGCCATGATTGAACAGGAGAAGAGGTCTCCACTGCAGCCACAGCAGCAAGGCAGGGTGCAACCAGGTATAAATATTCTCCTTTCTTGCTTTGTTGGGTATATACAACGTGTAACGTTAAATGCGCAAAACCTGAAAATAGTTTGATCAGAATAACGAGCAGAATTAATTGAACCACTTTTTAATATAGGTCATATTTTTCAAAAAATCTTCATTAAAAACGTTGCCGTGTCTATTTATTAATAGGTATAGCTAGTGCAATCCACGAAGACGCGCCCCACTCTTCTTTTTAATACTTACAGTACAAGTGTGCAACATTTCGCTACTATTTCAGTATTCACTATTACAGTAATTACTTATTAGTGGGTAATTAGTAAGTATTGCCAAAATTAAAACACGTGCGGAAGTAACTAGCAATAACCACTAACGTTTAGGAAGAGAGTGGGGCGCGTCTTCGTGGATTGCACTATCTGTAAAGCAAGCCAATGTCAGCGCGGCGGCGGCGCAGCGGCCCGGTGACGACTCCTCACTCGGTAAAGCGTCGTCGCAGACGCAAGAAACGATCAGAATGGCCAGTAAAACTAAAACAGCACATAAAACCTTTACAATTTTTTTAATGACTTATTTTCTCTCTGAAATAGGTCAATTGAATTAAAAATCAGTTAGGGTGTCTCAGGTTTTGCGCATTTAACGTTACACGTTGTATATTTTCCGCCCCGACCCTTGCTCGAGCCAGCCCGCGCCGCTGAGCCTGTATTTCTAAATTCGTCTCTAACTAATCCCGATCCAGCCTGGCCCTTGCTGCCCTCTCCCAGCGACGCCTTAAGCCGAGGTCCGTACCCCACAGGGGGTGCCCTTAGCGTGTAGTCATATAGTTTTCAAGTTTTTTTAAGCTCGGACCCTTGACTTTTGAAAGGTAAAGAAGGCAATGAAGAATAGTGTTCACGGAACCAACAGAGAGGTGGTTCATCTCTGCTATCATTTTGATCTTCATTCGGGCATTCTCCAGAATAAGCTTCTCAACTTTTTTCACGTTTTCTTCCGTAGAGGCAGTAACTGGGCCGCCCGAGCGAGTATCGTCTTCAATACTCTCTCTGTCTCATTTAAATTGCCTTGACCACTTTTGAACCGTAGATAACGAAGGTGCAGAATCTTGGTAAACAGCTATCATCTCTTCGTGAATAGTTTTTTGACTTTTTCCTTGTCTTGTAAGGAATTTAATAACAGCGCGGTGCTCGATTTTCTTCAACATTGTCACATTAGCCGTTCCAGTTGTCGTTGACTAAGGATAACTAGCAAACTAATGATCACAACTATATGAAATTTTACCTTTGTGCTCTTAGATAATGTCCTTAATTAGTCAAATTACCCACATCATTATTAAATCATCCTGATACCGAGAATACATTGAATGCCCCTCGTAGAAGACATGGTGCACCATTATAAACCTTAGCAAAATAGAAAACACAATAGCGGTATTATATGGCTGTCTAAGCCCTGCGTAGTTATGCATCGTACAGGAAAATTGCACTGTATGTCCACTGTATACAATAACATTATTGTACTCAGTCACTGCGAATGTAAGTGCTATATAAAAGAAGTCGGCTAGGCGGACCGATTTGTCGACATTCTTGATGAAACGGGTGCAGTGTTGACTCAACAATTAATGCTGGTTTTAGGAATCCTACATGCGTTCAGCAAATTGCCACCCCCATTGCTAATTCTTGTATTCCGAAATCACCATCCGAACTGAGCAAGAGTTATGATTACCACTCAATACTTTAGAAAGGAAAGAAAGAAAGGAAGGAAGGAGATGAAGCTTGAGTGTCTGGAAAGGTGCTGTAGGACAGTAACAGGAATATGCTGATCTTTTCCATACCGGCACGGGTCGCTGAAAAGTTGTGTTATCATCGGTTGTCCGGGCCATGTGATGCGAAGGATTGAAGAAAGTGTCGTGAGGAATTTTTGAGTATAAATGTGGATGGCTAGAAAGGGGGTGACTACCGAGATGACGATTAGTAGAGAAGTCATCATCTGCCTAGCCTTTTTCCAACTATGTTGGGGTCGGCTTCCAGTCTAACCGGATACAGCTGGATACCAGTATTTTGCATGGAGCGACTGCCTATCAGACCTCTACAACAGTTACTGGGTAATACGATACCCCTATAGGTAAGACTGGTTGTCAGACTTTCGGGCTAGTGACGACCCGTAACGACTGTCAAAGATCCACAAATGACAGCCGGGACCAACGGCTTAACGTGCTTTCCGAGGCACGGAGGACGTCTTGGTATGTGAAGATGGTCACCCATCCACGGACCAACTGCGGCAAGCATAGCTTAACCGGATCGATCGACCCGTGCGACTGTTATTACTTAGCTACAAGCCCTTCGACGACTAGTAGAGAAATATGGATGAAAGAGATTTGTTGCGCCGAGCACAAATTAATTGAGATTAGGGCAAGAGAATTATCCTGATCTTTTCAAAGTCCCTTCAAACCATTAAAATTATTTTGTTTTCTTTCTCAGAACCGGTTCCAGTAGTCACGGTGCCTCCGCCCCCGAAGCCAGCTATAGTCAAGGCCCCCAAGAATGCGAAAATTAATCATAAGGTAAGATTCATGTCTTTATTGTCTCCTAATACGCTTTGTGAAGGAGCTCGGACTTTGGAAGTTCGTGATGTGACATCCCCGTGCCTCGGAAAGCACGTGAAGCCTTGGTCCAGCGCCTGACCTGTCCCCGGTAGTGCGGATTGCCGTCCCATCGGACTATGACGGTGAAGGAAGAGAGTGCAGAGCTGTGTTTGCGCACACACTTCTGCACTATAATATCTCCTGTGTACATAGCTTATCTTCGCTGAATTGATCCGGGAGGAATATAAGCCCGTCTACGACGTATGTACCCGTCTGTTACCGACGACGCCGGCCGAATGCTGTGTTTGTAAACACTCGGGTGCGGTCTCACACGCAAGCCGCCTGCAACGGACAATTGCGACGACAGCAACAAACGTTTTGGCAACCGGCGGCGTGTCGGTCGTCCGTCGTGACGTCACCATAGCGTCTGACGTTTTAAAGGGACCCTAGCTTTGTGAAGGAGCTCGTCCGGGGAAGTACTACCACCATTACTATTTCTGCCACCAAGTGTTTCGGTTTGAAAGGTATAGGGTATGTTTTTATAGGCACATGGGGCATTTCACCTTGGTCTTTGGAAGGCAACGCTCCTGTGCAGGCTCTGGTATTGCTGAGGTTCATAGGTGGCGGTGACCACTTACCGTCACTTGGGCAGCCTGCTTCATCATTATGATTACAGCTGAAAGACGTCCACTGCAGGACATAGGCCCCTAAGCGCCGCCACTTCGAACGGTTGTATGCTTCTCGCATGCAGCGGATTCCTGCGGCCTTCACCAGGTCGAACGGGAGATGTAGCGTTGGAAGGCCTCCCACAAAGTGGACCGATGCCCTGGTGACGGCTGCAGGAATCCGCAGCCTGTTTGATTGGCACCAAATAGTATGAAAAACTCAATAGATACAGTCCGATTCAAACTTTCGGATCGGAACATGCAGCCACTGCGCAGTAATAAATTCACGTGTCAGCGGGGGTGGAGAGTGAGGTATTGCGCAGCGAGTAACGCACTTCAGAGCCGCCATAAAGTTTGAATCAGGCAGTACTTTTAAATACTTTTACTGACACCTAACCTTGTGGAACTTTTGTTCACGAAGGTCGGACGGAAGAAATTCAGTTATTATATTATAATTATAATCAGCTGAAAGTACGGAAACTATTATTATTTGCGTGGAATTTCACGGTGGCGAATTGTATTATTTAACAAGATTTTTGGTATATATATTTGACTTTTTGCGATTGATTTTTACAATACCAAATAATTTGTAGGGGCAGAGAATTTGCCGTAAGATACATACATAAACTCACGCCTTCTCCCCATGGGGGGTAGGCAGAAACTACAGAACGGCACCTGTCACGGTCCTTACATACTCCTTTTGCTTCGTTTAGGTTTATACATCTGCAGTGCTATTCTGTAAAAAGCTCACCGTGAAAACTTAGGTGAAGTGAGCGGGTAGTGAGCTGTCACTAGGGATTAACACAAACGACACTGCTCACTTCAAGCTCACTTCACTTATGATTTCACGGTGAGATTTTTACAGTATCGACCAGCTGGTCATAAACGCACGCTGGTTGAGTTCCGACGACGTTATTCAAAACGGCCGAACAGTATGTGATTTTTATTTCTTCAAGTGAGATGTCACCAAGTCTATGATGATGGAGATTTCATGCGAGTACTATGCACTTGACCTATCTGAAGAACATCACCAATAAGGTCATTATAATTATGTTCTCTTAGGGCGTCCCCTTCCTGCATTTCCTCTTTGTAGAGGCAGAGAAATTTTTCGTAAAAAATATTTTGGAATCATCATCACCATGTTTCCCTGGTGCAAAAACCACTAATATTTGTTTGATATTGTGTAAAAAATATAAAAAATATGCATTATGCGTTTTGCTGGAAGAGTAATTTCTCTCCAAATTAAATCGTAAATTCAAATGGAAAATGTTATGTTCCACCATTATTTTAGTCTTATGTTGAATTGATGTCATGCATTATTTCAATATAAATATAGTTGCATATATTATTTCTGACCGTATCTCGTTGTTTTAATAGTTATACAGCGTGTAACGGAAAGGGGGTATCAACCCTGAAGGAGGTGAATGTGCTCATGACACTCAACAACTTTCCCCAAAGAACATAGGTCGAAATATGAAAAAAAAATTTGGCCCTCCCATAGTAAATCAATCAGCATTCTTTGGGGAAAGTTGTTGAGTTTCATGAGCACATTCACCTCCTTCAGGGTTGATACCCCCCTTCCGTTACACGCTGTATAACTTGCAATGAAAATTTGACTTGATTTACTATTCCAATCACTGCTCCATTATGTCACTTTCCGTTCATCATCATCATTTCAACCGAAAGACGTCCACTGCTGGACAAAGGCCAATTTCTTCCACTTCGACCGGTTTTGTGCTTCTCGCATCCATCGGGTTCCTGCGGCTTTCACAAGGTCGTCGGTCCATCTTGTGGCAGGCCTTCCAACGCTACGTCTTCCGGTACGAAGTCGCCACTCCAGAACCTTTCGGTCCCATCGGCCATCTGTTCTGCGAGCAATGTGCCCTGCCCACTGCCACTTAAGTTTGGCAATTCTTCGGGCTATGTCGGTTACCTTGGTTCTCCTGCAGATCTCTTCAGTTCTGATCCAATCACGCAGGGAAACTCCAAGCATAGCCCTCTCCATTGGCCTTTGGGTGACTTTTAGCCTTCTAATAAGACCCATTGTGAGCGACCACGTTTCAGTGCCATAGGTTATCACTGGCAACACGCACTGGTTTTCTTTCTGAGACACTGCGGTATGTGGGACGAGAAGATATTGCGTAGTTTCCCGAACGCTGCCCATCCGAGTCGGATTCGACAATTGACCTCATTCTCGAAGTTGGACCTACCTAACTGGACAGTTTGTCGCAGGTAAACGTACTCGTCCACGACTTCGAGTGTAGCGTCTCCGATCTTCATGAGAGTAGGTGTTACATGGGCATTTGACGTGACCTTCGTTTTGTCCATGTTCATTTTAAGACCAACTCTTTCGGAGGAGCTACTGAGGTCATCAAGCATTGTACTTAGGTCCTCCACAGTCTCAACCATGACAACGATGTCGCCGGCAAACCGAAGGTGAGTTATGTACTCGCCATTGATGTTAATGCCAGCCCCTTTCCAGTCCAAAACCTTGAATCTATCCTCCAATGCAGCTGTGAACAGTTTCGGAGAGATAACGTCTCAATGTCTCACACCTCGCTACAAAAGGATAGATACTTCTCTATTTGTCGTCATCTCGGTAGTCATCCCCTTTCTAACCATATCATCTTTCACACAGTCCATCCAACGTCTCTTTGCTCTTCCCCTACTCTTATAGCCACCGATCTTCATACTCAAAACTTTCATGACGTTTTCCTCTTTCATCCTTCTGCCTTTATCCCAATGTGTTTGTGATTGGCGCAGCATGTGACTGCACCAAATTGGATAATTCTTTTTTTTTTTGTTGTATTCAGTATTGCCAGGAAAAGTTTTGTATGAAAGAAAATTTCGGGAATTCGAATACAAAAAAAACAAACCACCCGTGCGGAGCTGCGGCTGGCCGCTAGTTATTATAATAAAAAAACGATTTCGTTTTCCTTCCAGAATATTGTAATGCTACGCTCCTAATAACGTGTTTACCATGTAATCGTACCAATTTGTGTATCGCTAGCCGTTTCGTTTTATATTAATTTAATTTTAATGTAGGTTGTGTGATAGGGAGGGTAATTGATAACGGAAAAACTTAGTAAACAGTTAACCATACAGTGCATAGTGTGCCACATATGGGACATACCGAAAAAAGTCTTATATTTTAAAAATCGATCCAAGTAGCGTGATCTAGTGTTGACAAGATTATCGATTATGTATTTGAGTTTCGAATTTGATACCATATATTTTGGATAGACATTTATTTATGTTTTCTTCAAATCGGTAGGTACTTTGAATACGATTAACGAGCAGCGTACAATAATCGCAAAAAAATGATAAAATTAAAATGATACAATTTTCAGGGTCGAAATAATTAGTAGAGGTAAGTTCATGTTCATATTTGTCATTTTACGTGTAATCTTGTAATTTCATTGATAAGTACTACGTAACACAAATATTAACATTATAATGCATGATGTGCCTTGCACAAAAACATACGTTTCTATTGAGTTATGATTTTTCTAAATATTTTTTCGAGAAATGGCATCATATTTGCAGGCTAATGTATTTTTTTTAACCCGATAAGAAAAATCATGCACTGTAGGGTTAAATTAAAATACTATTTAACAAAAGAAAAAAAACCGACTTCCAAAATAAAACACTAAAAAGTGAAAAATAACTTAAAAAAATTTCGGAAGGCGGTGTCTTTGGATCTGTATTTTAGTTTTTTGCCACCGACTTCCGAAACAAAGTTATTTTTCACTTTGTATTTGCGGTTCGCTTGCTTTGCTTTGCCCCACGATGTATTCCTTTACCGTTTTGAGATTGATTAGTGGTGATAAAATAATTTACGCCAAGTAAAGCGCCTGTCGGGGTTCGAAGCTACGACCAACACCCTAATTGCGTAACACACTATTACTTTCAATTTGAATCATTTTGAAGCATATTGCTAATCCATTGCTCCATATGTTCGAAAAATGTGTCTGCTCAACAACGTAAATAACGCAATCAATGTTGTTGAACTGTCAAAATGAAACCCATTGCTACTGATAGTGTGTTACGCAATTAGCCTGCTGATGTGCTTACTCCTTAAGAAAATAATAGCGTGAAGGTTGAAAATTTACATCAACGCGTTAATAAGCAAAAAATTAAATATTTACAAATACATTTTCAACAATTCTTTCTATAAACTTGTATAAAAATGTTTGTATGGTAAGTGGACCTATTGAGAAAGGATAATAGACTTTATACGTACAGGAATAGAGTTTATATTCGTTTGTTATAAATTTCTTCTTCGGTTTATAAGCTCATTATTCCACTGTAGGGCGACATTCATTTTTCTTTTAATAGTAATGTCCATGAAATCAGAATTATGATTGGCATCAATCAATTCATGGACAATTGCCTTCCCATCGTTATTTCAATGGCACGTCAAGGTACTTGCCTGTACGAGAAATAAGTATGTAGTGGAAACTGACAACATTCTGTGACCATGCGTGGAGATCAACGCTCGTTTCTTTATATGAGAAGGGGGTTTAGCTCAGTGGTGGTGTGCAAAAAGCCTTTTTCAAACCTGAATTTTACAATTAAATAAAAATAAAATTTCATAAACGGTCACCAGTCGGTATGCATTTAAGCGGAAATTGCAGTGTTATTTTCAAAACGCATAGTGTAGAGTCATCTGGACACCTCTCCCTTGAATTTGTATACAACGTGTAACGTTAAATGCGCAATACCTGAAAATAGTTTGATCAGAATAACGAGCAGAATTAATTGAACCACTTTTTAATATAGGTCACATTTTTCAAAAAATCTTCATTAAAAACGTTGCCGTGTCTATTTATTAATAGGTCAAGCAAGCCAATGACAGCGCGGCGCAGCGGCCCGGTGACGACTCCTCCCTCGGTAAAGCGTCGTCGCAGACGCAAGAAACGATCAGAATGGCCAGTAAAACTAAAACAGCACATAAAACCTTTACAATTTTTTTATGACTTATTTTCTCTCTGAAATACATAGGTCAATTGAATTAAAAATCAGTTGGGGTGTCTGAGGTTTTGCGCATTTAACGTTACACGTTGTATAATTTTGTAAATACATACTTGTTACGCTCGCGAATCATATTTTGTTCAACGTACTATGTACAGACGCCAGCCAGCACGTCAAGCTACTACAATCTGTCAAAGGAGTCTACCGAGTTTGCGTAGGAAGGGGCTCCTTACTGCACAAGCGCGACGTCGCGGTGAAGTAAACTAGGGGGTATACTGACTCGAATGCAAAAATAACCATTGTTCTAAGTAGATGGGAACATTGTCAAAATAGCCTCCAAAGTTTCATTGAAGTCTATGGGAAAAACAGTTTTTCTGCCCTCGGGCATTTATACACCCAACAATCCGACATTCGATAACGTGAGAAAGTAGATCTAAATAAGCCCTATCGAATGGTGTATTGCAATCTTTGGGGAAATTTCACTTCACTTGTCACTTTCAGACTGAGCTAAGCTGGGCTCAGCCCGTATGGACTACTTTGTTGGTTGATATCATTCATACATTTCTCAACGCTCCCTATCGCACTCGTTGTTACCTCCTGCACTTCACCCCCTTCCTCCCTTACTGAGTTCAGAGGGGAAAAAGGAAATAATAATTTCCACTGGGAACTGGGAAGGCGCGAACACACAACCTCTGTGTTCATGTTAAGGGGCAGTCTTTGGCAGACTCCTTTTTTTAAATAGATTTTCAGCTTTATTGCTAAACTATAAGGTTCAAAGTTGATTGGGAACATTTGACAGTTTGGAGTAGCTTGATCTGTTGGCGTCTGTACAACCTGACACACATGCAACTTGCAAAAAACGTAAGAACATTTTAATTTTGAGAGCTATCCTGACGGTTCCCCTTGGAACATCATCTGCCTAGCCTTTTCCCAACTATGTTGGGGTCGGCTTCCAGTCTAACCGGATGCAGCTGAATACCAGTATTTTACATGGAGCGACTGCCTATCTGACCTCCACAACCCAGTTACTGGGTAATACGATACCCCTAGGTAAGACTGGTTGTCAGACTTTCGGGCTTCTGACTACCCGTAACGACTGTCAAAGATCTACGAATGACAGCCGGGACTAACGGCTTAACGTGCTTTCCGAGGCACGGAGGGGTCTCGGTATGTAAAGATGGTCACCCATCCACAGACAAACCGCGGCAAGCGTAGCTTAACCTGATCGATCGATCCCCTTGGAACATTACGGGCAAAATCTGAGGTGTACTGTACACACATAAAGTAAATACTAACACCTCTGCCTACACCTTCAGGGAAGTCAAGCGAGATCCGGTGTAAATTGTATAAAATTCTTCAGGATAAAACTCTAGACTGTCTCTCAATTACTGAGAATCAAGGCCATACCGCGGTTTGCTGCGCAAAAACAGGTTTCAATTTAGCTACGTGTCGTACATTTTGTTGTTAAGTAGTGATGCGCCTTATAGATTGTGAGACGAGTCGATAGTCGAGATAACAATTTTTTTTTTAATCGAGATTGTTGCAGCTTGTTAATCGGGGTATTGTTTAAGTGCTCTTGGGGTTTGTAAATGGTTGAAAAAAATCTTGTTGCTTGTTCCCACACTTTTCGCCATCCAAAAGTGAAATATTGAGAACGGAATTTTTTGTAGACACGTTTATGAGTTGTTGAGTTCTTATTGAATTGTTGAAATGTCTTTTCCTGTATGTGGCATTGAAAAGGGATAATCGAAAGTTTGTTTGGGCTTGTCAATCGGGGTATTTAAGTGTTGGTGGGGTATTGCAAATATTTCAAATAACCTGGTCATTGGTTCCGCAAGGCTTTTAATCAGACGGTGTTTTTAAGGGCTGGATATGCAAAGTCCGTTTGGCTAACGGTTTAAAATTGTTGGTCTTTTTCATCACATTTTCCGCCATTCAAAACTAAAATATTAGGAACAGAAACTTGACTTGTATGTGAGCTGCAATTTTAATTGAATGGTTGAAATGTCTTTTCCTGTGTGTGTCATTGTGGTTTTAACAATTAGAAAAGGGGCAATGTCCAACAAAAAAAGTCGCCAAAAATCAACTTTTTCTGTGTAAATCTACTATCATTCCCAAAAGTATGCGCACAACGTATAGTTAAAAAAACGTAACCTACCTTCTTTGCAGTGTAGTATTTTTTTTTTCTTTAATAAAAATATAACAAAACGCCCGACTCGAATCGTAAACACAGTGAAAGAGTTCGTAACGAACATTAACACAATACCCTTTATATATTAGCTTATGTAACGAATAAATTAAATTGGAAACGCTCAAGATCTAGTTTATAAGGCCAGACTATAATTAGAAGCAATGCAATCATATGCTAATGTCTGCCTTGAAGATGTACGCAGCACGGATGACCGTAGATTCGTACGTTATTGAAATAGAATATTAATCTTTATTTAGATTTTCTGATTGATGTGTTTTGATTTTCATTCATCATCATTCTCGTGCCCTTATCCTAATTCTTTGTCGTCTTTATCTTCCATACTTCTCTATCAGTCGTCATCTCGATAGTCACTCCATTTCTAGCCATGTCATCTTTCACATAATCGATCCCTCGTTTCTTTGGTCTTCTCCTAGTCTTATAGCCATTCATATTCATACACAAAACTTTCCTCGCGACGTTTTTAGATCTAGTTTTTATCGATTTGAAATGTGTATGGTTTCTTGTACGATTTAGTTTAATTGAATATTTTCAATTGATTTTAATTTACGCTAGATTCTGCCTGCGAATCCGTCGACGTGAAAGCCAACTATATAATAAAATATCCTATGGCACTCTGCAATAGTTGAGCTTTGTATCAGTGAAAGATTTTTTTTTTTAAATCGGATGTGCAGTTTCGGAGTTAAAGTTCGCGTCAAACTTTATGACGGCTCTGAAGTGCGTCACTCGTTGCGCAGTTCCCCACCCCTCACACCTGCTGACCCATGAGTTTGTTAATGCGCATAGACTTGCCTCATGTTCTGAGCCGCCATAAAGTTTGCTTACTATATCCAAACTTTATCTTTTTATAATATTATCCCCTTACTAATAAACGTTGTATAGCGTCTGTATAGTCACAAAACGCTTTGTCTTCTTCTTTCGAAAGCCAAATTACTGACGAGTGAAAGAGAAATCGGTTTGTAACTATTCATCTGATACGTTTATTAGGAAGGGCGTTAGTGTAGAGACAAATAAGAACATTACAAAATATCACCTCAAAATCGCTGCAATACAAACAAAGTTAATGCCAATCAGCCACCTGGGAATAATCGATATGATTCGATTCGCGTCCGTAACAACTTGTCGCCTCACTACTAGTTGTTCGGCAATCGTCGGATCGGGCGGTCGCGCGCTCGGCGCGAATTATTTAAAAAACAGAATTCTATATGCAAATAAACAACATTCTATTTTAAATGTCTATAGAAATTCTTTAACGAACTTTTTTGATTTCGTGTGATTTCTTCTGTGAATCAAAGTTACTTCTGAAGTGTTGAGTGCGTAAAAAAACCTTGTTTGTACGTGGTATTTATTGCTTAAATTCGTTCTGGTGACACATAAGTGCTTTTAATTGTTTTTTAAGTATTTTTTACTTTAGTTTTGCGAATATTTCAACAATCCACCGTTGTCCGTCTGGTTTCCGTGTAATTAATAAAATTGGAACTACGATAAGAGTGGTGTTATGTTGAACATTATAATTTCGTATTGCGCATTGGACGGTCGTGGTTTTACAGCGTATGCTCACGCATGCGCGCTTGTGGTGTGAGCAGTAATGCATAAGCTACTTCGTTTCGCATCTATAACATTATTCTCCAAATACTTCGTAATTCGTACGTACGGTGTCTCGTTGTGAATCCGCTATGATTTACTTTGAAATGAGTTAGTTCGCTTTGGAATTGTGCGCGTTCACGAGTGAGGTTCCATGGGAACTTTACAGAACATCACAGCGGCAATTATAGTAATTTTAAGAACGTTCACTGTCGGATCTCAGTCCCAATTGCTTCAAAATTGCCTCTAAAATACACGTACGTTTTTGACATGTTTTTGACATTGGTTGTCTAGATTACTAGATTTTGAACGTTTTTAATTACGGGGAATGGGCCTTTTGGGTTAGTGGTTGTACTGGATGCCTCATATAGCAAAGGTGACTCACTAAGGCCAAGGTCAGATCACTGGGTTTATGGGTTCGTTGCGTTCAGTAAGCGAGAATAGAAGTTTGTTTGGGGCAAACAGCAAAGTGTATGCAAGTCATTTTGAAGGCGTTGGGCTTCTAATGATGTGTATTGAGTACATATTTCCATATACTGGTGGTTTTTTTTACAGTCTCCAAATTTTTAGAGGGTGTTCTACCCATGCATATGAACAACTTTCACTATGGGACCAACTCTGAAATCACGAACAAAAAAATCAGCTCCACGAAATAGTAATGTTTTGACAATTAAAATACTAGCTTTGAAATTATATAAAATGATCAATAGAATTAGCATAAAATATTTTTAAAATCTCGATTATTATTGTAAATGTCTTGGTCAATCCCTAGTATCAGATGGGATGACACTGACAGCTCACTCCACGCTCACTTCACCTAAGTTTTCAAAGTGAGATGGTTACAGAATCGCACTGCTGTATCCATGGTAACAGGTTGCGCTTCAATGTCAGACTGTATCATGCTTGTTTCGTTTTGGTACACTTGTCGGTTGATTTGACATCTACACTATACTATGGATTATGAAGTGTATCAACAAATAATGTTAGGTTGAATACTGCGGGGTAATTGAGTAACACACTATCAGTAGCAATGGGTTTCATTTTGACAGTTCAACAACATTCATTGCGTTATTTACGTTGTTGTGCAGACAAGTTTTTCGAACATATGGAAGCAATGGATTTGCAATATCCGTGTGTTACGTATTTAGAGTGCTGATTAAATTCCTCAATGTGATAAAATACTTTATTTAGGTAGCCATATAGTTAGTTTTTTTTTTTTTCATTTTTCCTAAAAGAAAGGGTCATACCGTGCTCCCCCTTTGTAAAAATACTAGGAAGCCGTGAAGGGTGGCCCCCTTTGTAGGGAGTGCCTTTTTAATTCAGATTCTAAAAGTACTATTTGGCGTGACTGTATTACCTACATACTTTTTTTTTATTGATTAGTCGACTCTAGATTTGAATAAGTTACTTACAAAAACATCGTGAGTAAACCTCCAGGGTGATTGCGTAACACACTATCAGTAGCAATGGGTTTCATTTTGACAGTTCAACAACATACATTGCGTTATTTACGTTGTTGAGCAGACACATTTTTCCAACATATGGAACAATGGATTAGCAATATGCTTCAAAATGATTCAAATTGAGAGTAATAGTAATAGTGTGTTACGCAATTAGGGTGCTGGACTTATACCTACTCCACATACTTTTTTTTTTTTTTTTTGGGTGGGAAATTATCAAATAACTTCTCCCGTTCTGGGCGGAGCGGGAGGGCGTGTCAGACTTTTACTGACTAAAACCCACCCGTGTTCCTTCAGTTGCCTGTGCCAGGGGCCACACTTAAGCATACTTAACCCTTTACTGCATGATATATTAAATAAGCGACAAAACATTTTTTTTTTATGTTAATGTCTTTATTAAAGCTTCAGAATTAATTTTAGTGTATTTTTTTTTTTTTTTTGTTTATTTTTTTTTTTTTTATTTCCAAGTGGTATGTGATGATAGACAAAATAGTTGTGTTTTATTATTGCTAATGATATCAAAAACAAACCCCATTAGGATTTATACGCTTATTTTTTATTTTTTTTAGTGTAAAATAAACTGTAAACATGTCAAACCATATAATATGGCTTCCTATGCGGTAAAGGGTTAAGTCTGAAATGGCCAACCCGTCTTGAGCAAGCGTGGTGATCAATGCTCCGTATGGGAAGACAGTGAGACAAAAGACTGTGTGTAATAATGTTTCCACTGCTGGGACACAGGCGCCCTCTCAGTGAGAGGGAGTGGGCCGCAATCCACCACGCGGGCCCAGTGCGGGTTGGAGGCAGGTCTGCTTTTAAAACGGTGAAGGAAAACATCGTGAATGGGACAATAATAGGCTTGTATTATACGGGGTGTCCGAAAAGTCATGGATTACCTTTTACCTGCTGATGGGCCACATTGGGATCTACCAATAAAAAAAAAAAATGATCCTAGTAAAAGTCTTATGGTTTCCGAGTTTTTTGATGTTTAATGAAATTTTTGAAAATCTCTACCTTTGATCAGTTTTTTCCATGCCATTTCTACGAATGAAAACTTTTTCGAGTACAGGTTTTTTATTTTCATCTTGAATCATCCTACCTACTATCGATTGAATACAAGAAAGTTACAGATATCATCTATTAAATACCTAAAATTTAGGTTCAAACGTAAGATTTACACCAAAAAAAAATTTTACCTTATGTTTGATCGGCCCTGGTGAAAAAAAAAAAAATATTGGTAGGTCATTTTTTTTTAATTTTTAGATCCCAATGCGGCCCATCAGCAGGTAATAGGTAATCCATGACTTTTCGGACACCCAGTATTTGGAACTGACAAAAACATAGTACTCAGATAAATAGTGAAAGGCGTGTCAGAGTGTAGATGTAGATAAAATTTAGATTTTAATAAAGCAATTTATTACTTAATCAATTCTTCAAGGATGCTTGATACATTTTGGACACGAACTTAGATATATTATTTTGTATGAATTTGATCTTGTATGTTTGCCCCGTATAAGGAAAAAAACATTCATAATGGTACCGATTTCCTTGTTCATAAACTGAACTAAATTTAAGTTCAGTTCTTTTTATTCTTTATATTTCATGAAGAAAAGGACAGAAGATAAAATAATATTAGCAAATGAAGATACTCCCTAGACAAGCTTAGACGTGGTTAAAGTCTTATATTATTTTAATTATTGTGAATGTGAGGACTATGTGGGTCATTGTTTCCGTTTTAATCATGGTCTGGCACTTTGAGTGGTTTATGCGGTCTACACAAATGTCCTGTCCTTGGTATTACTCGTCGAATCGTTGAGCTCCTTAAGTTCTGAGTTGAGCTGCACGGTTACTGACGAATGCGTGCACCGACTGCACAGGTCCACTCAATCTGTGTGGTTCTTTCCTCAAAAGACCACTTCAGACACCAATCTACATAGTCCTCAAAGATCAAAGATTATTTCCGGATTTTTATATACACATTGACATTGATGAATATTATATAAACAATGACATGGATATTTACTTTGTAAAGTATCTTATTTTTTATTATTATTATTGTGAGTGTGAAGACTATGTGGGTCATTTCTTTTTCTGTTTTCCTTCTTAGTTAGTTTTAATCATGACCTGGCAGTTTGAGTAATTTATGCGGCCTACCCAAATGTCCTTTCATTGGTATTGTTCGTCGAATCGTAAGGCTCCTCAAGTTCTGAGTTGAGCTGCACGATTTTTGACAAATGCGTGCACTGACTGGACAGGTCCGCTCAATCTGTGTGGTTCTTTACTCAAAAGACCATTTCAGACACCAATCTACATGGTCTTCACATGATCTGACCAAGATTATGTCTGGACTTTAAAAGAGACTGTGACCTCTGAGTTTGTTTCGGCCTTTCTTCTCAGAGTAGTCAGATAGGAAACGCCGACCTCATCTAGTTAAAAAAAAATATGATTGACATGTAAGTGTTTGTACAAACCTACTTACAGAAAATAAATCATTTATCATTTATCATTATTATAAAAATGTGTCTACTAAAAATACGTCAATTTACGTCAGGCGCTGACTAATTTGTCAAGACTAAAGTAATGTTTATCATCTCTCCTGTTCTTAATGAAATAGAAAGAAAAAATACACTGAACTTTTTAGTTGTTTGTGAACAAGGGAATCCGCGATTTTAGTGCAGGTAAAGACCATTTTGTTGGTAAGTCGTAGAGAATACAAACCCGGGATCCTAATCCCGGAATCCCAGCCGTTTTCATAACCCTAAAATCGGGAGGCGCTTTCCTCAGGATGTAGTCACGGGCATATTATGGGATAACTGTACTGATGGAGGCATAAGCACATCAATTGAATCAAAATCTTTTCAAAACTGTTTTAAATTTTTTTACAGTTGTTTTTCGACATTAATTTTTGCTAATACTCCATTTGAAATAAGATTAGACATTTAAATAAACCTTTTTTTTACAGTCCGTTTAACCGATTTTGACTTGTTTATCGTAGTCATAAGGATGGCATTAAACGCTAAAAAGTGGTTACAATACCAACTGTTAACTGCAGTTGCCATGTGTCACGCCACCAACGAAATAGAATTCAAAATCAGTTAAACGGACTGTAAAAAAAGGTTTATTTAAATGTCTAATCTTATTTCAAATGGAGTCACCGGTCACCGGTCACTACATTTGAAATAAGATAAGATGAGAAGATCATTAAATTGCAATAAAATTATTTCTCATGTTTTCCTTATAAGTATAAGGAAAACTTCATATTTCGTAAAATGATAAGGTTATTGATATAATATAATAATTAATTGTTATGTTACTAAGAAATAGAATTTATGTGAGTAATCTTGGCTCTCATTTTCCTTCAAAGAATGAAGGCTCGTGCAGACTGTCGCGAATTGTCGCGCGACGTGGCACGGGGTGATTCTGCGATATTATCGCGCAACACCTTTCACACTAGAGCGACGCGAATCACGGTCGCTACCGCGATATTGCCGCGTCGCCATACAAAAGGAACATTTTGTATGGCATCGCGGCCGCTGCGCGAATATCGCCGCGATATCGCCGCGTCGCCATACAAAATGTTCCTATTGGAGTCGCGGCGCAACCATGTTGCGGCGCGACAGGTCGCCCCTGTGTGAATTGACGCGCGCGTTTCCATAGAAATCGTTCTACGGATATACCTATATCGCAGCATCGCGTCGCGCCTGTCTGTACGAGCCTTAAAGTTATGAAGCGTTCAAAAAGTTAAAAAAACAAATCTTGGCAGCGTAGACATTTTGGGGTCTTTGGGGAACCATCGTCATTCTACTGCCCGATTTATTTGTGCTCGGCGCAAGATGTCTTTTTCTGCCATACTTCTCTATCAGTCGTCATCTCGGTAGTCACCGCCTTTCTAGCCATATCATCTATCACACAGTCCATCCATCGTTTCTTTGGTCTTCCCCCTACTGTTGTAGAATGCAAGCTCATATACAACTTGTAACGTTAAATGCGCAAAACCTCAGACACCCCAACTGATTTTTAATTCAATTGACCTATTTCGGAGAGAAAATAAGTCATGAAAAAAATTGTAAAGGTTTTATGTGCTGTTTTAGTTTTACTGGCCATTCTGATCGTTTCTTGCGTCTGCGACGACGCTTTATCGAGGGAGGAGTCCTCACCGGGCCGCTGCGCCGCGCTGACATTGACTTGCTTGACCTACTAATAAATAGACACGGCAACGTTTTTAATGAAGATTTTTTGAAAAATGTGACCTATATTAAAAAGTGGTTCAATTAATTCTGCTCGTTATTCTGATCAAACTATTTTCGGGTTTTGCGCATTTAACGTTACACGTTGTATAAATATTGTTTTGTTGGTTATTGGTTTTTGTGCTGGTTGACATTAGCAATAAATTTAATTAAATATTTTGTGTTTTGTAATACTGGGGAGTTTGTTGCGCCAGTTCGTCTTCCCAGCTAAAGCACCAGAAAGTGGTGAAGGGCGGGCGTTTTGGTGGACTGTCTTATGTCATTTTGACGTTCAATTATGCTGATTCTCAGCCTAATTTCAAAAATGACTTATTTAAAAAATATATAAATTGTAAGCCCAAGATTAGTCAGTTTTTGCGATCCAAAAGCCAGGTTCAACATGTATCTGCTTTAGAAACTACCTTGAACTTCTTTTTAGATCGGTACAAAAAGTTGGCGCCAGGTATAAAGATATTATTACCGTCTTGATAATTAGCTTTTATAAATCTGGTTTGTTTTTTACTTACATACATAAACCAAAGCCTTTTTCCTTGGGCTTTTATTCTTTATTTATTTATTAACTGTCAAATTTTCCCAATCAACTTTGAACCTTATACTTTAGCGATAAAGTTGAAAATCTAGTAAAGAAATTTGACAGATTGTAGTAGCTTGATGTGCTGGCGTCTGTACATACTCGAATCATTTATAATCAATGAGTAATCAGGTGGGTGGGTGGATAACATGAAACTCAAAGCTTTTTTTTTTAATTTTACATTTATTTGTCCAATATATGATAATCCATCAATATAGGAGACAATAAAACAAGAAATGAATGATTCATTGATGAATATTTGAAACTGTCTGCAATTTCATGACGTATTCATTGCAAAAAGATATCAAGAAAACTTCACAGGAAAGTAAGTCAGTCTGTCACTTGATATAAAACATGCAATCTTGAGATAATATATGATAAAAGACATATATTACAAAATATATTACGTAAGGTATGTGATTAGCAAACGTTGAGTTTGAGAAGAATGATAAAAATAGTTTTTTAGTCACGTGTCATAAGACGTGTGTGCGACATAAAAAATTACAGCCTGTAGATGTTTCACTTCAGGGAAAAATCCATCTCGTACAGATAAGGAACGAACGCGTTTGCTAATTGCTCGTGGCTAAATAATAACAGCCGCACGGGTGGATCGATCAGGTTGAGCTACGCTTGCCGCGGTTGATCCGTGGATGGGTGACCATCTTCACATACCGAGACCCCTCCGTGCCTCGGAAAGCACGTTAAGCCGTTGGTCCCGGCTGTCATTTGTGGATCTTTGACAGTCGTTACGGGTCGTCAGTAGCCCGAAAGTCTGACAACTAGTCTTACCTAGGGGTACCGTATTACCCAGTGACTGGGTTGTGGCGGTCAGATAGACAGTCGCTCCACGTAAAATACTGGTATTCAGCTGCATCTGGTTAGACTGGAAGCGGACCCCAACATCTTTGGGAAAAGGCTCGGCAGATGATGAACTTTGATCCTTATGCTTTAGCGATAAAGTTGAAAATCTATTAAAGAAATTTGACAGATTGTAGTAGCCTTATGTGCTGGCGTCTGTACAATGAAAGAACAAATCAATTGTTTTTTTTTTAAACGGTTCTCACATGTTATTGCATGTGACTGTGTAGTATGGCAATTATTTTGTGATGGCTGTATCAGCGACATCGCTTGCGTGTTTTTTTTTTTTAACTTTTATGATGTACTTATGTCGTTGACTGATCCACAGAATACATAATAGTACTACGTACAGAAGGGACACTTCCTTCCCCGCGCTCATATAAGATACCGCACTTCAGCCCACACTTCAAGGTATTCTTCGCAGACTCTTTAACAAGGGCTGTACTGCTGACACGTACACACAATTTTGCGATTTCAAAGTTTTTTTTTTTAGTTTTAATCACGACGGTTAGATATTGTCCTTTATTTGGATGCTTATCTTCATCAGCATCGAGCAATTAAGCAATAGTTAGTACCTTATTTTGTCATTAAATAAATAAACCTCTATTACATAATAACTATTATAATGTTATTTTTATTTCATCACGAACCCGACTATATGAATAAATAATTGAATGCTGCTCGTTCAAGGTCGCTTCGGTCAGCTGTTCCCTACATTTTGACGAGTTATGCGAACATAAATGTAGGGAACAGCTGATTTTTTTGTCGCGATTTCAGGTTCGGTCCCATAGTAAAAGTTGTTCATAATGATGAGTACAATGACCCCTTAAGAGGTTGTGCGTTATTTAAGTTACATCTTGTATACAGGGTCCCATTAAAATAGTTGGACAAATTTTAACACAGCGCTCAGTACGTCTAACCAAAGATATCCAAGCAAAAAAAAACACTGATTAATGTGATTTTATTTTGACCTAAAATAATAAATTATCAGCACATTAGTATATTTTCGCTAGCCGATTATTTTTTATTGTAAGTATCTAATGCGTTTTTATTATATATTTTTTCACCATAGTCCGTATTTTGGTGGTTCGAATGATTCCTAAAAGTTTGTCCATCTATTTTAATCGGACCTTATATAACAAATAGTTCGTAACTTAAAGACAGACCGCGATACAGACCGATCGAACCTCGTATTTATTATTTACTCTTGAACCAAGTGAGTCAACTAAAACTGTCTGCCGTGCGATTCTGTAACCATCTCACCGTGAAAGCTTGGGTGAAGTGAGCGTGGAATGCTGTGATCACCATCTGTTAGGCTTACGGCAAATCTGGTCGTTGGTGCATTTCTTTCGCCCAGTTATCACAGATTAGGAACATTGTGACTTGCTACGATTACACGCACGAAAATCCTCCGTATTTTTTCCGAGATGCCCTTTCAGTTAAGTTCATTTTTAACCAGCTGAGGAATTAACCAGAAAAAGATATCTGTGTCCATGACAACTGTTGTCTAGACGATAAACAAATTTAGTTCTGGCAAGCTACCAAGCTCGCTATAATTGTTATTGTCATTTTATAGAGGGCGGTAAATATATGTGTTTGTATACATACAGTGTATTTACTATTTATATAGACCACTAACTGGCTACTGTTGTAATATTTATCAGCTGTTTGTGTCTGTGTTATTAATTGGGCTAATAGAACAGAATAATTGGTGAAATGTGAACTTCGCGTGAACGCTGCTTGCGAGTAGTATGCACTTCGTGCCGTATTATGACGGCTTAATGCCATTATGATTCCAGTGGAAGAGGGAGACGGAGCTATACATAACCGATAGCACCATCCCTTTTTCGCACTGGAATCATGATGGCCGTAATACGGCCCCTGAGCTTTCTAAAGAACATCACCAATAAAGTCACTGTGTTCTCCTAAGGCGTCCGTCCCCTCCCGGCGTTTCCAATCACATCTGCCTTGATGAAGCCACTAATGAAGAAATTTGCACTAAACTACTTTCGCAAACCAGCGCCGAAGTAACCGTCCTTCTATAACTCCCAATAATTTTACTAAAACAGCTGTTTAACATAACTTAGTTCAATATACCCAAGTTCGACAAGTTTTAAAATTTTTTTGCAACTCTGGTATTGTGTAAGTTTTGTATCAAGTTGATTTTGTTTTATAGCTAACTAGCTTCAGTTCACGTCTTCGTTCGTGTATAATTTCGCCAGACCTACCGCGTCGCCTTTTTTTTTTTTGGGGTGGGAAATGATCAAATAACTTCTCCCGCTCTGGGCGGAGTGGGAGGGTGTGTCAGACTTTTACTGACTAAAACCCACCCGTGTTCCTTGAGTATCCTGTGCCAAGGGCCACGGTAACTCTTTCGAACAATCCGCGACCCTGGCAGGCATCGGCCCTATTGGACCCCGTCAGTTAATGCTGACATCTCTTTAGGGCGCGCGTGGAACACAACGCGCCCTCGACCCGGGCCTGGTCCTTACCGGACGGCGAACTGGCCATTGCTCGCCGTCCTCAAGCCCGCGCCTACGGTGGTCGGGAGTCGGCTCTTGACTCCCGACGCCTAGGGCGTCACCTCGTCACCTGTGGCGACTAGGGGCGTGAGGGTTCAAAGATTGCCTCTCCGTCACGCGTTCCGCCTCCTCCTTCGCAAGCATTACTGCTTCGCATAAGGAGGTGACGGCTTCCCATGCACTCTCGCTTCGTACCATGGCCTGGACCAGGGCCGGACGTGAGAGATCGCACCGCGTCGCCCGCGCTATTCATTCCTTTTCGTGTAGCGTTCTGATTTTGTTTTTTCGCTTTGCTCGTCTCCTATAAGTCGTAGCGTGATCTTAAATCTAAACTCTTTAGCTTAAATACTCAATTCTTTATTGCATTCCACAATGTAGTCTAAGGTGGTAAATATTTGCCAAAAGAAACAATCATGGACCCTGTCGGGCATATTGGAGGTCGCATATTGTATGCCACTGGCTTGTGTATAATCCTATTTACACATGTCTGTCTGATTTTAAATATTCATAGTTACGAGTTGTTTATGTTTTATACTTGTCACTTGCACATAAAAATATGGACCACGAATATATGTTCAACTATCTGACCACTGCTGCTGTTCTTATTATAATCTATTTTCAATAGGTTATGGGCCCAGAATAAAAGGTTAATAAGTTATTGCCCTTTTGCATGCTCTGATAGTGCTAGAGCATAATAAGTTGAGTGGTTTTAATATTAATTGAGTACGATAAGTGTGAAATTTACGAAATTTCAATTATGTCTGCTGAAGGTGGCATAAGTGGAATAAAGAAGCTGAAAGGATCGTCCGACTACCCAAACTGGAAATTCTTGGTGCGAAATTACTTGGAGAATAAAAACTGGTGGGGAGTAATTTCTACAGATGTAGTAAATGCTGACGTAGACCGGCAGGCACGAACGACAATATGCTTGTTGTTAGAACCAGAGTGCTTTACCCACGTCTACAATGCGAAGACTGCGAAAGAAGCCTGGAACAGCTTACAGAAAGCGTATGAAGACAAAGGTTGGGGAAGACGCATACATATTCAGCGAGAGCTTTTCAACTGTAAGTTACAGAATTTCGATTCTATGGAAAGCTTTATATCCAAAATTACATTCCTGACACAACAATTGTCCGATATTGATGCTCAAATCCCTGATGATTGGATCATATCGATTTTGCTGGGTGGGTTGACTGCTGATTACAGCCCTCTTATAATGGCTGTAGATAATAGTGGAAAAGAGATCACGTTAGAGCAAATTAAAATGAAATTGTTACAAGAAGGAAGTAGACAAAGTAAGTTGAACACAGAGTACGAACAAGCCTTAGTTACACGTAAAGTACAGAACGATGCAAGATCTAATATTAAAACTAACGATCGTAAGCAGAAGTTTGTCTACAAGTGTTATAAGTGCCACAAGCAAGGCCACAAGGCGTCCGAATGCAAGGAGCGGATCAAAACCGCGAATATCTGCCTGAATACAAAGGAGGCGATAAACAAAGACAAGTGGTATTTAGACAGTGGGTGCTCAAATCATATGACCCACGATAAAAACAAATTGTTGTCTTATACACCTGAAAAAGGTAACATGAAGATTGCAGTAGCAAACGGCGAGAAATTGTTGGTTAAAGGACGAGGAAATGCTGAGCCACAAGTCAGCGAAAACGAAAAATTAATTTTAGAAAACGTTTTACATGTTCCTGATTTATCCATGAACCTAATTTCGGTGAGCGATTTGACCAAAAAAAAATATTCCATGAATTTTGACAAAGGAGGTTGCATCATTCAAAATAAGAATCGAATGGTTGCAACATGTGAAGAGGTCGACGGAATTTATGAATTGACAGAAAAGAAAAATAACGTCGTGAATGTGATATTGTCAAAACAAAATGAAAATATTTCGAACATTTGGCATAAAAGATTAGCTCATTTATCGCGTAATTATATGAATAAAATGAAAGTTTTAGTAAGTGGTATGGAATTCAAGAGTACTGATTTATGCGAGCCGTGTATTCCATGTGTTGAAGGAAAGACATGCAAAAGTCCTTTTAAAAACCAAGGTACGAGAGCAAACGAGGTCTTACAGTTGGTTTTTAGCGATGTTTGTGGACCAATCGAGGAGCCGTCGTTCAGTGGTTCGAGGTATGTTCTTCTATTTATCGACGATTATACTCGGAAGACGCATGTTTATTTTTTGAAGAACAAAAGCGAAACTTTTGAGAAGTTCCGTGAATACAAGGCGGAAGTCGAGAATGAGACTAGTAAATCTATTAAATGTCTGAGATCTGACAACGGCGCAGAGTACTGTAATGGTAAATTTAAATCATTTTTGAAGTCTGCAGGTATAAAACACCAGACGACTGTACCGTACACGCCGGAACAAAATTCTGTTGCAGAAAGAGCGAATCGGACTATAATAGAAAAGGCCAGAACATTACTGTCAGAATCGAACTTGAGCAAGAAGTATTGGGCCGAGGCTGTTAATACTGTTGTTTACTTAAAAAACAGAAGCCCCACGAAAGCATTGAATAATGCAGTACCAGAGAAGGTTTGGACTGGAAAAGATGTGGATGTAAGTCATCTGAAAATCTTTGGTTGTTTGGCGTATAGATTGATACCAAAACAAAAGAGACGTAAACTGGATATGAAGACGGAACCGATGATTTTTATTGGATATCCAGATAATCAGAAGGGTTATCGTCTGATGAATCCTAAGACAGGTGAAGTGACAACTGCAAGAGATGTCAAATTTCTGGAAAACGTTTTTCTTCAGAAAGAAAACGTGAAAGAGTCGGAAGTGATCATAAACCTGAATACAGATTCTGTTCCTTCCAGTTTAACAAACAGATCAACAAACAGATCAGAACTCTTGGAGACTCACGATGATGCGTACCGTGATGCTGTAGAAGAGAACATAGAAGTATCGGAGGAGATAGGACCTGAACCAGTACTAACAGAGCAAGTACCTGACGACGTATTGACTGAAGAGGAAGTGATAATACCTGAATCAGAAAGAAGGTATCCTTTAAGAGAACGCAGACAAGTTGATCGGTACGGATGCAATGTTATGTATGCCAAGGAGAGCACTCTTGATGGTGATCCATTGAATATTAATGAAGCGTTGGCGAGACCCGATAGTGACTTATGGCAAAAAGCGATAGATGATGAACTTATGTCACTAAGAGAGAACCAAACTTGGACGTTGGTGGATCTTCCAGCTGATAAGAAGCCTATCCAGTGCAAATGGGTGTTCAAAATCAAAAGAGATAGCGATGGCAAGGTAACGAAGTACAAGGCTAGACTAGTAGCGAAAGGGTTCACACAGGTATGTGGTGTAGACTATACTGAGACTTATTCTCCTGTAGTTAGAAGCTCCACGCTACGATTATTGTTCTCGCTAGCTGTTGAATACGGTTGGTTTATTGACCAGTGGGACATCACGACCGCGTTTTTATATGGTAAGATTAAAGAGGATATTTACATGCTCCAACCGAAAGGAGCAGTAGTCAAAGGTCAAGAAACCAGAGTATGTAAGCTGCAGCGTTCTTTGTATGGATTGAAACAAGCTTCGAATGCTTGGTTCAAGGAATTAGACAAAGAAATGTTGAATTTAGGTTTTGTGCAATCAAAAATAGAACCGTGTTTGTATCAAAAGCAGCTTAAAAACAATAAGAAGTTAATTGTCGTTATTTACGTAGATGACCTTTTTATTTTTGGAAATTGTGAACAAGAAAAGCAAAAATTAAAAACCGATTTGCTTGACAAGTTTAAAGTGAAAGATTTAGGCGCGGCTAGGCATGTTTTAGGCATGAGGCTGAGAAGAGATAAAGATGTAATTTGTCTAGATCAGCAACAGTTCATTTTAGATATTTTGAATGACTTCAACATGACAGACGCCAAACCAGTTTCGACCCCAATGGAAGTCGGTATGAAATTAGAAAGATCGACAAATTCCCATAGCAATCTGCCATATCAAAGCTTAATAGGGTGTCTAAACTATTTAGCCTGTAATACGCGACCAGACATAGCACATGCGGTAAGTGTGCTTTCACAATTTAATTCGTGTTATGACGAAATACACTTTAAATGTGCGAAACGGATCTTAAGGTATTTGAAGGGTACGTCTAACCTTTGTCTTACTTTTAGGAAGTCAGGAGATTTAGACTTACGAGGCTACGTTGATGCAGATTGGGGAGGGGCACTTGATAGGAAGTCTTTTACGGGGTTAATTTTCAGACTAGGTAAAAATATTGTGTCATGGGAGAGTAGGAAGCAAGCGACAGTATCCTTGTCCTCCACAGAGGCAGAGTACATAGGATTGAGTCAAGCTTCGAAGGAAGCTCTTTATTTACGTAGTTTACTGAGCAGTTTGACAGCTGTGGATAGTAAAGCGGTAGTAATTTATAATGACAATCAGTCGGCGCATAAAATTGCAGCTAACAAAATGATGCATAATAGAACAAAGCACATAGACATCAAGTATCATTTTATTCGTGAGTGTGTACTGGATAACAAAGTTGAAATAAGGTACATGTCAACTGATAAGATGATAGCGGACATTTTAACTAAAAGTGTTCACAGCCCGAAGCTTAGAGAATTTTTAAAGGATTTATCCATGTCAAATTATTCTATTAAGAGGGCGAATGACTAGTTAGATGTTTTGATGTGTTATGTTTTTTAATAGTGTTTTGTGTAATAGATAATTTTTTCTAAATTTTATTTCGTTATGCATGCCTTATTTTGTTAGATTTCTTCTGTTTTTGTACTCTACTTTTGGGTACAGCGTAGTACAGACGGACACAGAAGTGTTAGTAATTTAATTAGTTTTATGTACCGAGTACTGACAAGTACAGATGGGATCATACGCATGTGTAATAGATTAAGGGGGCGTATTGGAGGTCGCATATTGTATGCCACTGGCTTGTGTATAATCCTATTTACACATGTCTGTCTGATTTTAAATATTCATAGTTACGAGTTGTTTATGTTTTATACTTGTCACTTGCACATAAAAATATGGACCACGAATATATGTTCAACTATCTGACCACTGCTGCTGTTCTTATTATAATCTATTTTCAATAGGGCAGAGCAAAAGGAAGATATGTGGAGAAGAGGAGTTATAAATTATGTATCTTATAAGTTACATACTTATTCTAAACACCACTTTTACAAAATAATTATTCACACTAATATAATAAACGCGAAAGTTTGTGAGTTTGTGTGTGTGTGTATGTTAATACTTCTTCACGCTCAAACGACTGGACCAATTTTGATGAAATTTGCCACACAGATAGTTTATAACCAGGTTTAACACATAGAATGCTTTTTATCCCGATATTCCTACGGGATCGAGACTTATGTGGGTGAAACCGCGGGGCGCAGCTAGTTTATAATAATAATACTAATAATTTAACATTTTGCTTATTATATACTTATGTGCTTCAAAGATTTATCATTTAAATATTCGTTGACACTATACAACGTGGACACGTTAAATGCGCAAAATCAGAAAATAGTTTGATCAGAATAACGAGCAGAATTAATTGAACCACTTTTTAATATAGGTCACATTTTTCAAAAAAATCTTTATTAAAAACGTTGCCGTGTCTATTTATTAATAGGTCAAGCTAGCCAATGTCAGCGCGGCGCAGCGGCCCGGTGACGACTCCTCCCTCGATAAAGCGTCGTCGCAGACGCAAGAAGCGATCAGAATGGCCAGTAAAACTAAAACAGCACATAAAACCTTTAAAATTTTTTTAATGACTTATTTTCTCTCTGAAATAGGTCAATTGAATTAAAAATCAGTTGGGGTGTCTGAGGTTTTGCGCATTTAACGTTACACGTTGTATAAGTATATGTAGATTGGCACCAAACTACTTTTGCATACACTACCATAGACCTTCTATAAAACCAATTTATTAAAAAAACAGCTGATTATTCCACTTTCATAACTTAAAAGTTCAACATACTCAAGTTCGACAGGTTTTCAAGTTTTTCGCAACTTAACGTATTGTGTAAGTTATGTATCAAGTTGATTTTGTTTTATGGCTAACTTGGTTGACGCAATAGTAAAGTTTTAAATGGATTCCGACCTTAAGTGGGTATGAAGAGTAAGGTTTGTCGAGAACTGTATCGTAACAGACGCGCGATTTTGTGGATTTTATGTGGCGAATATTACACGTGTAAAACCCCTATTACACTACACGATATGTAGTGCCCGATATTTAGGTGATGAGTTTTTTTTTTTTTAATACAGACACTTCCCCCTTTCTCTTATTCTACCATCCAGGTTTAGGGGAAAGGTCCCTGAATATCGCGTAGTACAACAAGGCTTTAAGACCCGTGTCATTGATGTAAAGCGTTATGCCAAAGGCCGTAATGTCACTATGGCATATTTATGATTGCATGTGTGTGTTTGACGCCTGCAACAAACTTCCAATATGTAATCAAATACAAAGTTGCTTTATTACTTTAGCGCGGTTGCGCGATTTGAGGCGAATAAAATTAGTGACGCGATGGTGTAAACATAAATTCTATAAAACACAATGTTAACTGGCAATTTGTATTGTGGTTACGATGCGCTACAAGTCTTATTTGCTACTAGCTGCACTACGCTGTTTTATCCGCATGAGTCTCTATGCCGTAGGAATATTGGGATAAAAAGTATCTTAAGTCCTAATTCAAATCATGCTCTACCCACATGCCAAATTTCATCCAAATCCGTTCAGCCGTTTTAGCGTGAAAACGTAACAACAAACTTACGAAAATCTCTCTGCATCTGAAGAAGAAAGGATGAAAATTAGGTTTATTTGTCACAGAAACACGTGCATACAAAAAGATAATTAAGTCTAATAATAAAGAAAAATAAAAACTAAATAGATTTAGCTATAATTACGAGCACAAAACAGAAATAGTCGACAGCTGCACGTCATGACTGTGACAAGAAGAAGAAAAAAAGAAGTTTTAATTTGCTGCTATTTTTATGGAGACTTAATTGAAAATGACTGACTTTTTTATCGAATTTAAACGTAAAAATCCAAGGCAGTTAATTAATTTTAAAAATATTAGGCTTCTTTAGTCAGCTACGTTTATTAAGAATTATGAGTCAGTAAAAATAACCCTAGACAGTAACTTGAGTAAGGAATTATCAATATTTTTTGTGTATTCGAGTACACGCGTCTTAAGAAATAAGGTGACATTACACGCAAACGTTTGAGTGAACGTTAAACCGTTACTATTATCGTAATTTAATACAGAATTAGCATGCAAACAACTGAATTAACTATTAAGATGGTAATAAAGTCTATTTAAGGTACGAGAACAGTGTTCGCCCAGTGGAAAGGCGCGACTTTTGAGTTTAGTAGTAGTTTCGAACCTGGCCACGCACTTTGTGTAAATTATTTCATCATCACTGCTCACAAAACTGTGAGGGAAAACATCGTGACCGTCTTAGTACCGAAAATTCTAAGACGTCCCGTTTTACCCTTTGGGTACGGAACCTTAAATATGTGCTCCTCAAGGGACGATGATAAGAAGTAAGCGTTATCAACCTTTGACTAGTCCTATCAAAGTTCTAATTTATGAAATGGCACTTGAAATAATGATTGTATCGCTTTCTTCTGAAGAAAACTTTGGCGTGAGTCGGTTTATTTTTTATTTTAATACGATTTTCTATTTGCGAAATTTGATGAAAAAATAAAAAAAACATAAACATACGTTCAACCTAAAGATAGCATTTAATGTATTAACTGCTCGATGGCGTAGGGCTATCGAACATACAGGACTTCTAGACCCCCTGAAAGGGGTTCAGAACCAACACCTTAGTCCATGGTCACAAGCTGTGTGTTCGTATCACGGCTTTAAGACCACATCTGCCTAGCTTTTTTACAACTATGTTACCAAAACACCTCGGTGTCAGCATACCTTTTAGTAGTATGAAATTATGGAATTTTAATATTGAGATCATTTTTTTTTTAGAGGTCGCATAATAGGTTAGTGAACTACCATGATCTTTATAGTTTTAAACCTGCACGTTACCACAGTTTTTCAAGGTAATCGTGATTAACGTTAGCATAGTAATTTTCAGCCTGGTTTACCAAAGTTTTTCTTTTGAATACAACTAAATACTTTTTCTAGTGACCGCTGTTTAAATTGGCAATTGTTTTGTGCCTTCCCTCTACTGGGTCGAATTAGAATTAGCTAGCGAAACTCCGCAGACGTGATAGGTATCGATAACTAAACACTATAAAACAGTCTGTTTGTTATGCCAAATTAACAACTTTTTACTAAATGCAAAAAGATAGTAAAGAACATTTTCTCTCGTTCAAATTTGGCTGTAACACTATTTTTTCGAAAATATTCTTAAGTAACTTTTTAGACCTTTGTATCCTGTTTATGTGTACGAACTTTCATTAAAATCGGTTCATTCATTTCGAAAAATAAGGGCTTGAAAGTTTGTATGAAATGCCGTACGGCGTAAACGCTCTTAATCCTCATTACTTGTGGAGGCCTGTAAATTAGACATGCGCAAAACAGTGCATTTTAAAGTCATGTAATATGACATTACATTTCGTACCGAGGAATGTTGCATTACACCATGACTCCAAACATGACGCGCCACACGATGGTTTCGTTCGTGTAACTGTTTTGCATCATGGCGCGTGCGGCGTTGCGGCGTACCAAGCATAAAGGTCACAGCTCATTAGAGCCACAAAGCACCCACCCCGCACCGCCTCGTCGCACGGCGTCCACTCGTTGTCGACAGGTGGTCCACGGGTGGACGCCGCGTTATCACCAATAAACGTCGCGCGGTCAAACAGTGGACCTCGCGTCGTCAACCAGTGGACGCCGTGCGGTCAACAAGTGGACGTCGCTTAGTCCACGAATTTTCGAGTAGTCTGTTAACAATTGGCACCTACACGTGTGTTTCGTAATTTCAAATTTTACAAACCGTGAAAATGCCGTGAATTGAATGAAGGGTGGGTGGAGAGCGGCGCATCGCCAACGTATCATCCTCGCGTGAATCATTCGCGGGCAGCGCGCGGTCCACTCGGGACCCGCGCGTTGGCAATGCGCAGTCAACGCAAGGCAAGTATGCGAGCAGCGAGTCGTCACCGAGTGGTCCACCCGCCGTCCGCGCGTGGAGGGCTTACGACCGAGGCGATCCGGTGACGCAACGGAGTTGACGTAGTGAGCGCATACCCATACAAGTCCCATATAAACAATACTAGCCGCAGGAGGCGAGGCGGTGCGGAGTGGGTGCCGCGTGGCTCTAATGAGCTGTGACCTTTACTGTCATAAAGTGCGACGGTCATTATTTAAAACATCACGTACCTACTAGGCAGTCCGGGGTGTCAATAAAACGTAAACATTATAACATGAATCATACGGTTCTAAATAATAGTTCACTAATTTCGCAGACAGCCAACCCGCGCATGCTCCTTCTCACTTGCACAAAAAGCGAAAATTACCGAGATAGTACGAACACCGAACCGAACAGCGTGCTGCGCGTCATGTTTGAGTGTCATGTGCAATGCTTAATTTGGTCGACCCATAGGTAATGCAGTACCCGGTCGGGTTATATGACGCGCAATGCAACAATCGCATTACACAAGTCTGCTGGAAATGCACCTCAAACATTGTCTGCGGAACACAGACCGTTATAATGAGCCGTCTCGAAAGGAAACTCAATGGTTTCCTTCAATCTAATAAAGCTCGAATATCAGTCGCTTCCAAGTTATTACAGAAATATGTTTTTCTTCAAGTCTTATTTGTCTAGTGTAAACTTTGACTAGTTAGTTCCTCCTGCACCCTAATTGCGTAACACATTATTACTATCAATTTGAATCATTTTGAAGCATATTGCTAATCCATTGCTCCGTATGTTGGAAAAATGTGTCTGCTCAACAACGTAAATGACGCAATGAATGTTGTTGAACTGTCAAAATGAAACCCATTGCTACTCATAGTGTGTTACGCAATTGGACCCATTTTTGCAAACAAGAACCAACCCACAGCAGGTTGGCTGTGGGTTGGTTCTTGTTTGCATAAATGGGTCCAATTAGCCTGCTGATGAAATAAGAGCGGCAATTCTCGTAATTTTATGAACATTCGCAGTCTGACCTCAGTTTCAATCTTTCAAGAATACCTCTAATTTCCCTACATTTTTGACAAGTTTTTGACATTGATCGTCGCTGAGATGATATTGCGACTATACAACGTGTAACGTTAAATGTGCAAGACTTCAGACACCCCAACTGATTTTTAATTCAATTGACCTATTTCAGAAAGAAAATAAGTCATTAAAAAAAATGTAAACGTTTTATGTGCTGTTTTAGTTTTACTGGCCATTCTAATCGTTTCTTGCGTCTGCGATGACGCTTTATCGAGGGAGGAGTCGTCACCGGGCCGCTGCACCGCGCTGACATTGGCTTGCTTGACCTATTAATAAATAGACACGACAACGTTTTTAATGAAGATTTTTTGAAAAATGTGACCTATATTAAAAAGCGGTTCAATTAATTCTACTCGTTATTTGCGCATTTAACGTTACACGTTGTATTTGGAACGTTTTGAATTACGGGAACTGGGCTTCAGAAGTCAATGATAACGCAAATCGCATAAACGCAAATCCTTGATATTTGAAAACTAATTTACCTAGGACATGAACTGACCAAATCACAATTACGTGATCCAAGAATGATGTTTTAAATTCGTTTGGCGCGCCTTGATTAGTGGTTTCTGTAGGCCCCAGTCTCTTAGATCCTCTCTTAACATAATACCTAATTAAAAATCTTAATACAATTTTGGAGGTCAAAACTTGACTAATAAAACCTGATATTGCGAAAGCACACCTTTATTTGCCAAAGATATTACGACAATCAAAAAACCTGAACGGGATTTTTCATCATTGGCATATTATAAAAATAACTAAATAAAAATGCGCACGATTCGATGCAACGCATTCGCGTGGTCGGTGCGAGCGAGACCGCAATACACGCAAGACCAAGTTATGTAGAGCGAGATGGTTATACTGCAGTTGTTGCTACGCACGCGTTATAAATAACCTTATCTATAGCAGTGTAACGGTGTGATTGGGGATATTTTTTTTTTAAGAAAACTTATCATCTGAGGTGATGGCTTCTGAAACGATAATTTTTGTGTTTCATAACAAATTGCGAATGAAATCAAAATCTATACAAATAATAAAGCTGAATAGTTTGTTTGAACGCGCTTAGTTCTGGAACTACGAGTCGGATTTCGAAAATTATTTTTGATTTTATAGCCCGATCCTCGAGGAAGGCTATTCCATCATCACGGTAGGACTCTTATGAGCCGAGAAAAAAGAATTGAAAAAAAAAGTAGCGAAAACGTAGTGATAGCGCGGGCAGGCAATGCGACGGGGTGGATAGGGGGAACATGTTTGACGAAGTCGCAGGTATAATCTAGTATTAAATACGTCACGTCACTGGAAGTTATCAAAATTGCTTTTAGAGCCAGCCGGTCGATTCTGTAAAAATGTCACCGTTAAAACATGCGTGGAGTGAGCTGTCAGTGTCATCCCACTGATGCTAGGGATAGAGTAAGCAAACATTTACAACCATAATCGAGATTTATTTTTTATACTAATTCTATTGATTATTTTATATAATTTCAAAGCTAGTATTTTCGTTATAAAAACCCACGTTTAATGCCACGTAGTCTGCTTTGACAACTAAAATACTAGCATACATGCGTGGAGTGAGCTGTCAGTGTCATCCCACTGATGCTAGGGATTGAGTATGCAAACATTTACAACCATAATCGAGATTTATTTTTTATACTAATTCTATTGATTATTTTATATAATTTCAAAGCTAGTATTTTCGTTATAAAAACCCACGTTTAATGCCACGTAGCCTGCTTTGACAACTAAAATACTAGCATACATGCGTGGAGTGAGCTGTCAGTGTCATCCCACTGATGCTAGGGATTGAGTATGCAAACATTTACAACCATAATCGAGATTTATTTTTTATACTAATTCTATTGATTATTTTATATAATTTCAAAGCTAGTATTTTCGTTATAAAAACCCACGTTTAATGCCACGTAGTCTACTTTGACAACTAAAATACTAGCTTTGAATTTATATAAAATGATCAATAGAATCAGCATAAAAAGATTATTAAAATCTCGATTATGATTGTAAATGTATGCTCGGTGTTCGGTGAGATGACACTGACAGCTCACTCCACGCTCACGTCACCTAAGTTTTCACGGTGAGATGGTTACAGAATCGCACTGCAGAAGGGTCAAAATGCTGTCTCCGTCTCTTTTGTTATACGATAAGATCTAGTTCTTTTTGACTGAATAGACAGCTGTGCTGCTGAGGAGTTTGTTACGCCCCTTCTTCCCAACTAAAGCACCAGGAAGTGGTGAAGGGCGGGCGTTTTGGGGGACTGTCTTATGTAAGTTTGAAGTTCAAAAAGTGACTTTATAATTTGGAGACATTTGACACCCACCAACCTGCACTGGGCCCTCGTGGTGTATTACGGCCCGCTCCCTCTCACAGAGTAGCGCCCTGTTTCCCATTAGTGGGAAAATTATACGCTGATTATGCTTTTGCATGCGTCAGTCAGACCATATAGGAAGACGTATAAACCCATTCTCATTTCTACCTACCCTTTCACCACAAAATATGTTGAAATAGCAACATTTTTTTTCAATAAATTCCATCCAGTTATTTCAATCGGCCTTCGCCACTCGATTCCGGTGACATTTGTGTGTCCAAACCATATAAAAACTTGCCAGACGTGAAATATTTTGGTCGTGTGATTTCTTACTAAGTAGGTTTTTTTTTTGCCCGTGTCAATATATGGCTAGATTTTCATAGTGATCGGTGTTTGTTTTTCCATCACTTTTGGTAGCAATAGGATATGTCTGTTGAATGTCAAATGAAAGACAATTACAAATGTCATTTTGGAGTTTGTGGCTCAGGAAATGGTTCTTATTTGAGTTATCCTTAGGTAGATATGTTCTGAAGAGTTATTTTTAAACATTTTTTTTATTATTGGAAAGCTTTTGGAGATCATCATCTTCACTCTTCTAATGGGTAACACTAACACGATACATTGTTGCTAAGACAGGTTGTCCCGATTTTTTGGGATTCTGACTACCCGTAAAGGCTGGCAAAGATGTACGTATGACAGCCGGGACCAACGGTCAGCCATTCCCAATCCGTGTGTACAGACGCCAGCACATCAAGCTACTCGAAACTGTCAAATTCAACGACGAACATGTCGAAAATGTCAAAAACGGAACCTCACGCTCAATCGTAGCGCTTGTAAACACTACACAAACGAGTCGTTGGAAAGTTTTTGTTTTGCATGTTACGTCACATCAAAATGCGTGCAATTGTGGCAGTAGGGCTCCATACCGTTTTGTATTTACATAATACGTTTGTTGTTAGACTATACCGTTTTAAGAGCTATTGGTTTTGTGAAATAGTGTGGTTCCGGGGCCCAGGTAGTTAGTGGCTTTACCGAATATGGTGCGTTTCCACAGAAGCGGAGCTGCGCGGAGCGGAGCGGAGACGTGTAGGAATCGTCCAAACACAGACGAGACGAGTGACGCGATGAGCATTTCAACCATTGTGATTAGTCGATTCCTGCACGTCTCTGCTCCGCTTCTGTGGAAACGCACCCTGACACTCTAGTAATAGAAGTTTCCAATCTATACTCTTTTGTTTGTTTAGGGGGGCTTGTGGCTAAGTAATAATACTTTTAATAATAATTATTATTTTTAGTAATAACAGCCGCACGGGTCGATCGATCAGGTTAAGCTACGCTTGCCGCGGTTGGTCCGTGGATGGGTGACCATCTTCACATATCAAGAGCCCTCCGTGCCTCGGAAAGCACGTTAAGCCGTTGGTCCCGGTTGTCATTTGTGGATCTTTGACAGTCGTTACGGGTCGTCAGTAGCTTGACATCCAGTCTTACCAAGGGGTATAGTATTACCCAGTCACTGGGTTGTGGAGGTCACATAGGCAGTCGCTCTATATAAAGTATTGGTATTCAGCTGCAGGGTAATGGCGTAACACACTATCAGTAGCAATGGGTTTCAATTTGACAGTTCAACAACATTCATTGCGTTATTTACGTGGTTGAGCAGACACATTATTCGAAAATATGGAGCAATGGATTAGCAATATGCTTCAAAGTGGTTCAAATTGAGAGTAATAGTGTTTTACGCAATTAGAGTGCTGAACTTACAATAATAATCTAAAATCGCCTACCCGCACTAAGCAAGCGTGGTGATTAATGTTCTTTGCTTCTATGATAAAAGAGGCTTTCGCCTAGTGAAACAATCATTACAGAGGCCATCTAATCTTCAACTCTAAAAACGGTGAAGGAAAACATTTTGAGGAAACCAGCATGTCACAGAGCCAAAAATTTTAAGACATGTGACATCTACCAACCCACACTCGGCTTGCTTGGTACCACTCCCTCTCACAGAGAGGAGACCTGTGTCCCAGCAGTGGGAAAATTAGAGGCAATATACTAGCGGAACCGTGATAAAATGATAAATGTTTTTACTTCTGTAACTAGGTTTGTATGTACAGACGCCAGCACATCAAGCTACCCGAAACTGTCAGATTTTCCCAATCAACTTTGAGCCTTATACTTTAGCGATAAAGTTGAAAATCTATTAAAGAAATCTGACAGATTGTAGTAGCTTGATGTGCTGGCGTCTGTACAAACACTTTAACACGTCAATCATATTTAAAAAAAAAAACTAGATGAGATCGGCCGGCGTTTCGTATCAGGGCCCAATTTCACTATGATCACTTAACGATTCTTTACTTCGAAACCACGTCAATTCCTTAGTTAATCACGCCATTGCTATTATTAACGTATTCTCTATGTCACAATGGCGTGGTTTGAACTCTCAAAATACATGTTGCCCGTACGGTTGACATCTCGATTCCTTGTCGTTGACACGACACGATATTGACGACGTGGTTTGGAAGATTTCGCGGGGAATAATACAGAATTGGGGCCAAGACGTGCAGAGGTTATGTAAGTAATTATCACAACCGCTCAATCTTCTGAATTAAAGAATCATAAAACCATTCAGACGCAGTTTGAACCAATAAGACAAAATTTATTAAAATATTTACCATTGTTCCGTGAACAATGCTGTCTGCACGCCGATATAATAAACAAGGTATCGTCATGTTGAAACACTGTGTGGTGGAAGCTCTGATATTTGCGGGTTGTCTGGAATGTCGGAGAACAAATTTGCTTTGGTTCTGCGTCAGTGACGGACAGCCTTTTTCCTAAGGAGAAATCAATCACACATACAATCTGTCAAATTTCTTTATTAGATTTTCATCTTTATCTTTAACAGTTTTGGGTAGCTTGATGTGCTGGCGTCTGCACGATCTTTACACATGCTCCTTTTGATTCGTTTATGTTCATACATTCGTTGGCCTACTCTCTAAGTCCGTCGACGAAGATACGGCCCATCCGAAGATAGTTGATCCGTCAAAATAAATGTCAAATAAAAATTTTCGGACGGGCACATGTAGGTACACATCGGAAGTAGGGACAATTGTCAAATCGTTTTGTCATTCATTCTTAGTTTGGGCCCCGAAATATTAATATTTTCGAAGGTGATACGGAGTAGGAAATGCCCATTAATCCTGCCGAAACTACGGATTTAGTGCTCCTCAAGGTGTAAAAGTAGAAGGAGAACAAGAAGTTCATACGCGCATTTGAAAGTTTTACGCTCCTCACCTTTTCGAAAGACGTCATCGATTAGATTTGTTTGTTCTTCTAGACGTAAAGACAAAATTGACTGGTGAAGCTTTTTGGAAACGAACTGCAAATATCTGTTCTGATGTTCATCCTTAGTTTTAGTCCATCACTATTAATAAATACAAAACTCCTTGTTGTCATTAGTAATAACCTGTTTATTTAGTTTCCTTCGATGTCACTTCTTGCGGTAGCGTCGGGGGTCGGTTTGCCTCCTTCCCTCAAATATGGCGAGGGGGTAGTGGCTGATCTTTGCGTTATGCTCGTGAACGGGTGCAGTTTGTGGTGACTGGTCGTCTTGCTGACCATGGTTTTATTGTTGTTATTAGTAATAAATTGTTTATTTATTTTACTTCGATGGTCCTAGTTTATCATTTGTCTTCAGGTGACAGCTATTTAAACAGAACCCAGCATTGCATAAATATGTAAGCGGCCACGCCCTTTACTCCTGGAGGCTTTTATTTAATTTTTATTTATTATTTTTCTTGACTACGTATAGTTTTTTATTGTATTTGTTGGTATATTGGCGTAGCTAGCTGACATATGGCAAATAATTTAATTTAGTGTTCTGTGTCTTGTAATGTTAATTACTTTGCATACCTTGTATTGTATTCAATGAAATATTTTCTAACTGAAAAGACAGCTGTGCTGCTGAGGAGTTTGTTGCGTCACTCCTTCTTCCCAGCGAAAGCGCTAAGAAGTGGTGAAGGGCGGGCGTTTTGGGGGACTGTCTTTTGTAATTTTGACGTTCGAAAAGTGCTGATTCTCGGCCTAGTTTGAATAAATGACTTTTGATTTTGATCTTGTATAAGATTTAGTCTGTGGTAGTACCACTGACAATGACATTCCAGAGTTCAGAATTGCTGCTCCGATGTCGGTGAAACAACAGGCATTATATTTAGACTTCGGGACTTTGTCCCTGTTGTGTGTCTTAACTAGAGTAGAAAAAAAAAACATTTCCTTTCTTTTCCTTAGTCTTTGAGTTTCGTCCCTAAAGTCAGTAATGCATCAGCTGACTGAAAATGTTCTCTTGTTTGAAGGTCCTCAAAAATGCCTGTAACTCGTATCCATTAGGTAAGCGGGCTCTTCGAAAATCAGTAAACTCATGAAGAAGCTGACCTTATGTTGGAACCAGTCAAAACTCATCAGAAATCCGACACCTGTATATATAGAATAATAAATTCAAATAGATAGTTAAAATCTCAAACGGCGCACCCACGGGTCAAGGTCTTCTGTCGCCGTCCACCTATATACCTAACTTATACATATAATTATATGTCAGTTGATAAGCGCAGACCGGTTCGTACGGTCATTTTCGTGTTTCGTATCCTTTCCCACGACAAAATCCCTGTTTTTGCAGGATCCCGTTTAGTGTGGTGTTTAAATATACATCTTCACACAGACATCCTGTTTTCCGGATACTGCAAACAGGATGCTGGTGTGAATATGTATATTTAAACACGTACACCACTAAACGGGATCCTGCAAAAAACTGTACCCGCAAAAAACGGGAGCTTGGCGTGGGACAAGGCCCTTAGTCTGTTGCTAGAGCAGACATTTTGGAAGAATGGTCGATTGGTTTCATAATCTTCCTACTGCCTGGACACAGGCCACCTCTCTGTGAGAAGCACTGGGCCATAATCAACCACACGAGTCACTGCGTGTTTGTGGATGTCTAATATTGGTTCTAAGACATGCCAGTTTCCTCACGATGTTTTCCTGCACCGTTTTGAGTGTAGTGGTGATTATATTAAATACTAAATAAACTGCCTGGGTTCAAACTCACGACCTACAACTCGTCAGTCGAGGCTGATACCACTGGACAACCACTGCTCTCAAAACCTCGATTGGTTGAGTTGATTGTTAATATAAATTTGCAGAAGGAAAGGAAGGCGAAAGAAAAGATGCATGGATTGCGTGAGGAATAATATGAAAGAGAAGAGAGTGAAAGACATCGTGATGGTTGACAGGGGAGAATGGAAGAAGCAAACGTGTTATGCCAACGCCAAGTAACATGGGACAATGGCAGGAAGGTGGTATCAGTTGATAAGCGTAGACCTGCCGCGCGATTCTTTAACCATCTCACCGTGAAAGCTTGGGTGAAGTGAGCGTGGAGTGAGCTGTCTTTCGCTAGGGATCAACACTATTAAGTGCTCACTTCACTTATGATTTCACGTTGAGATTTGCTCGTATTTCGTATCCGTTTGTTGCTAGACCAGAATTTTTGGAGAATCAGTTGTAGATTTCGGTAGACTTGTAAGGCAGATAAGTCTCAAAAACAGTCTATTCAAGAGGCATCGCGTTACCCAGTAATTGGGTTATGAAGGGATAAAATGTTTTTTCTCGCAATGCATGAATTTTGTCCCCAAACTATTCATATCCCAACTCCAGTTTGAGGTATAAACAGCGAGACAGACGTTCCCATTTCTATAAATACTAGGAAAAACATTCTTAAACTAAATTTAATGAGTTTTAGTGATCGGCAAAACAAAGTTGTTTGTTTTTAATCTTCTATGTCTGGTCTAAGGATAAATTGGTTGTGGTTGGAGTGTTTGTAATTGAGGAGGTTCTTTTCAGAACTTGACTATTCCACTTTTGATGAAACTGATTTTTTATTTATTTCTTGTTTGGTAACATTGAAATGTATACTCTGCGAAAATAAAATTGGGCGAAAACTTGATAATTACACCAGAAAAAAAAGATTAAAAGGCATGATTTCATCAAAAATTGATTATTCCACGTCAAAAAGCTGTAAGAATTAAAAAAAAAAATAATCATTTATGATCATTTTCTTTTTTGTTTTATTTATTTAAAGAAGAAGATGAACCTCAGATTATTTCAATTCAAAAATGAGATTTCTGATACCTAATTAGTTTCAACAAAACAAGATTAATCCACAGTGGTTTGAATCAAGACATGATTATTGCAACCAGCCGCGTCAAAACTTGATTATTCCATTTCAAATCTTAGATTTATTCAAAATATACTATTGCTAAATTTTTCAATCCTGTACAAAGCAATGACTATTGTTGTCGTCTACAATAATGCATCAAAATTTTGGGTTAAAAACATAGCTGCATACCTACAAAACTATTTTCTCAGATTGTGAACAATCACAAAAAGTGGAATAGTCAAGTTTTGAAAAGAACCTCCTCAATTATATTAAAACGTATCGCAATAGTCATAGTACAGCTCGTATCAAATGGGCTCGTCTCGAGTAGCACTACCACGTCAACCATATTTGCAGCTGCAACAATATTGTCTTGTTCCGGTATCAACAGTGGAAATATGAGGAATATCAACTATTCTTCAGTTTGAAAAGGTTATTTATTTCTTTATTTATTCCTTTATTTCAGGCAGCTAGAGCCCATAGAAAAAATAATACATACCTACTACTACAAACATAAGAATACTTATAAAAGTATTCTTATGTTTGTAGTAGTATTGTATTTTTTTCTTTGGGGTCTAGTTTTTTAGGGTATAGTTTTATCACAAATACAATACTATAATAATATAAAACTAAAAAGTACTATAAATACATACAACATAACAAACTTATACTACTGCACACGAAGTGTCGGCGTCGTGTTTCGCTGACTGGTGTCATGTAGCCGACCACGAAACCGGCGATACACAACACCCTTCGGCCAGAACTCTTCCTTGAGGAACTTCTCGAGATGATGTGTCGGAACACGCACCACGAACGACTTGAAGTTCGTGTTTTGACGCGGCTCTAACTACCCGACCCTCAAAGTTCAGTTGGTCTCCATGCAGGTACTTCACGATCTCATCAACCTTCGTGGAGTGGTGCGGTCTGGACACGTGCTTTTCAAACCACAAGGTTCCAATACTTAAAACTAGCTTCTAACCGCGACTTTGCCCGCGTGGTAGTCAACTATATCATTTAACATACCATAAGGTAATATCGCGAACACTCCCGCCTGACCGTCACTAAATTCATTTTTGCTTGCACTCAAAAAATAGAAGCACTGTTGCCCCGCGCCAAGGTGAAATAGTTCGTCCGTAAAATTCACAAAAGGATTACACGTGATGCGAAGCTAAGCTGCGCAGTGCAGGTTGCAAGTAATTGCGTTATCGCTTTCGTAATATGCGAAAACTTTAAAGGGCCCATGGTGCTGCCGCCGGATTTAAGCGAAAAAAAAAAAATTAAGTGACCAGGCGGAAAAGGCAAAGGTGCATCATCTACCGAGCTTGTAAGGATATCATCGTCTGCTCAAACTCGAACGTAATTCGGTCTAAAGAGACTAGAGAAATCGATCCTGGGATCCCGGGATTGTATTCTCTAAAAGAGACACACAGTCTGCACTGCAAAGCCTTGTGAATTTTACAAAATATAGTGTCTGTAGAATTGATTTTTCGACAGTTTACGATCGTTGATGAACAGCAAATTCCTTATAACCAGATAAGAATTTTAACTTGTCAAATACAACAATTCAATTTGGCATTTTATTGAGTTGCATCGACCTGGTCGTGCCGTCTGGCATTCTGCCAAACTCTGCGCTGTCGAGCAAAAAAATAATGTCAAGCGTAAGCCGGATTTGTCGTACCGGGTCTTGCTAAACCCATCATCATCTGTCTAGCCTTTTCCCAACTATGTTGGGGTCGCCTTCCAGTCTAACCGGATGCAGCTGAATACCAGTATTTTACGTGGAGCGACTGCCTATCTGACCTCCACAACACAGTTACTGGGTAATAGGTTCCCCGTTGGTAAGACTGGTTGTTTGACTTTCGGGCTACTGACGATCGACTGTCAAAGATCCACGAATGACAGCCGGGACCAACGGCTTAACGTGCTTTCCGAGGCACGGAGGGGTCTTGGTATGTGAAGATGGTCATCCATCCACGGACCAACCGCGGCAAGCGTAGCTTAACCTGATCGATCGACCCGTGCGGCTGTTACTACTTAGCTACAAGTCCCTCTCTCTCCCTTTTAAAAATTACGTTTTGGAAATGTGTTTGATATACTCTGTTGGTTTGCTTCATTGTCAATCGCTGTTTTATCATCTTTTTCTTCCCTATGTAGTCACTTATCACACTATGTCTTTTATGGTCAAAAGTATTAGAAAACAATAAATAGTTGAAGTCATATTGCAATTTAATTACTTTTGTCATACTAATGTCATTTGTTACCGCTAAATTACTTTGATACGGCAGTTCTACAAAACGATTTGGTCGACGTCATGCTGGGGATTTCCTAAGTACCACACAGTAGATAAACAGCGTGTAACGGAAGGGGGGTATCAACCCTGAAGGAGGTGAATGTGCTCATGAAACTCAACAACTTTCTCCAAAGAACATAGGTCGAAATATGAAAAAAAAATTTGGCCCTCCCTTACAAAACTGACTACCAGCTGATTGATTTACTATGGGAGGGCCAAATTATTTTTTCATATTTCGACCTATGTTCTTTGGGGCAAGTTGTTGAGTTTCATGAGCACATTCACCTCCTTCAGGGTTGATACCCCCCTTCCGTTACACGCTGTATTGTCCCGATGTGGGGCTGAACCTCTCAGTGCAAGTCACTTCTCAACGATACTGAACTGGTATTGATCAACCACCACATTTTCTGGTCACTGCGTGTTGGATACCATACATTTCCGGTTTCTTTCGATCTTTTCTATGTCATCAGCCGTGCGGCTATCGTGTTACCCAGTAACTGAGTTGTGGAGGTCTCTTTTCATCTACAGAAGGCACGAGCACTGATCACCACGCTTGCTCAAGACGAGTTGACGATTTCAGGCTATATACTGGATGTTTTTTTCAGGCTCCAAATTTTTATAGGCTGTTCTACTCATGAATATGAACAACTTTCACTATGGGACCAACTCTGAAATCACGAAAACAAAATCAGCTGTTTAATACAAAAGTTCCTACCTACTTGATCAAAATGTATGAAACAGCTGATTTTTTTTTTCGTGATCTCCGAGTTGGTACCACAGTGAAAGTTGTTCATATTTATGGGTGGAACATCCTGTCAAAATTTGGAGACTGTAAAAAAAAAGCATACTGTATTACCTAACCTTTTTTCCTTCACCGATTGCAGTACTGTCCAAGATAAAATCAAAAATTACAGACACAAGCACATTAAGCCACCCGAAACTGTAAAAATTTTCCAATCAACTTTGAACTTTATGCTTTAGTAATAACTTAAATTGTAGTAGCTTGATGTGCTGTCGTCTATACAACATCATCTCAACATCATCTGCCGAGCCTTTTCCCAACTATGTTGGGGTCGGCATCCAGTCTAACCGGATGCAGCTGAAGTACATATGAAATCAAAAAGTCCCATTGGTACTTGCCCGAATTTGAACCCAACAACCTCGTGCATTAGGAGGGCCCGTGGCTAAATAATAACAGGCGCACAGGTCGATCGATCAGGTTAAGCTACGCTTGCCGCGGTTGGTCTCTCGATGGATGACCATCTTTACATACCGAGACCCCTCCGTGCCTCGGAAAGCACGTTAAGCCGTTGGTCCCGGCTGTCATTCGTAGATCTTTGACAGTCGTTACGTGTAGTCAGAAGCCCGAAAGTCTGACAACCAGTCTTACCTAGGGGTATCGTATTACCCAGTAACAGGTTTGTGGAGATCAGATAGGCAGTCGCTCCACGTAAAATACTGGTATTCAGCTGCATCCGGTAAGACTGGAAGCCGACCCCAACATAGTTGGGAAAAGACAAGCAGATGATGATGAACCTCGTGCATTAGAGGCGATGCCGCGATGCTTTGCCGGTGGTTTGCCCTTGGGCTATCATGACATATACCCCCTCTTATAGTTTAGAAATTATTTCACTACCGGAATAAAACGTATGCAATGTCGTAACTAAAGTCATGGTCTACCCGTGTGCCAAATTCCATCGAAAACCGTTCAGGCGTAAAAAGGTTACAGATAGACAGACATAGTTACGGAATACTTAGATAATATCTGCATGAACTATGCAACAAATATGTCCGAGTTTACTTCGCCTTAGGCGTGCCTCGGCCTTTTTATTGAGTAACGTTTATAACCGTTACTGCCGGTCGATTCTGTAAAATCTCACCGTCAAATCATAAGTGAAGTGAGCTTGAAGTGAGCAGTGTCAATAGTGTTAATCCCTAATAACAGCTCACTCTACGCTCACTTCACCCAAGTTTTCACGGTGATATGGTAACAGAATCGCACGTCTGTAATAGCTTTTTAATATGACTCTTTTTTTAATATGAATCTTCTGGGCACGCTCGCTCCATCAAAGACCTAATCCATCGCTTTCCATCAGGCGTGATCTGGGTCAAAAGGAGATCTATTCTGCTATAAAAAAAATCCATGTAATAAGTGTCGCCCCCCTATGATCACACACTAGGCACAACACCAAACACTCTATCTGTGGCCTTATTCTCTATGACAGAATTAACGAAATGGCGCGAAATGAACGCGATATTGGCGGGCTTAGCTAAGGAATTGACGTGGTTTCGATTTCGAGTAAGGAATCGTTAAGTAATAATAATGAATTTGAGACCAGCCGTGCGATTCTGTAACCATCTCACCGTGAAAACTTGGGTGAAGTGAGCGTGGAGTGAGCTGTCATTCGCTAGGGATTAACACTATTAAGTGCTCACTTCACTTATGATTTCACGGTGAGATTTTTACAGAATCGACCGGCTGTCGTGCGATTCTGTAACCATCTCACCATGAAAACTTGGGTGAAGTGAGCGTGGAGTGAGCTGTCATTAGGGATTAACACTATTGACACTGCTCACTTCAAGCTCACTTCACTTATGATTTCACGGTGAGATTTTTACAGAATCGACCGGCTGTCGTGCGATTTTGTAACCATCTCACCATGAAAACTTGGGTGAAGTGAGCGTGGAGTGAGCTGTCATTAGGGATTAACACTATTGACATGCTCACTTCACTTATGATTTCACGGTGACATTTTCCAGAATCGACCGGCTGTTCTATTACACATTCTAAACAAGGTACTCTCAGGTTTGCTGCTAAAAATAACGCTGTATGTTTACCTAACGGTCCAAATGAAGTAACATTGATAATCACACTGGCGCTTCACTAGTTAAACAAAAATAAATTCGCCTCCGTCTATTGCGATGTTCATTTTCTGCAGACTACAATAACAACACGAGTGCCACGGCGACATGTTAAGAGCGTTAACGCCAAATCCGCGGCACCAAGTTTAGGTAATTGCAGTGCTCTTTGCACTCACACAGATGCGCGCGTGTCTGTGTGCGTAGAGTTGGTGTGCTCTCTGTCATTATAGTCAAACTAACCCATGTTGATCCGTTGAGTTATGTATAATGATACTTATTTAACCGTTAGTTGATTTTTATTTACTATTCTTATTTTTATTACAACCTTGTGAAATAAATAGGCAGTTTTGGATACTTTATAAAGTATATATATACTAATCAGGGGTGAAAAGTTAGAAATGTAGTACAAATGTAAAGTCCTACAACGATTAATACTATATTAGGTCATCCCACTTCCAGTGTCATATTTTTTTATTATTATTATTTTACAAAAACTGACTACTATACTATATAACCTTGTGACACTAATCAATAATCTCCACCACTATTAATCACTCGCTCCCAGACTGCTGGCAAATCTTGAATACCATTTAAAGTACCACTTTCATTTAATTCATCAATAATGCTCTTTAGTTTAATATCTAACTCCTTTTTGCTATTGTATCGAGTACCCGACAATTTCCTCTTCACATGGCCAAAACAATTGAAATCACAAGGATTCATATCCGGGGAATATGGCGGCTGAATAATTTCAATCCATCCTTTTCTTCAATTAAATTCTGAACTATTTTTGATTTGTGCGGTCTGGCGTTATCATGTAAAATTATAGGACTCGTTATATGATGTTCGTCTGCCCAAATAGAAATATTTTCTTCTAAAAATGACTTATATCGCTCTCCAGTCATAGTTGTATTTTCATCATAAGTTCTCCAAAAAGCAATGCCTCTGACATCCATAGGTACTATTAGTAGTATTTTTCGTTCATGTAGCTCTGCACGTGGTAAATGTTCAGCTGAAGTGCCCGGTTCCACCCAACATCGTGACTGATGTCTTTGACGAGGAGTATAAAATTCGACCCAAGTTTCATCAAGGCATATGAATCTATTAAGTATATTTTTCTTACGGCGATACCACGATAAATGGCTACGCGCAGTTTCATAACGAAACTCCTTCTGATCCGTGTTCAGAGTGTGGGGCACCCACACTGCACTTTTATTGACCAGACATAAATCCTCCGTGAGTACTCTATGTATAGTGGAATGAAGCCGTTTCTAATGCTTGCGAGTTTTCCTGAATTTTCAGTGTTATTTCACTGAGTTTTTCTTTTTGTTGAGTCTGAAAATAACATGTAGGTATAACATAGTGACACAAACCGTAAGCATCGTGTCCGGCGGTCGATTGTCGGGTTGAGACACAACAATGTTTTATTTGTGCTAAAATATGTACATAATGACCAAGTAATTCTTACAAGATTCCCTGCGTCAGGATCTTGAGATGAAGCCGTTTCTAATGCTTGCGAGTTTTCCTGAATTTTCAGCGTTATTTCACTGAGTTTTTCTTTTTGTTGAGTTTGAAAATAACATGTTGGTCGGTTTGTGTCGGTTAGTGACACAAACCGTAAGCATCGTGTCCGGCGGCCGATTGTCGGCTTGAGACACAACAATGTTTTATTTGTGCTAAAATATGTTTACAAATGTCCAAGTCATTCTTACAAGATTTCCTGCGTCAGGATCTTGAGTTGGAACCGTTTCTAACGCCTGCAAGTTTTCCTGAATTTCCAGTGACTTTTTCTTTTTGTTGAGTCTGAAAATAATATGCAGAGTATAATATGAAGTGACACCAACCATAAGAAGCACCACGACAGGCGATCGATTGTCGGCTTGAGATAAATAAATAACGAAGAAATGTCTTATTTAGTTTTGGTTTAATAGGTGCTAATTCAAAATAAAGTAAACACGTGTCTGTTTAGATATAAAATCTCAAAAATTGCCATAAAATATGAAGAAGTAAAAAAAAATAAAACTTACAACAGCATTTTGAAATATTTGAACTTCTCTTTTCTGCCTATAACAACGAATCGGATATTAATTTTATGTTATTACTACTGTGTTTCATAAAAATACCTAGACAAAAAGTAATTTAAAAAAATTATATTGACTTCAGAAAGTAGTAGGTAAGTATAATATTGTTTCTTATGGTTTACTAATTACACCTAATATAGATATTTTTTTTATAAGTAGAGAACCCACCTCGTTTCAGTGGTATATTCTCAACTATCCAAAACTGACAACCCCAGAATGGTCAATTCAGTTTATGAGATTATAAGACAGTATAAACGCAAATTATTACGAATTCTATCCCCGTGTAAGAAAAATATGAATTGGCTATAACCTGTTACATAGTTAAAAAGTGGCTCCTCGGTAACTTACCTTTTAGCTTCATTAGCCTTGGCTAAATTTTCATATTTTTTTCTTTTTATTCCCGTATAGCGCCCAAATAGCGCCATAGAATTCTTTTGTTAGCCATATCTAAATAAAAGTAAAATCGAAACATACATAAAGAAGTCTAATTTAATCTTCTTAAGTTAATTGAATACCATTACATTAAAATATGTACTCACCAAAGTTCTGTAATATAATAAAAAGTATCAATATGTCCCAGTCGCGCTAAAAACTCGCGAAAGTACGATAATATTTTACGCGACACGCAGCGATGGGAGCGACACACGTCCTGTCTCTGAAAGGCCTCAGCCGGCAATGAGCGGTGGCGTGAATCCGCGCCGATTATATAGCAATACTAAATAATTCATAGTAAAATAAACATATAAGTTATTAAAAAAATATTTGAACCATGTTTTAGAACATAAATGTCTTAATTTACTAGGTCTAAAAAAAAATATAAATATTTCAGATTTCATCCTAAACTAACACGTTTAATATCTCGAAAAGTGGCTACAATTGACACTTTTGAATATACTTTTCTTGAATGAAAACTTACAGTAATCGTGTTTTTTTTTCAGCCATGCACTAAAGAATGTTCTTATTTTTTATAAAGTAATGTTGTAATAAGTTTGTCATATATGGTTTTACTAATATCTAGCATCTGCTTAGACCGTCGATCGCTAGTTTTAAAAAAGGCTTGCATAAAAACGGTTCTGATGAGAAAACTAAACAAAAAATTGAAAATGTTTTTCAGCCATGCACTAGATTATAAAATTCCCAATAATATGACGTCAATATCTCATCTATAAATTAAACACATTATGGTTTTATTGTCCGTCGGAAATCATCAATTTTGACTCCAGCATGGCTCTAACGCATGAACCCTCTTAAAACATCGAGGATTTCTGTGCTATATCTTAGTTAAATATTAATATGTCATACACAGAATAAGTGCTCTAAATTATGATGGAAAACGCATCAACATTCATTGCGTAGTTTAGAAAATTTCAGCGATCACACAACAGACACGAAATTCCACTTTGTTTTAAATTTATACTATGTATATAGACGAAGATGGATAATACATAAACCAGAATTACGTAGGTCTTATTGTGCCGTTTTGTTAACCTTGGCATAATAGGCGAGCGGACCCCTGCAGCGAGTGAGCGAGACGACAATATGTCCTCTTAAGTTAGAAAGAGATAACGGTACCGGCGCGCGCGGCGTGCTCGCCACGCGGCCAAGTTAGGTTATGCTTTGCTAGGTTATGTCATGTGCTTTTAAATGCAGAACACTCGAATTTTAAAAGTGTGTTACGTGTAAATGTTACGTGTAAATTTTTTAATATATTTCGAAGTAGCTCGATATCTCTACGCTTGCAACACTTTCCGAGGACATCTTTATTTATAACCTTATTTCGACACGTGATTCTATTTTTTGTTTATGGTGTTATAGGACAACGCCATTTGGCGGGTTATAGTGATCCGAACACGTTGTTCGCCAGTCGTTTCTCATTGTAATATCGTTGTTTTAGTGTTTATGCAGGAGTTGATTGTTGTTTTTTTTTAGTGTTAGGTCGTTTTGTGTTTGACCTTAAGTTTGAGTGATGTTTTAAGTGGTTGTTTAAAAGTGTGTATGGATGGATGTTTGGATGACAGGTGTCCGGAGAGGGGTAAGCACGATGCTTAATTGTTTCTTGTATTATATTTTTACTTAGTGTAGACTCATTGCTTAGTCTTAAGTACTACGTATATTGCATTGTCATTGATACTTAATTATTATGTTTTGGCCTCTTTAACTGACTGCGTGTCCGCAGAGACAAGATTATGTTTTTAATTTATTTTACATAGATAGCTAGAATATCCTTTATAGTCTTTATAATAGTATACACCATACAAATTACAGACATACATGTAGAAATTTTACAAGCGACACAATTGGCCGTCTTATCGCTAAAGGCGATCTTTGCAAGACAACCTTTACAATGATAAATTTCTTTATTGCCATAAAAACAGGTTACAGAAAAAAATGAGACCCTGACTCCAGACCTAGGCTAGAGTACCTGTATTTCAGGAGCTAGGAACCTTTGTATCGATTAAGGCAGAAGGGGAGATAATACTGAAGGTAGTCTGTGGTGTACCATTCACAATACCTAAGACATATTATACTTATCTACTATATAAAAGTTTACTGGTTTGGTTTTACTCGAAGGAACAAATTGTTACATTTCCAGTACAAAACCTAAAATTATACGATTTACGAAATGCCTACTAGGCATTTCGTAAATCGTATAATTTTAGGTTAAAAGATCGTTACCCAAAGTTACCTTCGTCAAAGTACAGCTGTGTTGCATTGGGGTGAAAAAAAAAAAATACCTGGTCCTCGTTACCTATTGAAAATATTCTAAAGGCAACGCGCAATGCGCATTGGTGAGTCTTGGAAGAAAAGAGTCAAAAAATATGTTTCAGCCGGTCGATTCTGTAAAAATCTCACCGTGAAATCATAAGTGAAGCGAATGACAGCTCATTTCCCGCTCACTTCACCTAAGTTCTCACGGTGAGATTTTTACAGAATAGCACTGCTGGAGCTGAATTAGCGCTATTGTGAAAAACAATTTAGTTATTTAATTACTTAATACTAACGTTGACTGAAACTTGAAACTATGAATAATATACCAGTGACAAGTGAGGAGCGTCGGAACGAAAACCGATATATCGAATTTACCATATTTTTCACAAATTAAAAAAAAGCTTGTATGTTTTTTAATGTTACAAAAGTGGAAAATCATAGCATGTCAATTTGCAGTTAAAGTGACATCGATTGATGTGTGAAACTTGACGGAGGGTAGATACTTAATTTAGGGAGATACTTGGCGGACAAGTATGGATATATCGGTTTTTGACGCGATCATTATGGATATATCGGTTTTTGACGAAACCAAAATGGATATGTCGGTATTGAACTGAATTGAATTTGAACCGACCATTGTTGAATTGTGTAAAACTTAATAAGAATTATCGGTTTTTAATCCAACAACAAGAACATGTTGAATTTAAAAATGTATTTGTCGGGTTTGATTTGACCATAGTATTTTGATATTTTTTGTAAGATGGATGTAACTGTTTTTAATTGATTTCTTTCCTGAAGGGTGTATAATTAAACATTTTGTAACGGAAAAAAAAAAATGTCTTAATTAAGACATATCGGTTTTTGTTCCGACGCTCCTCAAGTGTAATATCTACATTTAACTTTTGTATCTGCCATCGTTACCATTGTAAAAGGTAATTTTTTTGTCGTTAAGTAAAAAAGTTACTTTTTTTTACATTGATTTATCTCCTAAAATGATATTTCAATGTTATAACTATTAACACTCCAGTAGGCGCGCGTTATACCATTGTAGAACGCACTCCTAGAATTTGAGCGCAAATTGAAGGTCACTCACGGACACACTCATAGTATTCCTCTACATTACATTACATATTCCTTGTGCCCCATTTAGTTTCATAATTAAAGCCTTCTTGAACATGATAGCATATTTTTAACTATTCATGAAACTTTCCTTCAAAAATGTTTAAATTAAAAGTGCTCTACATAAGTAGAGCACGCGCGCACTAACGTCTAACGTCCCAAGTTGAGGCGCGCCTACTGGAGTGTTAAACGACTACAAAAATAACATAACATATATACGCTGACTGACTAAAATAATGATATTTACAAGCATATAAAAAAAGAGGGAAGAGAATCATAGGGCATCAAAAAGTTCGTCCGCTTCGCTATCAACAGAAAAAGTGCCCAAAAGATAATAAAATTATAGGTAAAATACCACACATGAGAGAGGCTTTTCAGAAATAGAGTACTTATAAAACATTGGGAACAAATACCCTTAACAATTATTATTTCGCGTGATAATGGCGGCACGAGGGAGGCACGTGGCGAACCTGTGCGGTCCGCTGTGTAGTTGCTTTGTCAGTAAGAGGTAATCCCTGGAAGTACTGCTCCGATTACAAACATTCTTACTTTGATAGAAAGCTACACTATTGTTGTTCAGTGCCACGCAGACTGTCGCGGTCTGAAGATAGTGTTTACTATAATAATATTAAGTACTAGCTTTGCGTCCGCGTGTTTTTTGTTTCAACATAAAATATATCCTTTGACACTCTGTAAATACACACAACCAAAAACAACTTATTATACATACATAAATAAATTCACGCCTTCTTCCCATGGGGTCGGGAGAAACTACATACTATTGACTTGTTTATCGCGATCATTTGTTTTTAGCTGGATGAAAGGGACGCAGGAGTAAACAATACAATATGCAAAAACAAAACTCCAAAAGTGATACGCTAAGGATTTTTTCAAAGCCGTAACTAAGGACCAAAATTTTACTGTACATAGTTTATTATTTGATACATACACCACTCGCCAGATCCAGATCAGGTTAACAATTTATGCTTAGGAAGACACGTTGTTAGATCAGTAAACTTTTAATGGGAACTGGAGTGGTCCCGATACAGTACCCTGGGATACTCCTGAATTATTATGCTTAAAAATGTGCGTTTAGTAGTGCATCTTGATAATTTCTTCAGACAGGCTTAGAATACTAACAATAGATATATAGTAAACGGTGATACATATTTAATCAATCAAAAACTATTAAATTAACAGCGAATTTGAGCAACCACCATCCATCCAATTTCACAGTTAACATAAAAGATTCCTGCAGTTACGGCAACAGAAAGGAGTGTTATAGAGTGTCATAGTGCCTCTTGAGCCATACATAATTAGTATATTGGTATTCAAATTATTGCATTACCACTGACAGACTAATACGTCATTAAAATTACTAGTTTCGCCACTTGTGGCTTGCAAGATAAGTTGTGAAGAAATCTCTTAGAGCAGTTCAGATATGGGTTTGATAAGAGACGTGACATAGTAATTACATTTTGAATAAATGACTACGTAGATTATGAACTAACTCCTATAAGTCACTCTTTAGGAGACTGCGTTGGAATTGCACAATCTATTCTCACCGTTGTCTGCTTAGCATGTCGATGAAAATATAGATAGTCGGCTACGAGTTAGCCACCTTCAGTGGCGTCCATCAGTTCCTGTAACGTACAAACAACAGGACACGCTGGACAAGACATTTAGTGTCCCATTGTTTATGGGACAGCACCATATTTTTTTGCATTACTCGTGTCGTTTTAAAAATAATACCCAGTCAACAAAGTTGTAGCGCCATTGGTCTTCCTCCTATAAGTATTCTCAAAGCGTTTCCCTAATGCATTAAGGAGTCGAATGCCTTGTTAAAATCCATGTCTCCCGATAGCAGTAACCTGAGAGTATTCAGGTCTCGTGAATAGGTTTCTTATAGGCAAGCGTGAATCATCGTCGACATCATCATTGTTATAGATTCGCCTCTTAAACTCATATACATTTCTAAATTCTTTAGATTTGTTGCTGCATCGCGGAGACATTTAACATCAGTATTTATTGGCCAACCTGCGTTTCATCATCCGTGATATTTCAAACTAGCTAGTCGAAACGAAAGTGCCATATAATTAACGCCCTGTTATTTTCGACACTGCCAAGCCAATTAAGTAGCTCGTGGCAGCACAGTAATAACAGCCGCACGGGTCGATCGATAAACTTAAGCTAAGCTTGCCGCGGTCGGTCCGTGGATGGGTGACCATCTTTACACACCGAGAACCCTCCGTGCCTCGAAAAGCGCGTTAAACCGTCGGCCCTGGCTGTCATTATGTCAGTAGGGAATCGTGTTACCCGGTAACTGGGTTTTTGAGGTCAGATAGGCAGTCACTCCATGTAAAATACTGGTATAGAACTGCATCTGGTTATACTGGAAGCCGATCCCCCCAATAGTTGAGAAAAGGCTAGGAAGAATGCAAAAAATAGAATACAATCTTAAGTAAATTCAAGATAAAGGATATCAAAATATGTATATTAATCATCTAGGGCCAACTGACCTCAAATGTATATTTAACTTGTAAAGTTGTAACATTAAAATGTCACTAAACTAGTTTTCATTTAAGTAAAACGTTTCCTGATTGAGAAATGTCAGATCTGACTACGTCTTTAACGTTTAGTGATTTGATCTATTTATACGGATATTTTATTATTATCGATATCGGTTGTCATTGTATGGGCGTGTGATGCGGAGGAATGAGAAGACAGGTCGTGAAGAAAATTTTGAGTGTGAATGTAGATGGCTATGAGAGTAGGGGAAGACCAATAAAGCTATGGATGGACTGTGAATGATGATAGTCCTAGAATGGGGATGACTACTGAGATGACTAATAGAGAAGTATGGAAGAAGAAAACATGTTGCGTTGATCCCAAATTAATTGGGATAACAGATGGCCAAGACAACGATTATGATGATTTTATGATGATGGAATATTAGTATAATTTAGCATTCTACTAAAAAATCAAGGTGGAAAAATTGGCAACATTCGGTCTTTTGATCCTAAAAGATGCAAGAATTTGCGCAATTCCATACTCGTTCGTTGTACTACGGATTTGCATTTGACTTTTATGATGAACGCTATTATATTAGACTAGTAAATGTATCCTTAGGTATCCACCAATCCGCACTGCGGCCGCGTGGTGGATTGCGGCCCACTCTCACCGAGAGGAGAGCTGTGTCCCAGCAGTGAGAACATTATAGGTTTTTTTATTATATCAAACTTATTTAATTCGATATAGAAATAGAGGTCGAAACCTTTAAGTCAGCCAATGCGTAAATACAATGTTTAACTCCTTTCTTTGGTACTCGACGAAAAGATCTAACTTGGAACATAAACTACTGTCATTTTAACTGCACCGTTACTGCAAGATTTTTGGAGTTACCGTGCAGTGCAGTATCTTTAAATAAAACCCTATATCACCAGAACATTAAGCAAAAATCAAACCTCAATACAACCATAACTAAATTACTCGTAACGTAACAGATTTAAGTGATAAGTAAACTGTAAGACAAAAAGAATATTACGCAAAACTCGAAAAGGTACATTCCAAACACACTGCCGAAAATCATAAAATTCAAAGTGGCATAGATTGAAAAGCACTGGACATAGTGAAAAGTGAATTCAATACAACTCGAAAAGCACCAAGTGACTAAACCCATACCTCGTAAAAAACTAGATCAAGTGCCAAAAAGTACCAAACTGTTGACTCACCAAGATGATACAGTAGCTGCAGACATAGTGACGGACGCAATGACGGCAGGAGTGGCAGCGAGGCGCAAGTCCAGGCCTCGGAGAAGCTGGGCCAAAGTGGAGCAAGATGGACAGGTATTGTGGAAGAAATAAGGTTTAAGTTTGTATTTTATAGGATAGTTTATAATGACTATGGAACCTATAGTTCACAGGCTTAGAGAGACCCAAGCAAGACACGTATTATGGTCTTATGGGCTCTTGTCAGAAAATATTGATTTGAATTTATTAAATTTTATTTTTGGGCTAGATTTATTTAATTGTGTCGAAGGTGTACTTATTTAACCTTTTCAGCATTATATTTTTCATCAAGCTTCGGATGTGGAAGCTTTCGATCAATCACTATCATCATCACTTCACTTCATCACTTCACTTCATCACTAATAGTATAAAACAAAGTCGCTTCCCTGTCTGTCTGTCCCTATATATGCTTAGATCTTTAAAAATACGCAACAGATTTTGATGCGGTTGTTTAATAGATAGAACGATTCAAGAGGAAGGTTTATATGTATAATACATGCATAATATAGTAGAGAAACACTGATAATTTTAGAGGTTTCTAATGTGATGTCGTAAATAAACACATTTTTTTGCGCTTACATTGCAAACGCTGGCTTAACCCTACGAGATAGATCAAAATAATGTAGTACAGTATTGTACACCTTAAAAAGGTCTACAAAAAAGTCCGCGATGGTATATGTCTATCTCTTAGGGATAACCCACAATAACCATTTTTTATCCTATACTTTTTACGAGAAATAATGGCTCTAAAATTATCAGTGTTTCACCATTGCACCCGTGCGAAGCCGGGGCGGTTCGCTAGTATGGAATATTTCTCTGATGGAATATGTAAGACAGACTTATTCCGCTGTCTGCCATTTATCTTTTCTAAAGATGCTGGTCCAAAACTGCCCGTTAAAGGCATCTGTCCCATTGGTACCAGCACCTTAATTGCGTAACATACTACCACAACATAATCTCAATTTGAATCATTTTGAAGAATATTACTAATCCATTGGTTCATATGTTCGAAAAATGTGTCTGGTCAACAGCGTAAATAACGAAATGAATTTTGTTGAACTGTCAAAATGAAACCCATTGCTACTGATAGTGTGTTACGCAATTATATCGCTGGTTATTTACCAGCCCTTGACGCGGAAATAGTATCTCCATCTTAAGGAACCATCATCCTCAAACCTAAGGACGATGGTCTTTGAAGTGGTTGTAAATTTTACGCGAAACTGCAGATCCGTCATTTCAAACTCGTATGTCTTGACTAAACATCACTTTTTCTTTGTCTCCAGGCATCAGACTTCACGGATATAGGCGATTGGCCGACCCTCGGCGCCGCCGTCTCCGGAGGAGCCAGGTGTCACTCCACGCCACCTCCTCATGATGCTGATCCAGCGCATCATAATGGGACTGCGGTAAGATACTCTCTTGATTGAACTCTTTCACAGTATGCAAATACGAGAATAGAAACTAGAGAACTACAAGAATCTTCTTCTGTCGTATAAGCATATTGTCGTATTGGCATGAACTACGGTATACGAGAAACTAGCTCGTGCTGTCCTGAAAACAATTGCCAACTACAGTGCGGCCGACGAGAGAATGCGTTCTTGACACCTGTCAGTTTTATACAAACAAAGACGGGTTTTGCGAATTTAATCTTTATTAGCCACTAGAATTGTTGCACTGACAGGTGTAATTTGAAGAAGTTCTTTTAATGCACTAACCATGGCCACGAGACCATGCAGTCACCAGTATTTGTACATCTTGACCCTGACTTACAGTTGGCCGAAAAAATCAAAAACAAAACACAACCAAGTGAAATGAATTCTATTACCGATTCAACCCGCAATATCGAATAACATGCCAAAGTAATCAGACTGCCAGATGAGAGGCTGGCTTCATTGTTTATGTAACATTTTGAAATCGGCATGGAGATGACCTTGGGAAGGTTGGACGATTGCGCACGACCACAAGTGTGCGCTCAGTGATATGTTTGTTTGAATTTTAGATGCAGTTTTTTTTTTAAATAAAATGTGTTTAAGTTTATACGTACACTTTTAAACGTTAATAATATTTTAAACACTATGTGAGTTCAGTGTTTGCTATCCGACTACTCGGAGAAGAAACACCAACAGAAACTCAGAGGTCACTTTTAAAGTACATACATAATCTTGATCAGAGGGGCAATTCTCGTAATTTTTAGAACGTTTACAGTCTGATTTGTCTCGATCTGTCAAAAATACCTCTAATTTCCCTACTTTTTTGACATTTACTGTCGCTGAGATGAGATTGCGGCCTTCAAATCATGTGAGGACCATGTAGATTAGTGTCTGAAATGGTCTTCTGAACCACACATTTGAGAGGACATGTCCAATCAGTGCACACAATTGTCAGTCTCCTCCTGCCGAGCCTTTTCCCAACTATGTTGGGGTCTGAATACCAGTATTTTACATAGAGCGACTGCCTATCTGACCTCCACAACCCAGTTACTGGGTAATACGATACCCCTTGGTAAGACTGGTTGTCAGACTTTCGGGCTACTGACGACCCGTAACGACTGTCAAAGATCTACGAATGACAGCCGGGACCAACGGCTTAACGTGCTTCCCGAGGCACGGAGGGGTCTCTCAAATTTGACAGATTGTAGTAGCTTGATGTGCTGGCATCTGTACATTTAAGTATTGCCACTCGTAGTATAGCCTTATTTCATATTTTCTGCCTATAATGTTACCACTCCTGGGACACAGGCCTCCTCTCTGTGAGAGGGAGTGGGCCGTAATCCACCACGCGGGTCCAGTGCGTCGGTTTCCTCGTAGAGACTATTTGAATATAAAACCACCACATTTTATTGAAGTTTTCGAGCTGTTTTTCGAAAATATATTCTTATATGAATAGTTTATCCCGTATTTTAGGCCTCATATCTCTTCACTATAGAGATGCTGGGTTACGCAAAACGGGTATAGTAAATATTTAACAGTAAGTAGGTTTTATTGAGAACGTTATTACGATGTTCTTGATTACTTATTGAGAAAAACATGTATTTTTACAAAACATAACTCCGAGGCCTGTAATCTGCGATGAGGTGGGTATTAGGAGATGGATCGACTAAGGGATCCAACATAGGAGATTACGGTCAACAGTCGCGGCAGACCAAGAGACGGTTAGCACTAATCAAAAATAGCCCATCCCTTTTTTATTTTCTTTCCCACCGCTGGGCAAAGGCCCAAGTCCTTCCAGGATCTCTTCCAGCACCACCTGAAGCCAGCCCTCGCGGTACGCATCCAGGGGCATATAGCGCTTGGAACATGAATGAATGAATTATGAATGCCATACGTGGCGAAATAATAGCAGCCGCACAGGTCGATCGAGCACGTTAAGCCACGCTTGCCGCGGTTGGTTTGTGGATGGGTGAACATCTTTACATACCAAGACCCCTACGTGCCTCGGCCTTGTCCATTCATTAGATACTCAATTGAACATAACTGATAATATTTTCATCACGTTACAGGACCAAGACCGCAAACCCCCAGAGGAACCTCATCATCATCAGCAGCCCTCCAAGCCGGAGAGGATGGAACCCACGCACAACCATCAGCACAACGACAGGCACCATGATAAACATTTTGATAAGGCTAAGAGTTCAGGTTGGTACAGTCTTCTTAATCCTCCAACGATTTCTGGCAAGACAGAGCAGAAAACAAGCAATAGAGGGGGTTCTTACCAAGGGGTATCGTGTTGCCCGGTAACTGGGTTCTGGAGGTCAGATTGGTAGTGGCTCCATGTAAAATTCAGCTGCATCCGGTTAGACTGGAAGCTGACTCCGACATAATGGGAAAACGCTAGCAGATGATGATGGCTGACTTCTGTCATAAATTCATGACTATGGCGTAAATACTCGTATGTGCCGCTTCTACGGCCTTTCTATCGCAGTGGAGAGATCATATCAAGCATATCTTTAGTTCAGAAGATTAAACTGCAATTTGCAAATACCTCTTTTTATAACCACTGAAAATCAAATCAAAATTCATGTATCTAAATTAGGCTGAAAATCAGCACTTTTCGAACGTCAGAATTACATAAAACAGTCCCCCAAAACGCCCGCCCTTCACCACTTGCCAGGGCTTTCGCTGGAAAGAAGAAGTGGCGCAAGAAAGTGGCGCTCCCCAGCAGAGGAAAGGAACGAGGATTTGAGAGTTGAATCGATAGGCAATTGTTTATATGTTAACCAGCCACGATATCATCTCTTTTGTGGACTGTGCAACTGAGGGGCAATTCTCGTAATTTCAACAACGTTCACAGTCTGAACTCAAATCTCAATCCGTCAAAAATACCTCTGATTTCCCTACATTTTTGACAAGTTTTTGAGATTTGTTTGTCACCGAGGTAAGAAGGCGAGTTGATTGTGAACGTTTTAAATTACAAAAATTGGCCTTCTGGTTTAGAGCCTTCAATTTCTTTAAACTTCAAGGTAACAGATCTCCGAAGTGATTGGTAGAGTTGTATTGTAAAGTGAAATAACGGTGTTATTATTTCACTTTTATGTATGGGCCCGCTCCCTCACATACAGGAGAAGCCTGTATCCTAGCAGTGATACTGTGATCATTAATAATAATAATAATAAAATCGTTTATTTATAAAAAAGGGGATACGTTTACAATTAATACCTTAACAATTACGATAGCGCACAGTTGCTAATTTGTCTGAACTAGGTTGAACCTGTGCTTCAGGCTAGAAAATATACTTAATGTAATAAATTAACATTGAGTTTAACGTAAAAACTAAATTAAAACTTAGATAGATAAAAGTAAAATAGTATTTTAGCAGTTTTATTTGCAGACAATAAGTAGGTCTTCTGTCTGTGCATAGTCGAGGGTTAGTAAATACTTAAGTATATTTTTTTTACAGTTACAGTAATTTAGTTTATAGATACATAGTTTTCTATTTAATCTATTGTACAGGAATGGGCCTAGGAATGTTAAAAATCTTTCTACAGAGACATGTTTTGAGACTACATTAGATATGCATACAAGATCATTCCGTCTCTTGTTAGTGTTGTCGGCATTGTAGGCAAGCATGGTGTGCTGTTTTAATACTAAGTGCATTATGAAAAGCTGGCATTAAAGGCAGATCCATAAATATACATATGTAATACATTAATTCTTTAAATGTTATCTTCAGGTGCAGGCAAGGGCGGCAGTAAGTCGGGCAAGCACAAATGGGTGCCCCTGGATATCGACGTCAAAGCTGCCAGGCCCGGCAAGCACGGACCACAGCATTCATCACGACCAGAAAACGGTATGTAACTCTCTTTTCTGACTCGCGTCTCTCTTTCGCACGGGTGCCTATTATTGTAGCGACATGTCAAAACATCAAAAGGATACTGGCAAAGTTAGGCCCAGGAGCGGACACGAATACAGAGATACAACAATACTTAAGATACAACTTGTATATACAGTACTGTGTTAGAACCGTGGCAGTAGAATATATCCATGTCCCGTATTTTAGGCCTCATATCTCTTCACTATAGAGATGCTGGGTTACGCAATACGGGTATAGTAAATATTTAACAGTAAGTAGGTTTTATTGAGAACGTTCTTACGATGTTCTTGATTACTTATTGAGAATAACATTTCTTTGACAGAAATGCTTTTAATCATGCATGATATAGGAAAGTTTTAAGAGTAAGTCTTCATCTGCCATTTTACAAAGACAAAACCAAATCAAAATCGAAAGTCATTTATTCAAACTAGGCTGAGAATCAGCAGTTTTCGAACGTCAAAATTACAAAAGATAGTCCCTCAAAACGCCCGCCCTTCACCACTTCCTAGTGCTTTCGCTGGGGAGAAGAAGTGGCGCAACAAACTCCCCAGCAGCACAGCTGTCTGTTCAGTTAGAAAATACTTGACTGAATACAATACAAGGTATGCAAAGTAAAGTTTCATACAGGATTCCTAATCCGTTTTGTGGCGAGAATGCTGCGTAAACCGCACTAATGAGGCGATTTTTGCGTTTCTGTATTTCTAGCAACTTAAGTATTCTTCAGAGCGAGACAGTTATTCTCTAAGTACTTAACTAATTCCTAAGCGTTTGTAGTGTCTGCCTATAACATACACTTGCGTGCAAAAAAATTGGCCCGCCGCATGCTCTCCATTTGAGAGACGATATCTCAAAAATCGTAATGAATATAATTTGTTATTTTATATTGTGTGAAGGTTGATAAGGTACAGTTTACCTGAACATACACTATATTTTGATAAAAGCAATATTCTTAACAAGATCGACTCGATTCTCACTTTTGCTCGGACAAAATGCCTAACTTTTATTATCAATGAAATTGACAAACGTTAAACTTTGTTTATTTCTGTTTGTTTAATCAAGATTGAACCTGATTTTTTTAACAGTCGTAAAAAAGGAGGTTCTTTATTCAAACCCTATTTGTAAGTTCGCGATTTTCTCAAAATCGAATTAATTAGTTTTGATAATTCTGTCAATAACGTAATTTATATAGTTTCAGGAAGGTTTTAATCAATGTCAATATACATCATTATTTTTAGTATACATTATGTGTAGTAGACAGCTGTGCTGCTGGGGAGTTTGTTGCGCCACTTCTTCTTCCCAGCGAAAGCACTAGGAAGTGGTGAAGGGCGGGCGTTTTGGGGGACTGTCTTTTGTAATTTTGACGTTCGAAAAGTGCTGATTCTCAGCCTAGTTTGAATAAATGACATTTGATTTGATTTGAGTATATGGCAAACTCGAAACATGTGTCTAGTATTTTTATGTAAAGAATCTATGTACAAAATTTCAAAACTGTATCATGAAAAATCACGAAATTATAAGCTTGTTATGTTACCTGATTGTCCGTACAAAAAGTTGGTTACCACTTAACACGCGCCGCCGGCCGACCGGCTAATGACATTTGATTTGATTTGAGTATATGGCAAACTCGAAACATGTGTCTAGTATTTTTATGTAAAGAATCTATGTACAAAATTTCAAAACTGTATCATGAAAAATCACGAAATTATAAGCTTGTTATGTTACCT